>CM053604.1:150893179-150908657 GCA_028646535.1 Procyon lotor
TTGAGTTTTCTACGGAGGGAAGGCAGCCGCCAGGGTGTGGTTTATGAAGTTGTGTCCTAGCCTCTCCTCTCTGCTGCTCTGTGGACCTTGTGTTGTTTATTGGATGCTTAGGAATTGCTCAGACACTTCACAGTTTTTTTTCCAAGGAAGTTTTTCAATAAGTAGCTGTAGATGTGGTGTTATCTGCTGGGGGAGTGAGTTCCCCATCTTCCTGCTGTCGCCATCTTGAACCACAACCTGCAGGGACCTGAAGTGGATGGATAAGGAGCATATATTGTTACATTCCTCTGCACAGTCTTTTCACATACCTTGAACTGCAAAAGAAATCCAGCATTTCGAATTTTTCCCACAGGGCAACCGAAGGAACTAGATAAATTTGAAAGTCCAAAGGTTCTATTTTATAAAGATATCTTATTGAGAGAATTATTTCATAATGAGTTAAAGAGATCTAGGAGGTTATAAGGTCGGTATCTAATATTTTGAGATTGATTTTATAGGAGATAATTATATATGGCCATTTTGGGAATAATTTTTCAGAAGGAGGTGGGGAGGATAAGTTTGGTTCCTGGTTTGTTTGCTTTGTATTACTCTTGTCATAGTACACAAGCTTATATTCATGTGTACCTGTGGAGAACAGATTTTTGTATTTCCTGGAAAATTTAGTCTATAGAGGAAATAAAAACAATACCGGTTTTCTGAAGGGCTTATAAATCAATTCTTGTGTCCTATGGCACAATACTTTGCTATTAGAAAAGTCTGTGAGCCACAGGGGTCTTAATTTGCCTCATTAAAACACATATAGAAACACATACATACTTTATTCCTCAATATGTCAAAGAAACATGGCCACAAAATAATCTTAAAATTTTTTTTTAAATGTTTAATTTATTTATTTGACAGAGATCACACGTAGGCAGAGAGAGAGGGGGAAGCAGGCTCCCCACTGAGCAGAGAGCCCAATGTGGGGCTTGATCCCAGGACCCTGAGATCATGACCTGAGCTGAAGGCAGAGGCTTTAACCCACTGAGCCACCCAGGCTCCCCTTTAAAAATTTTTAATTAAGTTTATTTTAATTCCAATATAGTTAACATACAGTATGTATACATACAGTATAATATAGTGATTCAACAATTCCATACATTGCTCAGTGCTCATGGTGATAAATGTACTCTTTAATCCCCATCACTTGTTTCACCTATCCTACCACTCCCCTCCCATCTGGTACACAACATAACCTTTAGAGTGAAGCCAGCTTCCTGAGCTCGCTGCTTTAGCAAATCACTTTGGATAGTGAGGAAACCGGTGACAAGATGTCCCTTCCCCAATTCATGCAATGAACTGATTCATTAGTGGGGAGGGGTGGCAGCAGCAATAATGGTTCAGATGTCAACAAGAGGAGAAAAGAAAAAGAAAAACAGCTACTAACCTCCCGAGCAGTTTGTTTTATAGGAAAAATTAACAGCTTTGTAAGTTTTACGGTCCTGTCTACACACTCAGGATCCCGCTGTTCCCGGTGTTCATCTAGATTTGCTCGCTCATGGTTCAATTGAGCTATGTGATTTTTGTTATTCACAGCAAACACGGAATAGATTGCCACCCTTCTGGTGAAATAGTTTTGGTATTTAGATTCATAAGGTACACAGACAATAATTTTTGAAAAGGCTGCCTATTTAATGTGTTGACTGGGGAACTGAAAGGCAGAACTGTCTACGAAGGATTCAAAATGCCAAATTATGTAAGGTGCTGAGTGTCAGCTCAGCAGTCTTCTGGTAGGTCCTTTTGACTCATTTCTCTGTGCACATGGCATATTTGTTTTTCATTTAAGAATTTGGTGCAACACTTGGAAAGCAATTATTAGGAGCAGCGACAGCCCACATATATGGAGTTTTGAGGGCTTTGTGGATTTTATAGGTTCGGTAGAGTTCCATAGAGAACTATAAAATTATTATTGTGACCCAGGAGGTTGTAAAAGTTAAAACACAAGTATCTGAATTAGGGGGCCTAGTGAAGCAAGCAAGCAGCCGTTAAACCATCATGTACATCGCTATCACTTTGTAGTCTAATGGTTCGTTTGGGTAAATATTTTTATCAGCTCTTTGCCGTAATAGTTCCTTGAAATAGACTGATGATTTTATTTTCACAGTTGGTGATTATATTTTGACCAAGGGTATGAAATAGGATGAGATCTCTACTTTTAAGATGAAGAAGTTGGCATGTTCTATTAGTTCTACCTCATTAGTTATATTATTTTGGGGGGTCTCCTTATTTTGTTTTATTTTTGAATTTGGGATCTGTTATACATCGATGGCAGTGATAAGCCACATCACTTTCTGCCATACATTTGTATGTCTTTGTTCTATACACTTTGAGGTTTTTAGCTGACATATTAAAATATATGAATGTCATCTTTATTATTTATTAATCTGACATAATACCATGCTCATTCAATTTAAGATGCTTTTTTAAAAATTGATTAATTTATTTTAATTTTTTAAAATATTTATTTGTCAGAGAGAAAGAGAGTGAGCCAGCACACAGGCAGGGGGAGTGGAAGGCAGAGGGAGAAGCAGGCTCCCTGCTGAGCATGGAGCCAGATCGGGACTTGATCCCAGGACCCTGGGATCATGACCTGAGCTGAAATCAAGAGATGCTCAACCGACTGAGCCACCCAGGCGCCCCTGAAATGCTTTAAATTCTATGTTGCCTGAAGTAATACTGCCAAGCCTTCTTCCCTTTTGTGTAAATTAGGTTAGTTAAAATGTACCCAGCCCTTAGTTGATTGCTTTCTCTTTCAGCTGTCTTAGTGGGCATACTTTGCCCTTCTAATAGGATGAACCTGAAAGCAAACTTGCAGGTGGGGAATAATCAGACTCTCTGAGCAGCAAGCTGTCTGGATGTGGGTGTCAGCGGTTTATGAGATTTGCTTGGGAACATTAACTGCATTTGGGATCGTGAGGCCTGTTGGATGATACTGTAAGAGAAGGAGATGAAGTCACAGGTCCTGAAGGAAGCTGAGCTTGGATGTAAGCCCTTGTTCCAAGGAGATGGTAGAGAGGAAAGTTGACGTAGCAAGCTGTTGTCCAGGCAGGTCAGAGTGAGCATCTGGGACCACTTTGGGACAATTTGCTTAGTGTCTCACACTCTTTCTATAATATCACATTGTTTTCATGTTGTTCGGTAAGTTTTATTTTTTTAATAGCAGTAGAGTGCATTTGTGGAAGAAATGATAAACCAGTAGAAAGCCCTCCATTTGTAATAAAATCCTTGCCAGCTTTGAGTTAATAGCCTCCAAGGAAAGGCTATTTAGAAAACTGGTCAAAGTGCTAAATAATATACTGTCCACCATAACGTGTTGCCCTCAAGGGAGAGAACCAAATTACTCAATATGGGTTTTCCATCTTCAATTTCAATAACCTGATGTCAAGATTAAACTGCAGAGCACACACACTTTGGCTCCTGGGTGTCATCCCCAAGGAGTTTAAAGTGCCTAGACAAAGAAGTTCTTCTTAGTAGTACGGTGAAGTGAGGGTAGGTTAGTGGTGCTCCATGGAAATGAAACTGAATTTGGACCACAGAGAGATTAGCAATTTGTATCACAGACGAGTTTTAGTTGTCTGTCTTAATTGGGGTCTTATGTATACTTAGGTCATTTATTCTATAATGGGGAAAAAGAATAAGGCTTTTTTTGTTGTTGTTTTATTTTGTTTTTAGCTCAATTTTCTAGATGTTTTCAAGATTTGCTGTAGAATGTGTTCCTTCATGACCCTCCCCTGTTTGATGTAAGCAGTTCAGTTTTAGGTGCACTAGAACATTCAAAAACTAGGCAGGCTGAAAACAGCAACTCTGGTGATTTCTCATTAGGGGAAAACTTGAACCTAACTGAGAGGGGAAATTACTTCGGTCAGAAAGCTATGTTCTGGGGTAAAATGTAGGGGGGAGAAATATATTATCTCATAGGTACAGAATACAAAAGCAAACTGATCTTAGTTCTAAATGAACAACTATTTTCATTGTTTTTTGCCTTATGTGTGATGCTGATATGAATACTTGGAGCAGAGAGATGGGGAAGGATGGTTAACCCACTGCATTCTCCAGCAAGTGGCCCTAGCCAGATTTTCTCTGATAAGTTTAAGTATTTGCACTTTAAAAATTCTTTTCATCAGCTGTTGTAAGAAAATACTTGATTATGTATTTTGCAATGTCCAGTAGATTACCAGATCCTGGAGTTGGAGAAGGAAATATTCAGAAGCATGTCTACTTTACCAGGGTTCCAGTATTCTGGGAGGAAAGGTGTCTGAATAATCTGCATACAAAATAGGAGACACTTGTGACCCTTCCTCAGTAGTATAGTGAAGGTCTTATGTCCCTTCTTACGAAACTAGGAAATAAAAATTAGGCTCACTTTTCATGTAAGAGGAAAAATTTCCCAGCTTAATCCATTTTTTTTCCTTGTCTGTGAGGCTCCCTCTGATATATATTCTGATATGTATTTAAAGACCAACACCTTTCTATTAGCTTTTATAAATGGCTAATGACTGAATAAGGGCTCCAGCTGCCATAGGGTAGCCTACTGAGAAAATTTCAAAATCAGTGTTCTGGTCTCATCTTCTTTAGTAAAACCAGATGCTTGTGAAGAAGTGCAATTACAGTTCAATCCATTATTGTTCTCTCTAATGTTTTACATTGATTATTGTTCAGAACAATTTTATATTTTATAGTCACAGGACCATTGTGAACATGGAGGACAAAGAGTTTGCATGTACTCCTCACCATGTCTCCTATCTCTGACCAGTATTACCTTATTATGGCATGTCTATTGTAGTTATTGAACCAATATGGATATGGTCTTATAACTAAAGTTCATATTTTATTTGGATTTACTTTGTTTTCACTGAATGTACTTTTTCTGTTTCAGGCTCTCCTCCAGGAACCCCTGTCATATGCAATTATCTAGTCTCCTTAGGCTCCTTTTGACTGTGAGTACCTTTCAGGCTTTCTTTGCTATGAATGACATGAAAGTTTTGGACCACAGAGAGATTAGCAGGAATACTGCAGGATGCCCCTTTCCTGGACTTTTTTTTTTGTTATTTCTCTCCTGATTAGACTGAGTGTATAGGTTTTGGGGAGAAGAACCTCAGAGGTTAAGTGCCATTGTCGTAATATCACATCAAGAGTACATGTTATCAACATGACATCACTGTCCATGTTGATCTTGTGGCTAAGGTAGTAGTATTTATCAGGTTAACTTAAGTCTTTTCTATAGCATACTCTTTGCAAGGAAGTCACTTTGTATAGCCCACACTTTAGGGAGTAAGGAGTTATGCTCTACTTCTTTGAGGGTAGAGTAGGCAATAAAAATTATTTGGTATTCTTCTGCATGAGAGATCTGTTTCATTCCCCAATTTAATTATTCAATCATTTCCTTACATCAGCATGGACTTAGAGATACTTGTTTTATACTTTGGGTCATGGTACCAAGTTATTCTATTTATTTTGCTCAAGTTGTTCTAGCTTTGGATAGCCTTGATATTCTTGTGTTCATTTGACATACCCTTATCATTTTTTGGGAACATTTCCTTAATCTTTGGTATTATAAGATGCTCATGGATCATCTTGTCTACATTTTGCCTTAGCCCTAAAATCTACCACTTCTCCAAGGAGCCCTGGTTCCTTTTGTTGGAGAATGGCATTAGAGACCAACCTCTGAGTGCTAGTTGTACTTCTTGCTGGTGGAGTATCATTGCTTCTAGGCCCTTTCAGCTGACAGAGCAAGCGAATGTATGTGTATATACAAATCCACGTATATACACTTCCCTAATATTTCTACATGAAATCATTTGTATCTGTATTAAGCTAAATGTCATACATACTGATGTGTCCAACTCTAATCCATTACTACATGAGCATTCCAATCTGTTTCCCTTGCTTATCTTTAAGATTCCTCTGTAACAGTGAGCAATATGGTTCCTACTGTCTGTGATTGGTTTACCTAATTATAAGTTTCAGTATACTCGCATAGTAAAATTAGAATTTTTAACCTATACCCCTATGGGAAACAATTTTAGGGATTAGAGTACAATACCTATGTACAGTTTATTTTGTCTTTATTCATAGACTCCATTCATTTCCAAAAATACGTAGGTCAGCACCTTTTTAGTAAGATTGTTCCACATATTTGTAATACAGTTAGATTGTTTTGTCACAGTCTGAAGACCATTAAGGGATCCCCAACCTCCTAAATGATTTAAAAATATTTGTATATGTTAAGATTTACTCTTTGTTCTCTAAAGTTCTGTGGATTTTGACCAATGCATCCTACTCCCATTACCATATTATATAGAATGGTTTCACTGACCTATAAAATCCTAGGTGATTCACTTATTCAGTCCTCCTAAATGCCTGATAACCATTGATCTTTTGTTGCTATAGTTTTGCTTTTTTCAGTGTTCATATATTATGTGCTTTTTCAGACTGACTTCTTACATTTAGTAATATGCATTTAATGTTCAGCTATGTCTCTGAGTGTATTGATAGCTCCCTTATTTTTATAATGGAATAATATTTCCTTGTATAAATGTACCACAGTTTGTTCATTCACATTTGAAAGATATCTTCTAGTTTTGGGAAATTATGAATAAAGCTGTATAAATGTTTGTGTGAAGATTTTTGTGAGGGCTTAAATTTTCAAACCAGTTGGGTAAATACCTAGGAGTGTGATTGCTGGATCATACGCTAAGACTATGTTTAACTTTGTAAAAACTGACATGCTATCTTCCAAAGTGGTTGTGTCATTTTGATTTCCCATATGTGATGAATGAGAGTGGTTGTTGCTGTACATTTCTGCCAGGAATTGGTAGTGTCAGTTTTTTAAAAAAATGCTTGCCCATTTAAATAGCTAGGTAGTGGTATCTCATTGTTGTCCTAATTTGCAATTCTCTAATGACCACTTTTGGCCATCTTTTCATATTCTTATTTGGTATCTGTATACTTTCTTTGGGGGAAGGGTGTCTACTCAGATCTCTCCCACATTTTATTTTTTTATGGTTTATTTATTGATTTTTAGAGAGCGAGAGAGTGTGCGTGAGCATGAAGGGGAGGGGCACAGAGAAGGAGAGAGAGAATCCTCAAGTAAAGGCCCTGTGAGCATGGAACCCTTGATCCCAGAATGCTGAGAGCATGACCTGAGCTGAAATCATGGGTTTGAGGTTTAACTAATTGAGTCACCCAGGTGCCCCCCTTTCCCACATTTTAAAATGAGATTATTTTTGAGATATATATATATCTCAAAAATATAATGATATATATATATATATCATTATATATATATCCTAAAATATATATAAGAATGCTATATATAATGGAATCAGAAAGGAGAAACCATAAGAGACTCCTAAACTCATGAAACAAACTGAGGTTTGCTGGGGAGTAGGGGGGTAGGGATAGGGTGGCTGGGTTATGGTCATTGGGGAGGGTATAGTGTGTGCTGTGAGATGTGTAAGCCTGATGGTTCACAGACATGTACCCCTGGGGCAAATTATACATTATATGTTAATAAAACAAACAAACAAACAAACAATGTTTGTCAAACAAATGTTCGTCAAACAAACAATGTTATATATGTTTTAGGTATCAGATATGTGTTTTACAAATTTTTCTCCCAGTTTGTGGCTTGTATGTGATTCTGTTTTTCAATGTGTTTTTGTACACAAATAATGGGACCTTTGAAGAGGGAAAAAAAAAATGAATCAATTAGAAGAGCTCAATAGTGTTTCTATGAGGGATTGCTCAACATTTTCTCTCTAGAAATTTCTCTAGAAATCTACTTTTCATTAGTCTTCCAAAGGTATTGTTCTTTGTAAAATCTTATATATGAAGTGTAAGAAGGATATAATGAGAAGATATCAGTATCCAAATAAGTAAGTGCACTTAAAAAAAACAGTTCTCAAAATAACCCTGTGATGTAGATAAGGCAGGCTTTAGCATGTGCATTTTATTATCAACTTTGAGAGAAAAGTTTCCAGATGGAGGAACTGGGGCCCAAGAAAGCTATATACTTGACTTGCCCAGAGTCAAATGGTGAGCAAGAGATGGAGCCCTGTCTAGACTCCTAGCTTCTATCTCCTGGCCTCAAATTCTCTTACCTTTATCACACTAGAATTACATCTCGTTAGCCAGAAGACCATTATCATTTTGATTTAAGATGCAAACTCAATGATAATCCACTTACCTAACTCTCTTTAAGTGTTGGCAGTGTCAGATAAATGACTCATTCAAAACAGAATCAGTTAAGATGCAGCATGAGCCTTTAACTCTGCCTTTGTTTTCTTGGTGTTATGTAGCTTTAGTGGATCCTTAATATTCTGTCATCTGATTCTTGCAGAAAATCCTTTACTGTACTGAACTTTTTAGTGAAGATAGTCCTTGGTATTTGCAAATATTTAAGAGTTTTGGAGGAAAATATCTGTTAGTTAACTATTTAAGCAGTTTGAAAATTATAAGTTCCTTCATTTCTCAACCTTGGCTTTGTTGAATTTCAGGCTGGATATTTCTTCGTTGTGAAGGGCTCTTGTGTAGAATGTTTAGAAGCAATATAGAACTCTACCCACTAGGTACCAGTAACATCCCATCTATCTCCAGGTATTGCCAAATGTCCCCTGTGGGCAGGGGTGGGTGGGTGAAATTCCCTTCTGTTGAGAACTACTGCTCTGGTGTTAAACTGTGTGTTGACTAATAATTTAGGCTGCAGTAGATCATATTAGGTTAATGTCAAGAAGATAAGTTATATAAGGAGGCAGAGTTCGTGGTTCTATATTTTTATTACCTTATTGGGATAGTAATTTGATACAGCAAAACAAACTTAAAATTTTATTTCAGAGTTGATAAAATGGAAGGAATAAAGTTAAACCATGGTTGGGAGGTGGGGCTGGAAAAGACGAAGTAGAGGTCAACTAGGGGTTAAAAACATTTTTGGCAAAATGAAACCTTTCTCTGATCCAAGGAAAATTTCCTCATGGGAACGTCTTTTGCCTTTTGTCTTTGCATTGTAGAATCATGAAATTGTATGGCCTATGGGGCCCTTAGAGATTATATAGGTAAGTGCTAGAAGACAGAAGGGTAAAGCATTGTTGATGGATTCGTGTTCCACTTTAATACAGTCCAGTAGCTTAGAACTCTAATATACATGGCTTAATTATAGAAAATCTATAGTTAATTATAGCATAGGAATAATCTAGGGATTGCAATAATAACACATTGAAATTGACTTTAAAAATTGTACCTTCTGAACTAGAGTTCCTTAGAGAAATGGCTGATTCTAGAGAATCAGCACCGGGAAAAGTCATGATGAGTTTGGAGCATTTTGTAGTGCCAGAAAGGAGAAAAAATTTAAAAAAAAGGAATTGGGCATGTCAGAAAAACACAGGAACTGACTTGTAAGTGTTCCCAATAGCCAGATCTGGAACAATTCAAGGAACAAAATAACTACTACTGAATTATAACCCAAAGAATTAGGACAAATACCCACTGAGTTCATACTGATATAAATAAATAAATAAACAAATAAGTAGTAGAGAAATGACCAATCTCCCTTATAGGAGAATTCCAATTAGTAAATAAAGACAGAATGAGGGAAATAGAGAAAGACCAGTGGAATAACCCAGTAATAACTACTGCAGGCAAGCTTCATGTGTAAATGTCAAAATTAGTGGCTGAAATATTAAGGAGCAACAGGATACTTTCTTAAAGATCTTTCCCTAAATATTAATTACTGTGGTGAATTTAACACATGTTCATAAATTCTTTGATACTTATCCAGGAGTTGGAGCTTAATTTCTCTCCCTGTGACAGTGGGCTGGGGCTTGGTCAGTTGCTTGTAATGATGAGAATATAGGAATGGAAAACATCATAACTTCATAGTGGAAAAACCTGGTGGAAACTTAAAGCAATAAAGGTTACTGTCACCAGTAATAGGTCATGTTAACAACTTCTATCCCTGATATGATGCAGTTAAAAGGGTGATTCACTTCTGTGGCATATTCTTTCCAAATCCCTATGAGAAAACATTGGTAAACGCAAGTTGAGGAATGTTCTACAAAATATCTGACTTGTATTCTCTGAAAGTGTCAAGGTTATGAGTAACAAGGAAAGACAGAAACTATCACAGCTTGGAAGAGAGTAAGGAGACATGACAACTAGATGCAACATGATATTCTGGATTGGGTTCTCAAACAGAAAAAGGACATTATTAAAAAAAACTGGTGAAACCCAAGTATAATCTGTAGGTTACCTTACAGCCTTGTAACAATGTTAATTTCTTAGTTTTGATAAATATACAGTGCTTATATAAGATGTTAAAATTAGTGGAAGCTGGATGGAGGGTATGGGGAAATTCTTTATACTATCATTACAAATTTTTTGCAAATCTAATATTTCGAAGTTAAATAGAACATTTAAAAAGTTCCCTCTTCAAATGTATTTATATATTCAGAATGCTTATGAATGTAAATCACTTTGGAAAACAGTACACATTACCCAGCAAAATTGAACATGTGCAGTCTCCATGACCTAGCAGTTTCACTATTTAGGTACTTGATAAAAAAACTTAGACATTTTCATAGACGATGCATATAAGACTGTTCATAGCAGCAAAATCTTGGGGAAAAAAAATCCATGTATACATTCATTATATGGTGGATAAATTGTGTTTTCATATACTATATTAATATAGAAGTATAAATTGACATAGCTGCACATATAAATAAGGATGGATCTCCAAAACCAAATACAGATTGAAAAAAGCAAGGGATAGAAAAATACATAGTTTGATTCAATTGATATAAATGTCTGAATCATGTTAAATAATACATTGTATGGGAATAATAAAGTTAGAAAATGTTTTCTCTGGATGGAAACAGTGACACACACGTATTTATAATGAGATGTGTACAAAGTGGTTCATTTTAAGGTCATTTAAAAATACACAGACATATTAAATATACTTAAATATATGAAGCATTAGATAATCATAAAAGATAATTTACATAAATTTATTCCATTACTCTGTTAACTTCACTCTGTCCATGACCTCCTCTCCTCCTATTAATCTTGCTTCCACTTTGCTCTAGCCACCCTGTCTTCCTCGCCTGTTGATGAACCCAAAGCTTGATGGCTTAGCATATTTTGTTCTAGTTGTTCCCTCTGGATTCAAGTCTTTGCTTAACCTGACCATCCTATTTAATACTGCATATCACCTGGCCCTTTGGTGTTTTCTCCCATGATAGAACAAAAGTTCCACAGGGCAGGGATCTTTGTTTTGTTCATTAATGAATCCTCTATAGCAGGAGGTTTCCTGGCACGTATAATAGACGATCAATACATAACATTTGAATAAATGAATGAGTAGGAGTGATATAGTTTAATAGGAAAATCTGGGCTTTGAGGTCACGCAGACCTGGGTTTACATCCTGTTTCTGTTAAATAGTGGTCATATGAGTTTGACAGGTTATTTTCTCTTTGAGCCTTAGTCTTCTCATTTGTAAAATGAAGATGCCGTGGGATGACTAGATGGTACTGTGTATGGAAAGCATTTGGTGTTGCCCCTCACACTAGTAGGCACTAAGTGACTCTAAACTCTGTCTTTATGATCAAAATATTGATATATAGGACTACAAAAATGAATTGGACATCAACTGTGGCCTTGTTGACTACTGTAAGAAGGTGGAAGTGTTTCGGTGTTAGGGGGAGGAGAAGCCCAGATATGATATTAAACAGAATTTAAAAATGAATTATATTCATAAGAACAAACAAAACCCAACACTAATAAAAGGAAGGCAATAGTAAAGATCAGAGCAGACATAAATAAAAGAGAATAGAAAAACAACAGAGAAAATCCATGCAAACAAAAATTAGTTTTGCTAAAAGAGTAACAAAATTGACAGACGTTTAGACTAAGAAAAACTTGAATTACTAAAATCTGAAATTAAAATAGGGATATTTAAATATTTATATATTAATATATGATATAAATATATCATATATTAAATAGGGATATTAAAATAGGGATATCTACAGAAATAAAAAGGATTATAGGAGGGTACTATGAATAGTTGTATGCCAAAAAATCAATAACATAGATGAAATAGATAAATTCCTAGATAGTCAAAACTTACAAAGACTAAATCACAAATAAACAGAAAACCTGAACAGATCTAAAATTTGTAAGGGTATTGAGTCAGTAACCAAAAACTTCTCAATAAACAAAGGCCTGGGAATGGACACTAATCCTTTTTAAACTCTTCCATAAAATTAAAGAGGAGTGAACATTTCCAAGTTCATTCTATGAGAACAGAATTAACCTGATCCCATAGCCAGACAAAGACACTATAATAAAACTATAGATCAATATCTCTGATAGATATTGATATATAACTCCTTAGCCAAATACGGTCAAAGAATCCAGCAGCATATCAAAAGGGTTATATACAATGACCAAATGGGATTTTTTCTGGAATGCAAGAATGGTTCAACACACAAAAGTGATCAATATGTTAATATATCCCATTAACAATGGGAAAAATCATGTAATCATCTCAGTTGATGCAGAAAAAGCATTTGACAGAATTTAATGCTCCTTCATGATAAAAACATTCAAAAAATTTGGAATTGCAGAAAAGTAGGTAAATACAACAAAAGCTGTATATTAAAACCTGACAGCTAACATCATACTTAATGGTGAGACCAAAAGTGTTTCCTCTAAGATCAATAAGACAAAGATGCCCACTATTGGCATTTTTATTCAACATAGCCTTGGAAACTATAGCCAGAGCAAGGAGGCAAAACTGAAATGGCATCTAATCTAGAATGGAGAAATATCTTTGTTTGTAGATGATAAATTATTATGTGACGAAAACTCTAATAATTTCACAGACTCTCTTAGAATTAATAAACTCAGCAAAGTAAAAAGACACAAAATCAAGATGCAAAAATCAGTAACATTTCTGTATATCTCATAATGATTTGAAAAGGAAATTAAATAATGGAGGGGCATGGGATGTCACTGTTGAGTAGACTCCGGAGTTTTACTGTGGGATGATAAAGTTCTGCAGAAGGAAGGTAGTGATGGTTACACAATAACATGAGTGTACTTAATGCCACCCAAATCTTTACTTAAATATGATTAGCATAGGGGAACCGGGGAGGCTCAGTCAGCTGGGTGTCCGACTCTTGATTTTGGCTCAGGTCCTGATCTCCTGGGGTCCAGAGATGGAGCGCTGCATTCAGCAGGGAGTCTGTTTGAAGATTCTTTCCTTCTGCCCTTCCCCCCATTCATGTTCACTTGTTCTCTCTCAAATAAATCTTAAAAATGATTAACATAGTAAATTTTATGTTATAAATAGTTTATTACAGTAAAAATAATCACTTGGGAATAAAATTATTCATAGGCCAAACATAATTGTTTTCTCTTTATAACTCACAGTGTGTCATTAACCACCACAAATAGAAATTCTTAGGATAACACTTGGTAAAATTTTCTTGTGGAATAGTGCATATTCTCAAGTAATGGATTACTATTGAGCCTGGCTTAAGGAATGCTTTCCTAATGACTGTTCAGGTGTCTGCTGACCAGAACATTGGAAAGAGGTAGACATAAATGGGCCCCTGTGAAGCTAATACAGTTTTGATGTGATTTGCACTGGCCAAATGCTGCTGTGAAATGTGAGAGTATGGGGGTAGCAGCTGGTACTTCACATTCCTGAAATGAAGCTAGGTCATAGTCAGTATTCAGGTCACATGGGCCTTGTTTTGACAATGTCGGTAAATGTGGCAGGGTGACATGCAGATGGAATTCCTGTTAGCATCCTAGCAGCAGGAGGGCCAGAATGTAGCTCCAGCGTTTGCTGGCTGCCATGGGTAAGCAGATGGAATCAGACTGTGGCTTGAGGTCACCAGTGAGTTTTGACTTTGTCTTGTCTCAGGTTATGGTTCAGTAATGTAAGATAGCTCTGGTCACTGTCATATCATGAGTTGCTAGTGGAAATAAGGATCTGTTCCTCATTCCTGTTTCCTGTGTACTTAAACTTTCTGTTTTTGTTTTCTTGAAAGTCAAGGGGTAAGTAGTGCCCTTTTGTGAAAAATATCCACTCTTTGGATTTGAACCTCCTCCCCGCTCTGTTTTCTACCTTCTCTCTAAAATGAAAAGAAGGAAGCTATACTTGTTCATGTCTACCTTGGGCAACTACCATTAATGTTGAATGTCACCTTCCTAGACTAGACTAGCAATCGTGACACATAGCTGGTGCTCAATAAATGAGCTCATGTAAAGTAACACAGCAATCTGTGAAAAGTCGGCAGAAAGATAAATCACCTTTGCTATAAAGGGCTAGATAGTAAATATATACAGCTTTGTTGGACATATAGCCTCTCTTAGAACTACTCAGCTCTGTTGATACTGTTTGAAAGCAGCCATAAACAAGTTAGAAATGAATGGGCGTGGTTATTTCAATAATTCTTTATTTTGAACAGAATTGGACCAAATTTGGCCTTCAGGCAGTAGTTTTTCAGCCTAATATAACTTTTTACTTACCTATTGCCCGTTGTTTAATCTTGGAATTCACCACTATCTAGAGGGATGCTTTGAGAACAGAGATGAAATTCAAAGAAAAATATGTTAAACATTTATTCCCAAAATAAATAGGTAGGAATAATGGAAATAATGACAGATTATAAGGTATCTATTTTAATAAATGACACATATAAAAAATTAGAGACAAATGTTACAATAACTCTTCTTACTATGTTTTATAGATGGAAAAATGACAGTAGGTCCTAACTGCTAAATTAAAAATTCTTCAATATCCTTTATGCAGATTTTGTCTAAATTCCCAAACTCTTAGGCTCAACATCTCATAACCCATGTGCGTAGAATCTTGGTATATTTTCAGTTCTGAGAACTAAGCTGTTTATATTCTCCACTAAATATTAGTTCATGTCTTGTTGATGTCACCAGTCTAGGGCAGAAATAGTGACTCTAAACCAAGTGGAAGGACCCTGAGTTTTGCAAAGATTTGCTTGCTTCCTACATAAAAGGCATATTTCCACTAATGATGGAAATTTTAAGTTTCTTGGTTTATATTCACTGATTATGTATTTACCGAACACTAAGAAGTACAGTAGTGGTGAATGGTGAATGCTGAGTGTGTGTGTGTGTAGTTCTTAGTATTAAGTATGGTGTTGAGGGCAGTCCTCATTGAGATGACACTTGAGCAAAGACTTGAAGGAGATGAAGGATAGACAATGGGTGGCTGGGACAAGAGCTTTCTAGGTAGAGGGAGCAGGTAGAACAAAGATCATAATGTCGACACTTGCCTTTTCATTCCTGAGCAAGCAAGGAGGCCAGTGTGGCTGCCATAGTGAGTGAGGGTGGGGTTATAGAAAAGTAGGGTGGACAGGTAAGGGGACCAGACCACAGATGGCCTCAAAG
>CM053604.1:150909157-150962119 GCA_028646535.1 Procyon lotor
GATATCAGACCTTTGTCTGTAGTGTCATTTGCGAATATCTTCTCCCATTCTATGGGTTGCCTGTTTGTTTTGTTGACTGTTTCCTTTGCTGTGCAGAAGCTTTTTATCTTGATGAAGTCCCAAAAGTTCAACTTCACTTTTGTTTCCTTTAAGATAAGATGTAAATTTTAAAAGGATACTTCTGACTGTCCTACCCACAATAGACTGAAGGGGTTAATGGTAGAAACAGCAAGACCAGTTAGAAGCCAGTACAAAATCCAGGTGAAAATGATGACTGCTTGAGCTACCAAGTGGAGGAGGTGATGAGAAAAGTCAGATCCTGGTTGTATTTTGAAAGTAGGACTGAATTTCCCAAGGAATTGGCTATGGAGTGTGAGAGAAAGTAGAGTTGAGGATGATGCTAAGGTTTTTGACCCGAGTCATGCATTAATAGAAATTCTTAATATACAAAAATAAAAAAATGTAAAGATAGTATCTCCTAATAGCAATCCCTGTTTTTGTATTATAATTTCACACAGTCATTTGAAAATTCCAACAGGACAATACTTTCGGTCTGAGAAAAACAGCCTTCTATAAAAACTGTTTACAATTTATGGTTCTCTGATGGAAGGCTTCACTGTAGAACTTGCTTGTAAGCTCTGACATTCATGTCTTACTCAGCCCTGAGAGTGAGAGTGTGTTTGGAGCACTATGGTTTGTTCTTTGTTCTCTGCTCTCCTGGGGAAAATCCTCAGAAATAGTCCTGGTGCCCACAATGATGAAAATAGTCATTACTAATTGGATCTGTGGGTACTCAAGGCACAAATATGTGGTTAATAAGATAATAAAACCAGTGTGATCTCTATTCTTACTGTTACAGACTATCCTTTGGATCAGAAACTCTAGTAGGAGCTCCACACATTGTTTTTTTAATCCTCACAGCATCTTGCAAATTACTATCTTTTTCTAACAGATGAAGGCTCTGAAGTCCAGAAAGGTTACTCAGCTTGTCTAAGTCCAGATAGATACTGAGGAGGGGGGCTGGGCCCCCTGAACTCTGGACCTATCTGGCTTCAAAGCCTATGTTTTTTTAATTTATTTTTATTTTTTTTTATTTAAAAAAATTTTTTTTTATTTTGCTGCTACCCAACCTTAGGGATTTAGATGAATGATGTATTTGTAACATGTTACTTCAACAAACATACTGATTTAGTGCCTTCTTTGTATTAAGAACTAGGTTAGCTTGATATGGGAGAATAAGAAGATTGACTGATAAAGTTGATTAAATGGTTCTTGAATGCCTATGCTATGCGTAGAGCTGTGCAGGGCTATGAGAAGACAAAGATGAATGGTCCTTTCCTGTGAGGAAAAATGCTGCTCCTTGAAGGTTCTGGACAGTGGTGTTTGAATAGTATAAGATAAGAAGCAGCAAAAACCTATAAATGAGGAGGCTTTTGTTTGGGATGGCTACCTTGTCTTATTTGGGAATACAAAAATTTATTAATCAAAATAACTTTGTACTTCTTTGAATAGGGAAGTCTTCACAATCCTATTTTAAGAATGGTTTGGGGTAGGGTTATTTTTTTTTTCCTAACATGTACTCGTTCAAATTATTGTTTTTCTCCAAAATTTACTACTAAATATACGAGGAATAAAGTGTTCAAACCACTTGAAGATCTGACTATATCATTTTACAACACAATTATCTATACTTAAGAACTTAAGTGTCCTCTCTCCAGAGATCCTCCTTGCTCTGTTGGCTGTATCAGGCCCACTTCTCAGTCATTGGGCATTACTTTACACTGTTAAATATTTATAGAGCTTTAGCACTATCAGATGTTATTATCCACATATGCACTTATTTATTGCCTGTCTCCCACCACTAGAATGTAGTTCTCTGAGAAATTTTTATAATGGTAAAGAAAATTAGCTTTTCTTGTATAAATTAGAAAAGTTTATTGTAGTATTAGAATTTGTCAACTGTTTTAATTCTGAAGCATTTACAAGAGTGTTTATAAAGAAACCATAATAAAATACAGCACATCAGATTGTTGTTTGAATCAAACTCTTTTCTCATTCCAAACTTGTTCCTATCACTTGAGTTCTTAATTTTTAACAAGGTAGTGTTTTTTTTTTTTTAACAAAGTGCTTGATTGACACAGTATAATATTAGAGTGGGAGGAAAATCAATGATCATCAATAGAATTAAAAATATTTCTCAACCAATATGACTTTATAGTTAAATATTTTTTCTGTGTTAAACTATGTTTCATGTAAAAATGTACTTGTATTCATGAATGATCTAAATATTTGGGATCAAATTGAAAGTTTACATAAATTCATAGTTTAAATATAACATAAATATGAACATATATTTTAAAGTCATTGATATGAATGTTTGCCACAAATGAATGAAAATTTTAGGAACAGAGCAGACAGATTTAGAGGAAAAGCATTTCCGGTAAAGGGAAAAAGCAGAAACAAACGATCTGAGAGTGATAAAGAATGGAGGATGTGTGGGGCCCCTGGGTGGCATAGTCTTTAAAGCATCTGACTCTTGCTTTCAGCTCAGGTCATGATCTCAGGGTCCTGAAATCAAGCACTGTGTTCGGCTCTGTGCATGGAACGGAGTCTGCTTGAGATACTTTCTTCCTATTCCTGCCCTCCCACTTGTGCTCTCTCTCTCAAATAAATATTTAAAAATTTAAGAAAAAAAATGGAGTGTGTGAAATAGTCACAGAAGGCCAAAGGAGACAAAAACAGAAAGGTGAGCAAGAACCAGACCAGGGAGGGCCTTGTGGGATATGTAGTAAAGAGTTTGAATTTAATCCAGGATCAATAGGAAGCTGCTGGAGGGTTTCAGCAAGGAATAATATGGTTTGGTTTATGCTTTAAAAAGATCCCCTTTGTGGATAAGGGATTATAAAGAGGGCAAGAATTAAAACCCAGAAAATCAGTTAAGAGGACATTCCTATTGTTGGACAATAGATAATGAGAGGCCTAAGGTCGTGTAATTACTTTAGGGAAAATGCAAGAAGGAGATTCAGCTAATGGTCTGATTGTGTGGAATAAGGAGGAAAGGATGGGACTTCCAGATTTTTGGCCCATAGAACTGGGTGGATAGTATGATTTATTTGGATTGAAAGTCAAAATTCTTGTTTTGGATGTACGTTGAAGAAGCCTATGAGACTTTTAAGTGCAGATAATGAGAAGGCAGTTAGACATACTAGTCTGGATCTCAGGACTAGAAACTGGGAATTCGGGAGTCCTTAGCTTAGGGATAGTATTTAATAGCATGGGCCTGAATTGGCTTAAATGGCAGAGAGGAGAGAAAGAGAAGGGAAGGAGGCCCAGGGGCTTCAGATTCTGGGAGAGGAAGAGAGATCATCTAAGAAGACTGAAGAGTAGCCAGAGCAGTAGGGGAAAACCAATAGAATATCTGTCACAGAAGCCAGCTGAAGGAAAAGTTTCAACAAGAACATCAAATTTGTCAAATCCTGCTGTGTAGTAGAGTAAAACGCAGAATGAAGAAGAAGCACTTTATTTGGCAGCATAGAGGTGACTGGTGAAGTTGATAAAAGTTCATAAAAGGAGCTTCATGGACGCGTCCATCTCCATCACTAGAATAGGGTGAGGGGAGAATGAAGTTGAAAAGAATGCAGGGTAAGGTAGTGAAAATGAGGGAAAGAGCTGGAGAAAGGCAGTGGGTCAAGGGAGTTTTTTTTTTTTTAAAGATTTTATTTATTTGACAGAAACACAGCAAAAGAGGGAACACAAGCAGAGGGAGTGGTGGCGGGAGAAGCAGGCTTCCTGCCTAGCAAGGAGCCTGATGTAGGGCTCAATCCCAGGACCCTGGGATCATGACCTGAGCAGAAGGCAGACGCTTAAGGACTGAGCCCCCCAGGCGCCCCAGGGGAGGGTTTTTAAATGAGGCATATCTTCAGTTGTTTCGTATGCCGATGAGAATTATCCAGTGTAGATATGATGATGCAGTGAGAGGGGGTGACTGCTGAAGCCAGGCCTTTGAGCTGGTGAGAGATGACGGAGTCCAGAGAATAAGTGGAGGTACTGCCGTGAGGTAGGAATAGGGACAGCTTGATACTCTTAAAAGAAGGGGAGTGTTCATAAAGGCAAACCTGCTGGAAGATTATAGTTGGTGATGGAAAGATGAGGGAGTTCTGCTGTGTTGCTTTTATTCCGCAGTTGGGAAGGGTCAGATGTCTTGGAATTTGGGATATTGTTTAGAAGGGAAATGTAGCAGAACGGCTTGACAGCAATAAGTTTGCGTTTTAGATTTTAGTCATTGTAGCTTTGTGATTTTCTTCAGCTAATCACTGATGGTGCTCAGTGCGGGAAGAATTTAGTCTAACCAGGGATAGTGCTTTGCTGTGTGAATGTAATGAAATAAATACCTATGGTTATAATTTATATAATTGAACAATAATATAATTATGGGCCCTGTCCTCTAAAGTGGGAAAGAGCAAAGGACAGGAAAGGATGATGGATAATGAAAACATTTTAAGATCAGTGGATTTGTAATTTACAGTGTTAGAAAGTTGTTGGAGTAGGTATGCTAGAGCAAATGTGCTAGGAAGATAAAAAGGATGAGTTGGAAAGTGAGAATTTAAAATTGGTATCTTGGGGGCAGTGTATCAACTGTACTTTTTTACAAAGTCTAAGGCATGATTGTGGGAGTGGCCTTGTGGTGAGACCTTAGTTGCAAGTGAGGAGGCTAAAGGTTTGGGAGTTCTGGGTGCAATATCCATATAGAAGCTTAAGTCATATGAAATAATAAGAGAAGCATAAATGGAAAGACAGAACCAGGTGCTAAATGCCTTGGTGGATACAGGAAAGAATATGGGAGGTTTGAAGATGATCACAGGGAATAGCTGGTGGTATGGTTAGATGGCACATGTTTCAAAGGAGCAAGGGCTTCTGAAGGAGAAAGTTTGTGTCAATCAGTAGGAGTAAGGAGGGTACCTACCCCACTTGTAGGTAATTACTTAATTGATGCGAAAGAGGAAAAGAAATCTCTATTGTATTGAGAAGGAAGGCTTGGAAAAGTTGTCTTTACCGATGAATAGGAGGTGGAGGGAATTTTCAGAGTGGAACTTGATGTAAGAGAGGATGAGAGAGCTGGTGTAGATAGTACATTTCTTCCAAACAGAAGAGTTTTGGAGGATGAGTTTGGGTGGGAAATTATAGAAAGTACAGAGAAGTTGAGAGATGAGTTCAAAAAAAAACCTTATCAAATAACTTTGAAGATCTAATTTTCAAAGTATACAGATTTCTGCTTTAAGAAACATAAAAATGCTTTGTTAAACCAGAAGTGGCCACATGAACCCCTCCATGTACCCATCTCCTGACTTTCTTAAAATGAGTTTAGAAGTATACTTTCCTCTTTAGTTGTCTTTAGAATAATTTGAGAAGGATAGCTGCTAACTCTTTCAATGTTTGCTGGATTCCCCCGCGAATTCTGTCTGGTCCTGGACTTCTGTTTGTTGGGAATTCTTAAATAACTGATTCAATTTCATTACTTGTAATCAGTCTGTTCAGATTTTCTATTTCTTCATGATTCAGTCTTGGAAGATTGTGTGTTTCTAGGAACTAATCCATTTCTTCAAGGTTGTCTAATTTGGAGGTATGTGATTGTTTGTAGTAGTCTCTTAGGAGTCTTTGTATTTCTGCGGTGTCAACTATAACTTCTCTTTCCTTTCTGATTTTATTTATTTGGGCTCTATTTTCCTTGATGAGTCTAGCTAGAATTTTTGTTGGTTTTATGTTTTGAGTCAGCTTTTAGTTTTATTTTTCTTTTCTATTAATTTTTTAGTCTATTTCATTTATTTATGTTCTCATCTTTATTATTTCTTTTATTCTACTAATTTTAGTTTTTTTTCTAGTTCCTTTTGTTGTAACGTTATCTTGCTTGTTTGGGATTTTTCTTATTTCTTGAGGTCATCTGTATTACTGTGAACTTTCCTCTCAGAACTGTCTTTGTTGCCTCCCCTACATTTTTGGGAAGTTGTCTTTCCATTTTCATTTGTCTTATGGTATTTTAGATTTTCTCTTTGATTTCTTCACTGACCCATTGGTTGTTGAACAGAATGTTGTTTAGTTTCGATGTGTATTTTTTTCCCCTCGTTTTATTTTTATAGTTGATTTTTAGTTTTTTGCCATTGTGGTTGAAAAAGGTGTTTGATATGATTTCAGTCTTCTTAAATTTATTGGCCTAACATGTGATCTGTCCTGGAGAAGGTTTCATGTGCACTCGAAAAGAATGTATTCTGCAGTTTGGGTTGAAATGTTCTGCATATATTGCTTAAGTCCATCTGGTCTAGAAGTTATTTAGGCCCAGTGTTTGTTTATAGATTTTCTGTCTGCTCTGTCTGTTGATGTAATGGGGTACTAAAGTCTCCAACTATTGCATTGCTTTCAATTTCTCTCTTTATGTCTGTTAAAATTTTATATATTTAGGTACTCCTATGTTGTGTGTGTAAATATTTGTTAATGTCATATCCTCTTCTTGGATGGACCACTTATTATGTAATACACTTTTTTCTGGTAACATTTTTGTTTTAAAGTCTATTTTGTTTTAATATAAGTATAGCTACTCCATCTTTCTTTTTATTTTCAGTGGCATGGGATATCTTTTTCCATCTCTCACTTTTAGTCTTGGCGTGTCTTTAGATCTGAAGTGAGTCTCTTGTAAGCAGCATATAGATGGATTTTTTTTTTCTTTTATACATTCAGTGTTATTCTTGGATTCCTTTCTCTTTATTTTTTGTGGCTCTATCATAGTTTTGAGTTTGTGGTTAGCATTGGGTTCACATATATCAACTGATAGAGATATTCTATCTAATATATATATATATACATATACATATATATGACAGTCTATATATATATACACACATATATATATGACAGTCTATTTTAAGCTGATAATCAATTACTACTGTCTCTACTATATGTTTGCTTTTACCAGCTTCTTTTATATATTTTCTTTTCTTTTGTTTTTTAAGATTTTATTTCTTAATTTGACAGAAAGAGAGAGATCACAAGTAGGCAGAGAGGCAGGCAGAGAGAGGGGGGGAAGCAGGTTCCCTGCTGAGCAGAGAGCCCAATGCAGGGCCCAGTACCAGGACCCTGAGATCATGACCTAAGCCAAAGGCAGAGGCTTTAAACCACTGAGCCACCAAGGCGCCCCTCTTTTCTTATTTCTTGTTATGGCCTTTTTCTTCCACTAAAGGAGATCCCTTAGCATTTCTTATAAGGCCAATTTAGTGGTAATGAATTCCTTCAGTTTTTGCTTGTCTGGGAAACTATATAACTCTATTATGAATAATAACCTTGTGAGGTACAGTATTCCAGGTCATAAGTTCAGGTAGATGGTTTATCTCTGTTTCATTCACATCACTGGAAAGTGATAAGAAAGAGAAGCAAATTCTCCCTTTTGGGTCCTAAATGGTGCACTATGGGTCCTCGGTTGTGGTTTGGAACTCATGCTAATTGCATGATCTCTTTATGAGATCACATAAATCACCATTTAGAAACCAATAGTATTTCTGGCCAAGACTAAGATACATTTTGAAAACATAAAAATGGTTGTATAATCCAGTTTTTTTCATGAATTCATTACTACCTGAGGGATTATTCAACAAAGTTTACTAATCTAATGGATCCACAGATACTTGAATTAAAAAAAGATTGAAAATACCATATGGTTCTCTTCATGGTTTTTTAAGTCATGTGTCAGGTACTATATGTGTCATGTAGTCTTCTGCTTCTATTTGGGAGAATAGCATTTTAGTATTTCTGCAATTTGGGGGTGAATCCTTTTGTCTATACCCTGTTGAAAGTACACCCATTGAATGAGTGTACCATATCACACAGTTTTCTTTTTGTGCAAGGACTTGGATTCCCTTCATTCATCTGCAGTCTGAGCAGGTCAGCCTTTGCAGCCTTCTCTGCCAGTTAAATGAAACACAGGTCAAAAGTTCCATTTCACTGGAATAGTTTTGTAGTCTCTTTTTATTCAGTTGTGAGAATATAGCTTTACAGAGGACTGTTAAGAAACAAAAATGCAAAGTGTCTTCATTCTTTAATGGAATGGCATTAGTTATATTTCTGGCTTTTAAAATTCTGTTGGGGGAGAAACATTTTCCTTTGTTTCAAATACAACATATTTTATGCAATTCAATGAAAAAAAAACCTGTTCTATAATTTTCATTTTTATAAATACACCCATTCTTCGTTACTTTGAGAAGTTACATTATCCTTGTCTAGTGCCTTCTGTGGCTCTTAGCAACAATGCTAATTACATAGCTTTGCCGACAAGTAAATGGTTAATGCATTATGTGAGGTTTTTTTTCTCCTCTTTCTCTGCTGTGCAGTCTATTCCTAACCATTTCTGTATTGGAGGGGTATAAATTTTAGTGGGGTTGCATGAATATATACACATTTAGGAGAGCAGTCAGTAGCCCTGTGAACAGGGCAGACCTGGAGGGCTTCACCTGGTAAGAATTCTGCTCCTGTGCCATGGGACCTTTGAAAACTTTGGACTGAATCTGGGAGAATGTGGAGTGTCCATTAAGGGGAGAGAACAGATCTGCACTTGCCAGCTTTGTCTATTTGCAGAGGCCACTCCCTCTCATGGAATTCTCTTCTCTCTCTTCTCTACCTAGATTCCATTTTTTTAAAAAATGGATTTTTCCCTTATTGTTTTCTTTTTAAAGAACAGCTTTATTGATATATAATTCACATGCCATGCAACTCACCATTTGAAGTGTACAACACAATAGTTTTTAGTATATTCACAATATGTGCGTCCCTTTACATAGTCTATTTTAGAATGTTTCAATCACTTAAAAAAGAAACCTTGTACTCTTGAGCTATCACCTCCTCTTATTCCCCAATCCCCTTGATCCCAGAGCTAAGTATCCTGGAATCTACTTTCTGTCTCCATAGATTTCTCTTTTCTGGACTTTTATATGATTTAGAATTATATACTTTGCAGTCTTTGGTGACTGGCTTCTTTCACTTAAAATAATGTTCTTAAGGTTTAACCATGCTATAACATTGAATAGTACTTTATTTTTTTATGGTTTAATAAGTTTCCATTTTACAGATATACTTTTTATTTTTATCTGTTTATGAACATCTGGGTAATTTCCACCTTTGGCTATTCTAAATCATGCTGTTATGAACATGGGTTTGCAAATAACTCTTTCAGATCCTACTTTCAATTCTTCTGGATATATGGGTAATTAGGATTTTCTTTTATTAAAAAATTTTTAGTAGCCACATTAAAAAAGTCAAAACAGAATTAATTATAACCTTTAATTTAGCTCAGTATACACAATATATTATCATTTTAACATATAATCGAAATTTTTAATATTTTGTATTCTTTTTTCATATTAAGTCTTTATAATCCAGGGTATATTCTGTACTTCTAGTACATCCCAATTTGAACTAGCTCATTTGTTTTTTTTCTATTAAACACTTTATTATTTTTAATTTATTTTATTTTATTTTTTTTATTATGTTCAGTGCTGTATGCTGGCTAACTGAACATAATGAACTAGCTCATTTCAAGTGGTTGGTATGTACCTGAGGTTAGTGGGTACTATATGGACAGCACAGCTGTAATTGCTGAGGAGTTTGGGATTCAGGAAGAGCTGACTGTATCCTGATGGCTGCTCCTTAACTCCAAATTCTGCCCTCTCACCTTCTGCCTGTCTCATTCCTTGAGAAATACCCACATGCAAACTCTTGGCAAAACTTCCAGCCTCACTGCCAGACCCATCGGACTTGATTCTGTGCGATGGGTTGTGTGAGCTGGTGTTTGAGGTAATGAACTAAGTTCAGCTTGGTTTTCTTCTACACAACTTTTGAATGTGAAACCCAAAATGTGATCAGGTGAAATGCCTTTATATGCTTATGCTCACTTACTTGGGAAAAACTTGAAATCTTGACAGGGAATGATTGAAACCTTGCTGTTAGATTTTTTTGTCAGCTCTAATGACTGTTTTATTTATAGCTGGTGACAATGCATTTTGTAGGATGGGCCAGTCCATATGGGTGGGGGTTGATATGAGAGGGTTGTCATTATAATTTCAGCACGTGTTTTTAATAGTGGCATGTTGTGCATTTTGAATAAATGCCTGAAACCATTTGACATTGAGAATATATAAGGAAGAAAAAGAGCTTCTTTCAAGACAATTAGTGTAATGTGTTAGTTATTAATATAATCTTCATCCTTTTCAGTTGAATTATTATCAGACACAGTTAAGAGGATGTGACCATAGTTGAATATTTCATCTACGCCCATTCTGTGTCTGTATCTTTAAATCTGACTTGTCTAGTGAAACTGTCTTCTAGATAACCGAAGTTGGTAAAAATCCCAGCTTGGTACTGGCTTGGCCAAACTTATTCAAACTTTCTGGGTCTCCACATTCTTATCGGCAGCAAAATGGGTTGAAATATGAGGCTAGATGTCTATGAAAGTATCTAGCACAGTGGTAAACATGCAGTAAGCTAGGATTTCTTGGTCCTTCCTCACCCCAGAAGCCAAGGTGCTAGTACATAGTGTTATCCATCTCTGCTCAGAGGTAGAGGTATGGGGTCACAATGTGCATTTTTAAGACAGCAAGCAAAGTGTCACTAAACAAAAGATTCTTTTAGAGGTCATTGGGATAAACTGGATTTAAAATTCACTGGTAAAATTTTTGTGAGCTATCTTAATTATTTTAACCTGATAAAAGCATGTCATTTTGTACTTGTGACATCTGGGTAATTAGACTTTGAACACTGGTGGCTTCTATCTCATTGTTGGGGGTTTCTTTCACTGCAGATGGGCTATTCCCCATCAGCACCTTTCGGCTCTAACTGAAACCATTTCCAGTGAGACCAGAATGGGAAAGGATGGCTTTGATTTTTGAATCACTGTAAAAAAAAAACTTTTTATGTGTTGAGCTTCATTGAGTTTTTCTTAATTCACTGAATTTTATGGTTGAAAAAGGCAAATAACAAGGTAATTATATTTGGCAGATGAAAAGAGACATATGAAAATGATAAATTTAGCTGTGGATCTCTCTGACCTAATATAATAACATCTCTATTTCAAAAGCCCAATTATTTCTCAGAGAAACTTTTTACTTTGCTTACACAACTCAGTTAAGAAGAATTCAAATAGCCCTGTGGGTATACCCGAAATAGAGCAACAATATTACCCATTGTTATTAATTGCTTTTTAGGTTAAGAAAAATGGTAAAGGAAATTAATTTAAATAGTCATTAAAATAAAGGTGGAATGTAACATTCACATACTAGTATTATAAGTTATGGGAAATTTTTGTACATTAGATAAGTTGTCTGGAGTTTTTGAAACATCTTTAGACAGAACTTATTTCTTTTAGGTTTATTTTTCTAAGAAACTGCTGGCAAGTGAAAAACAAAGTTCATTTACTTGAGGTTATGTATAAATAATGAATGCTAAATATTTGTTTTGGAGAGAGAAATGGCATTAATGCATCAATTGCTGCTCAGTTCCAGATTTTAAGCATATTGTTAAAACAACAAAACACATTGTTCAAACAAAACATATTGTTGTGATTTTTTAAATTATAATACAATTACATCATGTAAATATAGGTCCCCTTATAAAATATTGATACACAGATTGTATATATTATGAGGTATGATATAGAGCATATATTGTATTTGATGTATAAGTAAACATGCAGTTTTATAGAAACTGCTTTTTCAAGTGGAATGCCACTCTTTTGTTGGGATTTTATAAACTCTACCTTTTGACTAAAATTTACCTTTAAGACATGATACAGCCCTTTAGACAAATTTGGACCAATTTTTCCCTTTTGTTTTCCACTGAGTTTATTTAGTTGACAACATTTAGGTTTTTTTTTTTAAACCAACATAGATATGAATTTAATTAATTTTGATTTAGACCAAGTTGGGGTTTTGTCTTTACTTCACTTTTGAACTGGACATTAAGCCTCAAGAATGACCATGTCTGGTGTTCCTGGCTGGCTCAGTCAGAGGAGCAAGCTACTCTTGATCTTGGAGTCTTGAGTTTAAGTCCCATGCTGGGGGTAGAGATTCC
Organism: Procyon lotor; assembly: GCA_028646535.1. NCBI lineage: Eukaryota > Metazoa > Chordata > Mammalia > Carnivora > Procyonidae > Procyon > Procyon lotor. Next base: position 150,921,260 of record CM053604.1, read on the forward strand.
TTGAATAAATAAAATTTTAAAAAATGACTGTGTGTAATTGGAAAGGTTGTCAGAGGCAAATGTGTCAGCAAGAATAAAAAAAACCCAGGAAATTGTGTTTGTGGAGGCTGTTTGCTCGGCTATGCTCTTGCATACTAGGGAACATTTGACTAGTGTAAGTATAGTAGAGCAAAGCCAGGTCACATTCAGGGATGCCTGACTGTGAGTCAGCAGCCCCCGTCAAAAAACAAAACAGCAAAAACAACAAAGAAACAAAACTAGGTATAGTAGAGTCATGCATGATATCTGCTACACCCATCTAACTCATTACTGCCTGGAAGATGCTAATATTTCAGTCGATTCAGGTGAACTTTCTATATCATAGCCTCCATCTCTTTTATTCCTGCTTTAATGAAGCTGCCTTCCTCCCCCACTGTCTTGCAAGGGCCTTGTAAGAGCCCACTCTGGGCACTAGGTGTGGTCCCTTAGCTTCTCTGTGCCTCAACTCCTTCCTCTCTGAAGCAAGCTGATTCAGTATATTAACTCCTAGCAATCCCAAGCCTTGATAGGATGGTTTAGAGATCATGGTCTTTTCCTTGACAAGGGTTGGGGAAGAGAGGGAAAAATAGAGAACATTTAAAGATAACGGGATAAAAAAAAATATAAAGGTAGTGGGATATAGCTGGAGGATTCATTGAGATAATAATTATGTTGTTTGCTTTGAAATGACTTAGTAATTTTACAGACTTTTATTATTTAGCACCAGCCATTTACCAGGCACTATGCTAGGCTCTGGATATACAAAAATACAAAAATACAGAGAAACCAGATCCAGGGTCTCCGATTTTCATGGAGAGGGGTGATGAGAGAATATGGAAAAACTAGATATAAACTCAAAGTTTATATAGAAGTTCTATGTCATGCAAGCAGGAGACACCCAGAGCAGCAGAGATTCTGTCTGCAACATAGGAAATTGTCAGAGTGGAGGAGATAATTGCCCCAAATTGGAAGCTGGGTAAGGACTCAGTAGGTAGGCTGGCGGGAAAGACTTCTTGCTGGGCAGAGTAAATGGCACATGTAAAAAAGGAGAGGTAAGACAGCACCTGGCTTCTTTGGGAATCTGCACATAGTTTGTTTGCATGACTGGAAAGCCAGGCATGAGTAGAAGACATTTGGGATTCAGTGGCAGACACGGAGATAAGAACCTTGGGAGCCAGGCAGAGGTATTCAGACTTTATCCTGCAGGTACTGGTGATGAAGCCCAGGAAGTGAGGAGGTCGCAGAAACCAGAAGAGAATGAAGTTTTGAAAAGCATTCTTTCTCTGAACTTTTCTGTGTGAGAATTGTGTGTGAGCTTTGCGGGAGCAGTGTGACCAGACTAGATGTGGCAGACAACAAATTCTGATGGATTCAGCAGTGAGTTGGAAGGGTGCTGGTAGAAACTGCTAAGGGTATAAGACGTGGCAGGAAATTTAGCTTTGAAGTGTAGAGTGATGTCTAAAGCAAGATTTCTTGGGGTGCCTGGGGGGCTTAGTCAGTTAAGCATTTGCCTTTGGCTCAGGTCATGATCTCAGGGTCCTAGGATCGAGCCCCATATTGGGCTCCTTGTTCAGTGGGGAGCCTGCTTCTTCCTCTGCCTGCTGCTCCCCCTGCTTGTGCGTGCTTTCTCTCTCTGACAAATAAATAAATGAAATCTTAAAAAAAAAAAAAAAAAAAAAAAAAGCAAGATTACTCAACCTCAGCACTGCTGTCATTTTGGGCCATATGATTCTTTGTTGTGGGGGCTGTCCTGTGCTTTGCAGGAAGTTTAGCAGCATCCCTGGCTTCCACTCCCTAATGCCAGCAGCAACCTCTCCCCTAGTTGTGTCTCTATGCATTGCCTATTTGAGAACCACTGGGTAAAGAGCAAGATGCAGGGTCAGGAATTTTTTTTTTCCCCTTAGGAGAGACATCATCTTTCTAGAGAATGAAGAAGGAATTGTGGGATAGGCTTAGGATAAAGGAAAGAGTAGGAAAATGATGAAGGAAGAGTTCAGAAGAGAAATTAGTGAGGAAAGACCTGAGATGGCACATTGTGTATGGGGTTGGGGGAGGGGAAGCTAGCATTCAGGCGACAGCTAATGGACCATGCCCTCAATTCAATGGCTGTGCTTAGATCCCTGTGCACAGGGTCTCAGCAGGTGCTAAAATTTTTCCCTGTGTGGTCAGATGTCATATTTTCAGTGTTTAAACTCTAGTCAAGCTCTCTGTGGTTATGCAGTGACCTGAGCCATGTACTTGGTCTGCTGCCTTCTGCTTCATTTGCGGCTGCCTTGACCTCTGGGAGAGTAAGGCTAGTAGTAGACTGCGAGTGGTGGTGGTTGGCCTGGGAAAGGCTTGGGAAAACGGAAGAGCTCTGAGGGCTAGAGGCAAGAGGATGGAGAGATCAAGTGGGGAATATGATCGTACAGAGCAAGGGAGATGGTGACGAGACTTGACTCTGATGGCATTTTATTTTGTGCTAGTTTGGGCTATAATATAAGCTGTCCAACAAATATCTGTCCACTGCTTCCTGGGAGTTGGTGCTGTTCTAGCTGTTGGTGGAAACATGTCAATTATTGTAGCCTGAGAGTGGCTTTTAGAATCCAGATTTAAAATATGCTAGTTTTCTTATGATGAGCAATTTTTTGTGTGTATTTTGATTTGTACTTCAAATGATGAAAAAGATGGTTTCAGTGTGTTCTTGAGAAAGGATTGTTCCTGTCCAATATTGTAGTTCCTTCTTTTATAGAGTAAGTGAAAGTTTCTCCTTGGATGTTCATCATGCATAATTTCTGAAGAATTTCATTTTGATAAAGTTGGCTAGATTTCTCTCTCATCACTTCTTTTAAGCATCTGATTTTAAAATGAGCCTTTTTCCTCTGTCACTGACCTAAAAATGGTTTTGGATTTATATCTTATGACAGAAATGTTAAAAGAGGGTTGGTCAAAAGGTATATTTGGCTGAGGAGACATTTTAGGTTTTTTCCCTTTAGTTTTTAAATGATGATTGTGTATATACAGTAACTGAATTTCCAGTGGAGTATTCACCGGACTTGGTACTGAATAACATAGCCATTCTGAGGGTTAATAAAAACATCAAATAACTTGTGTTTGGGAAATATCAATTCAACAGATAATTGCTTATTCCCATTTTTGCTTGCAAGTGGCAGGACATGTTAAAATTCTCTGCCATAAAATGAAAACCACTGAGCATATCAGGGGCCATGGATTACATAACTGATGCATGTTGAAAGAAGCATCAATAAAACCTGGAAGTTACAAAGGAGAGAGATGGAATCCTTCTATTAATTGGGAATTTGTTAATAGGCAGATAGAGGGTATCTATCAGCACATTTCAGCAAATAGCAAGAACTGAGAGGGAAAGAGCATTTTAAGGAGTGGAAATCTAACCAGCCAAATCATCAAAGAACATGTAAAATATATATTGAAGAGATTTCCATGGTAGGAGGCCAATACAAGAAGTTCTGGGATTTTTTGTTTATTTGGGATATATCAAATATATCTAAGCAGAAAATCACCATTCGTGATTTTTTCTAATCTTCTTTTCCTCTTTTAAGCACTGTGCTGAGAAAGTTGTGTAAATATAAAAGCCAGAATGCTGTAGAGTTCCATCCCTACCAGTGTTTTGCAACTAAATTTAAAAGAAGGCCTAATGGGGCACCTGGGTGGCTCAGTGGATTAAGCCTCTGCTTTCAGCTCAGGTCATGATCTCAGGGTCCTGGGATCAAGCCCTGCATCAGGCTCTCTGCTCAGCAGGGTTATTGTTAGACTGCTTCCCCTTCTCCCTCTGCCTGCCTGTCTGCCTACTTGTGTTCCCTTTCTTTTGGTCAAATAAATAAATAAAATCTTTAAAAAATATTATTTCATTATTGAAAAAACACTTAATGCTTTCGTTCAGGTCTACTTTCTGAGTCCTACTCCATCCCCTGATTTCTTTGCTTAATCTTTCAATTCATTAGTATTTACCAACTTTTCTGAATTGAGTAACTAATTTTGTGTTTTCATATGTTTATCTGAATTTCCTTCAAATACTAATTGTCTTTAATTCTCATATAAAATGTATGAACTATAATTTTTTTTCTTCCTTTAGGAAATAACATATTCCTAAGTAGAAATTAGGTGGTTCTCTAGTGGCTTCTTTCCTCCTTTCCTTTCCTTTCCTTCCCTTCCCTTTCCCTTTCCCTTTCCCTTTCCCTTTCCCTTTCCCTTTCCTTTCCTCCTTCCCTTCCCTTCCCTTTCTCTCCTCCCTTCTCCTCCCTTCTCCTCCCTTCTCCTCCCTTCTCCTCCTTTCCCTTCCCTTCCCTTCCCTTCCCTTCCCTTTCCCTTTCCCTTTCCCTTTCCCTTTCCCTTTCCCTTTCCCTTTCCCTTTCCCTTTCCCTTTCCCTTTCCCTTTCCCTTTCCCTTTCCTTTCCTTTCCTTTCCTTTCTCTCCTCCCTTCTCCCTTCTTTTTCTTTTCTCTTTCTTTCACAGTTTTGGTCAGAAATGGTCACGTGGAATTAATCCCTAAACCCTTGTGTTTATTCCTCCTTCTCCCTTTTCATTTTCTTTCCCTCCCTCCCACTTGCTTTCTTTTTACTTTTCACAAACATTGACTGGTTACTTATTACCTACTAGACTGAGTGTCCAGTGCTAATTAAGGGAGATCTGTCCCTGCCTTTGTGGATCTTGAGGTAGGGAACATAAATATCAGAAGGAACCTGTTACATTTAGCTATTGTGTCACTTAGTGCTCTTTAGTTTCAAACATTTGAAAATAACACTAAAGGAAAGGGAAGTTTACTGCAAAGATTGGTGGTAATGATGGAGCAAGGCTCAAAGAATCAGCTGGAGGTTGGAAATCTAGTCTTGGAAATAAAATCAGGGGAAACAGGAACTTTTGTGTTTATCTTTGAGCGAGAAGCATCAGATCAACATCCTGTTACTGGGATATCTTGTGACCCTGCCAGGCTAACATCAGTGGGTCAGAAACCCAAGCCCCACAGGGGAGGAATGGCCACCTCAGTCTGGTTGCATGCCTACTGACAGACTGCCCTGGAGCTGGAAGGGGAAACCTCTTTTTGATTCCAATGTGAGACAGATTTCTGGACTTATCTTCCAAGGAGCCAATAGAACAAGGGCACTTAGAACAGGGCACTGCTGGGAAGGGAGAAAAGTAGCAAAACAGCATCTCTCTTCCTCATCGCTCAAACAAAACTAAAACCAAAAATGAGACCAGGACTCGCTATAATTGGTATAATTTTGCAATGGGAATAAGTCAGTATGTGATCATAACCTCTGATATTATATATATATGTGTGTATATATATATATATATAATTTATGTATTAAATATATATAAATGTATATTATACAAAATATGTATATTTTATATAATATAAAATATATAATTTTTTTAGATTTTATTTATTTGAGGGAAAGAGAGAGTGGGCATGAGCAGAGGGAAGAGGCAGAAGGAGAGGGAGAAACAGGCTCCCCTCTGAGCAGGGATCCCTGGATCATGACCTGAGCTGAAGGCAAACCAGGTGCCCTCGAATTATATCCTTATTACAGTTCTACCTCAGGGAGGATTCGAGAGGTTTGAGTAGAAGACAGAAGTAAAATAAAATCATTGAAATGGTTGAGAGATAAAAATCAGTACTATTTTCATGGAGTTCTAAATATTGTCTGTCGTATTAACACCCATATCAGCAGCAGCAAGATGTTCGCCTGATACAGTAGATGCTCAATAAATATTGACTGAGTAGATGCAAGCCAGAAAATAGGAAGTGATGATTCATTGGGATCATTTTTCCCATTTTGTTACCTGGCTGGGAAAGGACCAGGTAAAGTGGACAAAGGAGACCAAGGTTAGAGATTGACATAAAGAGGCAGGGGGCTTTAAAGGGCCATCCTGGGTAGCATTTAAGGTACTGATGTTCAACATGAGCCATTGAGTCTCTGGATCTTCAGGCAATTTCAGAATGAGGTTCTGAACAGAGAAGACCTGATGGGTTCCCCTTAACTTACAAGTCGAACAAACTTTGGCAAGTTGTTAACTTCTTTTTTAGTTATACATTTATAAAATTAGAAAATACTTAGCTCACAGTATGAATATGGAAGATAAATAAGATAATGAATTTGAAAGCATTTTGAAGACTTCCAGGTAAAAATAGTGTTATTTATAAAATCACCCAAAGGAGGCATATTTGTTTGCTTTAGAAGAATAATTTAAAGATTTTATTTATGTATCAGAGAGAGAGAGAGAGAATAAAAGAGCACAAAACAGGGAGAGCAGCAGGCAGAGGGAGAGGGAGAAGCAGGCTCATGACTGAGTGGGGAGCCTGATGCAGGGCTCGATCCCAGGACCCTGGGATCATGATCTGAGCCGAAGGCAGATGCTTAACTGATTGGGCCACCCAGGCGTCCCTAGAAGAATAATTTAAAATATAGACCCCAAGCACAAAATTAAGGGCCACGCTTTTTAAGAAAACAACAACAACAACAACAACAACAACAACAACGTTATGTATTATTTGAATCAGAATCAGCTCCAGGTAACCTTTATTTCAAGCATCTCTTCAGGGATAAACCTGCACCAAAAAAAAAAAAAGAATTTTTTTTTTTTTTAAGATTTTATTTATTTGACAGAAACACAGCGAGCGAGGGAACACAAGCAGAGGGACTGGTAGCGGGAGAAGCAGGCTTCCCGCAGAGCAGAGAGCCCAGTGCGGGGCTCCATCCCAGGCCCCTGGGATCTGACCTGGGCCGAAGGCAGACGCTTAACGACTGAGCCACCCAGGCGCGACCCCCCCAAAGAAAAAATTCTTATGAAAAAATATTGGGACAAATTACTTAGCCCAAAGTTGGTGAGTTTGTTTAAAGATGTGAGTTAGTCACAACAAAGCTGATAAATTGATTTACACCTTGGGTGAGAAAATTCAATTTCTTGTTAAAAACATATTTTAAAGCCCAGTGAACAAGTACTATTTCCCATGACAAACATCTTTTTTAAACTTTGTGGTTATTATGGAGCCATACCACACGGGGCCAACTTCATGCTTAAACATTATTTGACTGCTTTCCTGAGAGATGAAAACAACACAAAGCAAAACAAAAAAACGACAAAAAAGAAAAAACAGTCACAACAACTATAATAAAACAGCCTATACTCATTTCTCCTTCTTGAATGAGAGTAATAATAAATAAGAATTCTAATAAAAAAATAGAGCATGCATAGTTTTAAAGTTGAAGCAGTTCTTCTCTGGTTGATCTCTAATAGTTTATTGTCTTAGATCACCAAAATAGAGTCTTCCACAGTCTCTTACGTTGCCGAGAAGAATTATGAATGGCATACTATTTGAATTCTTAAAGTAATTACGGTCAATATAATTATTTCCTTTTTAGTTTTCATATCAAAAAGAATTTCAGCTTGTAGTCTTTTCATTTAACCCCAAACATATTATAAATATTGAAGCTTATAATTCTAATGCCACACTTGTTATTTTTTTCACACCTTTTACAGAAAGCTTGGATACTACAGTAAACACTTCAATGCTATCCAACATTGATTAATACATTTGTTGCATGGAATACGGCATTGAGTTGTGAAAGAAGAAAACTTGATAGACTTACTTTTCTTTTTTCTTTTTATAGCGGTTGGAACTATGTTTTGGGGAAGTTAGTTTCAATCATATTTAATTTAGTAATTAATAATAAGCACCTCCAAAGTAGACAGGACTTTCTGTGCATTATAGAAGATGGTAAATATGTTTGAGACACAGCTTTGTATTCAAGTAGCTTTCAGACTAATTGGTAAAAACTACCCATATAAAATGAGGGCTAGACTTGGTACAGACTATGAAGTTAAGAGAGACTTACAGTGAGGAGTAAATTTAAAGTCCAGGACAGTGATCTGTGCATATTTGCCAAACTCATTGTCATCCTACCCACATTTTGGGAAGACATTATTAATTGAGATATTTAAGAACAACAATAAAACTCTTTCCTTAGATTGATACTTAAAGGGAATGTAAAATGAAATAGAATTTTTCAGATGAAAAGATTCTTTGAGAATATATATTCCAGTGCTTTAATTTGAAGGTAAAAAACTAAAGCATAGAGAATATTCATAACTACTGCAAGGTCACACTGCATATCAGAGACATTGAAGCCACACTTTTTAGTCTTTCTTTGTGTCCAGAAAGATATTAGTGACATTTCTTCTAGAAATAAATGGGGGGGAGTAGATTGTGGGAATCTCTCTTCTCCCCATAGTAATGGGAAAATTCCCCACCTTTTGTCGAGTCCAACCCTGGTGATACTGTATTAAAGTCTTTCCATCAAATATCATTGCAAAATGTAGCTTTTCATTTAACCCAAGATATATTCAAAATATTGAGGTATTTTGGCGATTTGGAGGATTATGGTATATATATTATGGGATACTATATATAAGTAACACTAATGTGTTAATGTTGGGTCGGTGGCAGAATGAAGAGGTCACTCCAGTGATGTATTCCTTCCTGCCTTGAGGCTGTGTCACTGGTGTCTTTGAGAATTTTTTATTTCAAATGAACAAACATTAATGGAGTCGCAGCTACGTGCAGTGCATGGGATTAACAGGAGCCTCAGGGTGATTAAGGACAACTAAGGATTGTTCTGGGCTCTTAGTAGTTCCCATTTGCCTTTCTTAGGAGTGATGCTTGTTACGTTTCTTTCTCAGCCCAGCTGTATGTTACATTTGGAACTGGAAGTAGGTAGACAGCCACAGTGAGGATGGTGTGTCAGCCATCTCATGCCCTGACTCATTCTCTCTGCCCACCTTTTACAGGTGTATCAGAAAGTGCCCTGGGGTTTCTCTGATGCTCTGGTGTTGAACACTGGGGAAACTTCCTGACACACGTACATGTATTGAGATACAAGGGCATTTTCGTCTAGGGCAGGGGTTCCCAAGAATGACTAACATTAGCATCTGGGGATGATTAAAAAATAGATTCCTGGGAACCACCTGCAGATGTTCTGACTTAGTTGCTTTACACTGCAGCCAGAATCAGGATATTTAAAAACACTCCAAGCGATTCTGATAAGCAGCCAAGACTGAGAACCCTAGCTGGGCTCTCTAGCCTTGACCAATGGTGGATAAAACTGGTAGAAAAACATCTCTTGTGTGGAAATTTCTCAGTGCATTCTATACAAACAACTCATTCTACACAAACTCCTCAGTGTCCCAATGGGGTTGAGCCTCCTTTACCCACAGTTTTAATGAGTTACAGAATGTGCCTTTGAAGTCATATTCTTTCATTCCCTACTTCATTCTTCCAAGAACTCACTCCTATTTTCAGGAATTAAGTACAAACTACACTACCTGCACTAAGGTCCTTATCTCAAGCTCTATTTCTGAGAAGGAACCTAGGCTAACATTAGGCAGAAAAACCTAGAACTGAAATCTGGCTCTCACTGCCTGGTCCTCATGGGAGCATATGGAGGAAGTAGATGTTTGTTCCACATGATAAGTGGATGTAAAAGTGTTCTCCTTGCTTCCCCTCATGGTTTGTTTTCCAGCCTATGTTTAAATACACCAAAGGTAGATATTCTGAGACACTTTATTAGTGTTATAACTTCTAAATTTCCTTGTTGTAGTTCCTATTAGTCTTTTTGGGTAATCTGTACTGCTCTATCCTAAATATTTCCTCAATTTCTGGAGACTTTTCAGTATGTTTATAAGTTGTAATAGGGATGGAAGAGTACCTTGATGTTAATTTTCTCAGTTTTAAATGTGCCACTTCATACTCTCCTTTCACTTCATTATCCCCAATTGTGAGCCCTGCAGTCTTTTCTCTGTGCTCTTTTTCAGTCTGTAAATTATTGGAAAGAGCTTCAGGACTCCTACAGTGGAGGCAGAACAGGGGGCAGCGTGTGGACTCACTTGAACATCGTGGAAGGAGTCCTTCATGTCCACCTAGGGATAGATATCATGGTCCTTCCTCTTTATTAGTCTAGGTGATACACTATATATACTATAAACTGTATGTAGATAGACAGGATATGCAGATATATATAGGTGCATGAGGGTTGTTAACATTTCAATACATTTAGAGTCTCTTTTTGGTGCCAATTTTAAATATAGTTTTATTTAAAACATTGTATTTTCCACTTAACAATACAGTGCTTATAAAGTACACAGTTTATTTCCTTTCTCTGTGCACATATTCCATATTCAAGTATCAAGAATGTCCAGTTTATCTACTATAGCAGTTCAAATTTAAAACTGCCATGGAATTTACTACACATTTGGGTCCTTCGAATATTTTGTGTGGAACAATGCTAGACCTGTTCTCTCCTTCTAGTGGTACCTCCTCTGGGCTTTCCATTGAGGAAGTTGATTAAGCCAACCTGAGAATAGGTCTAGCATTGTTCCATACATTTATAGTCTTTAAAAAAGGTTAGGTGAGCCTGGGTGGCTCAGTCGATTAAGCATCAGGCTTTGCCTCAGGTCATGATTCTGGGGTCCTAGGATGGAGCCTTGTGTTGGACTCTCTGCTCAGTAGAGAACCTGCTTCTCCCTTTTCCTTTAACTCTCGCCTCCACTCATGTTTTTTTTCTCTCTCTCTCTCTCTCTCTCTCTCTCTCAAATAAATGCAAAAAAAAATAAGACTTTATTTGATAGAGAAAGAGAGCAACAGCACAATCAGAAGGACCTGCAGAGGGAGAGGGAGAAGCAGACTTCCCATTGAGCAGGGAGGCCCGAGTTGGGCTTGATCTCAGGACCCTGGAATCATGACCTGAGTCAAAGGCAGGCGCTTAACCAACTGAACCACCCAGGAGCCCCTCAAATAAAGTCTTAAAAAAATAATGGTAAATTTTCTACAGTGGGTAATGTTGAAACATAGTATTTATTGTAACTGAACACAATAGATGGTAGTTTACAAGACTTATATAGAATTCTGAGCATGCATATGCTTAGTTTTAAGTGTTTTTATATGTCACCTTTATTTTGTAAAAGATTCATTTATTTTAGAGAGAGAGGGAGAGAGAGCATGCATGAGTAGGAGGAGGGGCAGAGGGTAAGGGAGAGAAGCCAGCTCCCTGCTGAGTGTGAAGCCCAACTCGGGGTTCTATCCCCAAGATCATGACCTCAGCCAAAACCAAAAGCTGGATGCTCAACCAACTGAGCCACCAGGATGCCTCATATATGTCGATTTTATTGAAGTATAATTTACATATATTAAAATACAGTCACTTGAGAGGTATAGCTCAATGAATTTTGACAAATGTGTATATCTGCATAATTACCACCGCAATCAAGGTAGTGAACATTTCCTGTCCCCACAGAAAGTTCCTTCATGTTCCTTTGAAATTAATTCTCTTATCCCCAGGTCCCGGCAACTACTGACTTGTTTTGTCAGTACCTATTCTAGAGTTGAGTACATTTGTACTCCTACAGTATGACTCGTGTGCTTTGCTTCTTTACTTCAGCATAAGGTTTTTGAGATTTATCCCAGTTGTGGCATGCATTGGTAGTTTATTCCTTCTTCTTTTATTTGGCTTCTCATACTGCTGAATAACAGATGTACCACAGTTCACCTGCTGATGGGCATTTGGATTGTGTCCAGTTATTAGCTGTTATGAATATAGCTGGTATGAATACTCTGGTCCTGGTCTTTGTGTAGACGTGTCTTTATATTCTTGGATAAATGTCTAAGGAATGGAGATGGTGAGTCATATGGTATTTTTAGCATTATAAGAAACTACCAAATTAACTGTTTTCCAGTGTAGTTTTACCACTCTGTTCTGCCACCTGGCAACTACAAATTTTCCAATTGCTCCACATGCTCACCAACACTTGATATTGCAGTTTTCATAATTTTGATTATTCTAGTGGGTGTGAAGTGGAATCTCATCGTAGTTTAAATGCAAATTTCTCTGATGACTAACAATATGGAGAAACTTTTCATGTTGTTATTAGCCCTTTGGCTATTTCTTTTGGTGTAGTTTCTGCTCAAGTCTTTTGCCCATGTTTTACTTAGGTGTCTTGATGGAATTTATATCATCAAAGTTGTTGAATTTATTGTCATAAAGTTGTTCAAAATATCCTTTACTAACTCTTTGAAGCCAATAACCCTGGTGATATCCTATCTTTTATTCCTGATTTGAAAATTTATGCCTTCTTCTTTTCCCTTGGTCAGTCTGACTAAAAGGTTGTACTTTTATTGATCTTTTACAAGAATCGGCTTTGTTTTGTTGTTTTTGTATATTTCTGGTTTTCCCCCCTATATTATTTTCCTTATATTTTGGAAATATTTTTATTTTTTTTTAATTTGTTCCATTTTTTATGATGGTAGCTTAGATACTTGATATTTAGACCTTTTTTTATAACAGAAGTGTCTAAAAATACACATAACACTTGAAGTGCTGCTTTGCTACATTCCACAAATTTTGGTATTTGTGATTTTATTAAAATTACTTTCTAGCTTTTTTAATGATCCTTTTTCTTCTGCCTTATGGCTTATTTAGAGATGTGTTGCCTAAAATTAAATATTTAGAAACTTGGAATTTTTTTTTGGCTTATTTTTAATTCCAGTCAGAGAATTAATTGCATGATACTAAACTAATCCTTTTAAATCTACTGATATTTGAATGCCAGCATGTGGCTCATCTAGGTGAATGTACCATGTGTAATAGAAAAAAAATCTGTATTTTGTGCTGACAATTGGTCAAGTTTTTTGGCAACATGACAAGTCTTCATTATTCTTACTGATTTTTGGCCTATTACTGTCAACTTGCAAAAAGGAGTGTTGAAATCTCTATTCTCCTTTTAGTTCTATTAGTGTTTGGTTTATGAAGCTGTATTATTATGTACATATTTAGGACTGCTAAGTCTTCTTAATGAATTTGACCATTTGTCATTATGGAATTTCTTTTTTTTTGTTGCTGATAATATTTCTTCTTTTTAAGTTTGGTTTTTATGATATTAAAAGCATTCTCCTTTTTAATTTTCAGTATTTATGTTGTATATCAATCTTCATCCTATGATTCTCTTATATTTAAAGTGAGTTTTTCATATACAGAACATCATAGATTCTTGAATTTTTATCTAATCTCTTGATCTCTAGTTTTTATTTGGTTTAGTCCATTTTACATTTAATAAAATTATTGATATCGTTGGCTTTAGGTCTACTATTTTCTGTTTGTTTTCTATTTTGCTATCTGTTCTTGGTTACTTATTTTTCTTTTGGATTGAATTTTTTTAGTAAGACATTTTATTGCAACTGTTGGCTTATTAGTTGAAACATATTTTTTTGTGATTGCTCAAGGGTTTATAAGGTGTGTGTGTGTGTGTGTGTATACATATACATACATACATACATACATATACATCTATGTTCCTCTGTGGGCATTGTGTTTTTTCTCCGGTTGCTTTTAAGATTTTTCTCATTAACCTGTTTTAATTAATCTCATAGTGTGGACTTTTGGGAGGGCGTGTGTTCATCTTTTTTCAAATAAATTTTTTTTTCCTAAGATTTTAGTTATTTGACAGAGAGAGAGATTACAAGTAGGCTGAGAGGCAGGCAGAGAGAGTGGGGGAAGCAGGCTCCCTGCTGAGCAGAGAGCCCGATGTGGGGCTCGATCCCAGGACCCTGAGATCATGAACTGAGCCAAAGGCAGAGGCTTTAACCCACTGAGCCAACCAGGCGCCCCTCAAATAAACTTTTTACTAAAGTATGGTATACACTCATAAAAGCAATAAAACCATAAGTGTATGGATTGATGAATCTTCATGAAGTGAACATGCTCATATAACCACAATCCTGATGAAAATATAAAATGTTAATTTCCCTATAGAAGCTCTTTTATAAGTCCCTTTCTAGGCATTACTCTTATTCTCTACCTCAAAGAAATTGCTCTCCTGATTTCCTATATGACAATTTAGTTTTGCCAGATTTGAAATCTTATGTAACTGAAATTGTACTTTGAATTTTATTTGTGGCTGGGTTCTTTTGCTTTACATTCTGTTTGTGAGATTTAATACATGTTATTACATGTAGAAACAGTTTTTTCATAATTGTTTCATATTGTTCATATCTGCATCCATATTTACCACTATATTGTTGATGAACATTTTAGTAACATTCATTATGTGGCTTTTGGTGCACATATATATTAATTTTTGTTGAGTATGTCATTAGGATTGGAATTGCTGGGCCTTTTCAGGTTTAATATCAACAAATAGTATACCGAAATGGTTGTACAAATGCTCTCTCAGCTTCCTTTCTATTTCTTGCAGGCTATCCCTGAACTCCCTAATGACTCCATATTTTATGCATGTCCAGGAAGAGCAGGCATCATGGAAAGAGGACAGTATACTGATAGGGGTAAGGGCTGAAAGGATAAGATAGTTGGGCACCTGTTTCACTCTTATGCCACTGGCAACTTGGGGCTTTTGTCTACATCTAGTCTGGTTTCTGGAAATGCAGGTAGGCAGCTGAGACTCTGTCTGCTGGAGAGAAGTCTGTGGTCTTAGGTACACAGTGAGGCTTACTTTCACAGTCTTCTAAAGGGTATAGCTTCATCCCTTTCATAAATATCAGGCAGTTCCATCTACATATTTTCCATAAAAACCCATTTACCCTATTCGAAACCCTTTGATGAGGGAGACTAGTTGACCATCTGTTACTTAAATTGTCTTCTGTGGCTATTGTAGGGCCACAAATGACCTGAGAATCTCTGACACACCACCCTTTACTCATGGGGATCTTTGGTGTGATACAAATTTCATAGATTTTTCAAGTGTGCTGGCCTTATATTCTCCACCTCTCATATAGTCACATAAATTGGATGAAGGATAAGTGGCCTATTCTCTTGGCTTTCTGAATGCCTTCCTTCAAAATTCTCTTTGTCTTTTATTATGTCTTTCTGTGGTGAGTAAAAGTCTCTAAACCATTTCTGTCTCGCCCTGATAGATTATGGAAGTTTGGCACTAGGAATATAGCTCCCTTTGAACTGGGCAGTTAAAAATATTACCTCTCTGATCTGAGCTATAAATTGTCTCCATGGATTTCTATACTCTAGCTCAGACTGGAGGTTGGGGAGGGTCTAGCAGTTACTCTGCACTCTTGTGTTAACCTTGGCTTACTTTTGGTCCTTCAAATCCTCTCACTATCATAATTTTTCCACTTCCTATTGCAAAGTGCCTGATTTTCGTACATTCTTAATTTAAACTGCCAAGGAAGAGAATCACACTGGTGCATTTTGTCTCTTTGTGCAGAACTTCTGATGTCTGATCATCTCCCAGGCAGCTGGTGACTCTATGGATTGGCCTGTGTTGCATTCTTTTTTTGCCAGAAGTGGGGTGGAGGGCCACTGGTAGCCCAGAGAAAAGTTAAGAGGGGTTTTTGATGTCCTAGAATCATGTTTTTGCTCTGATCAGTCATCTGTAGCATCTGTCTTTGGTGCAATATTTCCAGTTACAGTGATGGATTTGTACTGCCTTCTGCATCTTATAACCAATAGCATGAGAATGCAAAATCCTGGGGTCAGGAGTTCAGTGTGTAGCAGTATGACTAGATACTTCTCTGAGTGAAACTAAGAAAGATACAGCCAAGGAAGCTCTGTGTTAGTGCTTTCATTTTGTTTCAGTATAAGTCTGTCTGGAAGATCAAAATAGATGGGAAAAAGGCATGGTGGGGCAAGAATCCAATGCCCTCACTTCCTGAAGTGTCAAGCATTGTATTTAGAGAGAGCTCACTTCTCACTATCCCTTCTCCCTGTTTCCTGTCATGGTGAGGTCATGTAGAGTTTACTAGAGATGTTAATGTGTATATTACCTATAATCTTGAATGGGCACATCTCTCAGTTGCAGGCAACATTACAACTTTGAAGTTCAGTAGCTTGTTAAGAATTTTTTTTATTAACTTGATAATGCTAAATTTGATGTCTTTTCATAGCACTGTTAGAGATACTAGTATTGCTTTTACCTTTTTTTTTTTTTTTTTAAAGATTTTGTTTATTGGACAGAGAGAAACACAGCGAGAGAGGGAACGCAAGCAGAGGGAATGGAAGCAGGAGAAGCAGGCTTCCTGCCGAGCAAGGAGCCCGATGCGGGGCTCGATCCCAGGACTCTGGGATCATGACCTGGGCCGAAGGCAGACGCTTAACGACTGAGCCACCCAGGCGCCCCTGCTTTTACCTTTTGATTATTTATAGATATCCTAGATATTTAACCCCATGTTATATATTTTTCCTAAATTTTTTTGATGAGAATTTTAAGGTTGACATTATTACAATTGCAAGTATAAGCAGGTATATCAAAAATTTGCAACGGATGACAAGGCTACTGTTACACTTGATGCTTAACCCAGTGAAGTTGCCATTAATTGTACAAAGATGTCAGCCCTCCAACTGCAAATCTTAGGAAGGTTTTTGAATATTTGAGAGCAGTGAATTTCCATGAATGGAATGGTTAATCATTTTGGTGCATCTTGGGGGAAAAATTAGGCTAATTTTCAGCATGATCCACTTCTTAGCACTATCCTCACAAGGTTTTCTGAGATAACACAGCAGTCACAGATGCTAATAGGCTTTATATCTTCTAAGTTGTTGGCATTTTATTTTGATACACCGATAGAATAAGCTTCAAGAATACTTACCAGAGTGCAATAGCCTCCAGCTGCCAAATACTAGTTTTAATTATTCATTAGGACTAACACAAGTGTTTAGACATACTGCTTGCTATACTGTGCCTAAGCATTATTAAAACTGAAATTAGGGATCCAGTTACACTCCATATAGAGTGTGAGAGTGCCAGCATTTTGGGAACTTGGAGATGACCTTCATTCTTTGTAGAAAAGAAAATTAAGACTTCAGGAAAAGAGAATGAGTTATATAAGCTGATAGAGCAGTTTTGAGGCAGAAACACAATATAATCCCAGCTCTCCTCCTCTTCAGTCCCAGGATTTCCCCACAAGCCTGGGGTATATTTTTCCCCAATTCCTTTATTTTCTTTTTTTCTCCTTGTCTTCTTTTCTATGTATTTTGCCATGGCAATCTTATCAAAATCTTATCCTTTATCCCCATGTTTAAATTTCTTACCATTACTATCTCTTTAAAAATATGAATTGTTACTGGAAAGAAAAACCTGTGCTCCTCCATCTGGTGTGTATCTCCTTTATTATCACACTCATGATGCTTCTGGCACCAGATGTATGGGGATTTTTTGCCCTCACGCCAAACAATTCTGTGACACCAGCTGGATGTCCTACAGTTTAATTCAATGCTGACACTATCAACCTGGAGATGGCATCAGATCCCACAGGTTAAGGGCTCAGTCCCACAAGACTGCCCCCCCGCACCCCCCTTTTAGATGTAGTCACAGGCCCTAGTTGTGACTTTGCTCTGACAATAGCCATTTGGCTATTGGCTATGATTTGGAGGTTCCTACTAATACCTCTTCAGATTGGATTATTTGCTAGAACAGCTCACAAAACTCAGGGAAACACTTACTTACTTTTACCAGTACGTTATGTAATAAAAACAATGATAAATTGTTGATAAACAATACAGCCAAACAGCCAGATGAAGAGATACATTGGACAAGGTCTGGAAGAGTTCCAAGTGCTAGAACTTGCACTTCACTCCCTTTTATTCAAATTCTGTATTTCTTTCTGTTTTTTTTTAAATTTTCTATAACTAGGGTAATGAAACATGAAGTGAAATGTAAAGGAATTGTCTCCCGATTATAATTAATACTAATTGTGGCTACTGGGAAGTTACCTATGGAACTACTATGCTGTATCTAGGGTCTAGGCAGCTATGCTGAGTTACAAGAGTTTGCCTAACCACTAAATGCAAACTTACTAATGCATATAGAAAGCCATTTATATTAATATAATTAAGAGACCCTACCTAACCCTGATGAAAAATTACCTGAAAGTAAAAGAGGACAGAGTCCTTATTTTAAAGTAAATGAACTATTGGGAGAAATTGTGATTAGTCCAGCCATAATTGGATTTAATGAGACTGAATAGAAACAAATTAGACATAATTGGAAGTTGGGCAAAACTCAATTAAAGCCTTATAATTTTAACTTCATAAAAGTTATTGAATTAAATGACCAGGATCAATTAACAAAGGAAATAGAGCCATGAAGTACATTTCCAGGAAATTGGTACTCTTCTGAGGGGAAAAGTATCATTTTACTTAATGATTAGAATTAGAATTCAGTGAAAATCAGTTGAATCAATTTTGCAGCCTTACTTCAAAAGAAGTAATTATGTAAATTTTAGTTTCACTTACAAAATGCTGCGGAAGTTGTTTTTAAGGAATCAAGGAGTAGAATTTGATAGAACAAAATAACATATTTATAAAACTCATTGAATTCAGGATTTTGAGTCAAGATATGCTTGCTTTTAACTGTGTATTCACTTCAGGGCTGGGCTAGCTGTCTGAGAATTGCAGTTGGCCCATTGTAGAAATCATGTAATTGAAAATACATTCACCACTTTGCTCTTTATAGACCTGCTCTGGGCATTAGTCCTTATTCCTTGAGTATCACTGTCAGCCCCAAATGCCATTACAGTAAAGGCCCCCAGTCAGTTTTTATTTGGTAACATAAGTGAAATTCTGTGCAACTGGTCACTTAGGAACTCAGTGCTAATAAATTGCTTACCAACACCATCTCCTCACACTATAGCCAAGGGCAATTAAAGTGTTGGGATTTCTGCTTCCTGGGTGTACAAGGAAATTTATGTCATTACTCACTCTGTGATGCTTAATGACCTTCAAAAGGGGTTCTGAGCATGTACTGACTCGGAAATGTGATGGAATTATAGTTTTGATTTCTCTAATGATGACAAAAATATTAATTCTGCAGTGATGGCAGCAAAGCTAAGAATGGTAGCAAATTGGGCTGAGGAAATAAATCTATATGAGATGTGCAGTGTAGCACAGGTTTATAGACACTAACCTGTAGATACATTATGTCTGAAATAAAACCAGTTCCATATACACTGTAAGCATGGTAAATTCTTTATGGTAAATTCTTTGCTGAAGCATGTTCTCTACAGTTCTTTTTTTTTTTTTAAAGTGCACATTAAATCAGGTTAAAGTCCAATGGAATTATGACATCAATGAAGTAAGACTTTGTGCAAAGATTGAAGAATATGAGAAATATGTACCCAGATTTTGGAGAATAAAGAACAAACATTTGTAAATAAGAAATATCTCTCAGGGGTGTAGTAGGTTAAGCAACGGATTATTGGTTTCAGCTCAGATTGTGAGACCAAGCCCCATGTTGGGTTACATGCTCAGTGTGGAGTCTACTTGAGATTCTCTCTCCTTCTCCCCCTCCTGCTCATGCTGTCTCTTTAAAATAAATAAATAAGTAAATCTTTTTTTAAAAGAAATATCTTCTACCTTGATCCTTTATAAACCAAAACACATCCAGCTCAACCCAGCTCTCACTCTTACATAACCCAAACATCATCCCTGACCAAGGAGATGTAGTGATCCTTTTTATCTCAGGAAAAAGGTAAGGGGGCACAAAATTCATGACAAGGGCTGCTACTGCTTTTGTGGGGCTGCGTGGACACGTGTTACCAGATCATAGAAGCAGTGTTTAAAGTCAGAGCAGGTGACACTTTGACAGGAGCTAGAATGAAAGAAGAGGAACCAAGAAAGATCCAACACAGAAAAGCACCTAACAGTGAGGTCTGGCCCTGTGTAATGTGGGTCAAAAGGTCATCTTGGGTTCCATTTTCCAGATCTTACCAGTCCTCTGTGATTGTTTTCCATTCCTTCCTGTTCTATCACTGTGAGTCTGAATGGAAGAAAGGAAAGAATTATCTCCATCTAGAAACAGAAATAAGAAAGAGAGCAGGGAGGTAGAAATAGTGGTGGGGGTGGAAGATGAAAACCTTGAAGTGTGAGATAAAATAGAGTTTGAACTTCACCTATTACTGCTACAGTTCTTTTCCTAAAAGCTACTCTGTTTTTATTAAAAGTGTAGAGCAAATGCTTTTTGTATACATGATAGTATACTAAGATTTGATAAACTTTTTATGAGGTGAGTCATCAGGAGGGAGGATTAATGGACTGGTTATTTTAGTGTCTGGTCCTTTACCAGTAGGGACAGAGGCCAACTAGTTGTTGGCTAGTCAACCCAACAGTTTTCAGCATGAACTTCAACTCAAAAGATCACTAAGATCCAGATCAAATTCCAGTTCCAGCTGCGTGATGTTTTATGAATTCCTTAACCTCCCTGACTCACAGATTTCTCACCTGTAGAGTGGATGGAATATCTTTTTACAGGTTTGAGGAATAGACCAAGATAACATTTATCAAGTATTTTGTAAAAATCTTGGAAGAGAGCAGGTATTTGATAAAGGATAAGTATTATAATTTTTAATAATTTGATCTCTGTTTAAATTTTTTTTGGAGAATGTGGGGAGAATGTAGGGAGAATTTTTTTTTTTTTTTTTTTTTTGCCTGGTTGTGGGGAAGACGACTCCAGTGGGTTCCTGCCTGACCCTGTCCTCTCTTCCTCCAAACATTCTGGCCTGCTCAAAGGTGGAGAAAGCCTGGGCCCTCCTGCAGAAGTGCATCCCCCAGATGCCATGAGACCCATGGCTGACCTTGAGTTCTTTGTGGGGTCAGAGTGGCCCCTGGAGCTGCCCAGAGATTCAGCCATGAGGAGGAATGGGGGCCTCAGTGCTCATCCTGGTTGGGCCTAGAGGGCTCTGAGCCAAACTGGGGAGCGCAGGGCTGGGCCTGGTGGACTGGCGGAGCCTTACTCAGCTTGCTAGTGTTTGGCCATCACTGAGGTTGTGGCTCTTGGGGCAGCAGGCCTCTCTGACATTCTATGCCTACTCTTGCTCACAGTGTGTGATACCTATGACCGACAGTGGCCAGGGCAAACACTGAACTTGTAACAGAATTAAAGATGAATGTTGCCAGGTGCTGCCTGTATGGTCTCTGCTTCCTGCCCCTATGCCTCTGGGTATCTTTGGAAGCCTTAAGCTGAAGCCGGGAGTGCAGTGGTTAAGAGCTTGGTTTTTGAAGCTAGCCCCACAGAAAGGTTATACAAATGGTATTACATCATAAGCTATTTGAGAATTTCTTTTTCTCTTCATGTAGGAATGACAATTTGGCTACTTACAGAATGGTTGGTTTGTTCTTTTTACCCTTCAAAAATTTATGTTATTCTCTCCATTTTTTTCTACCTTCTAGACAAGCTTGAGTAGGATTGGAGTTTGGAATTTACCTATAAACCTATTGAGCTCAGTGTAGTATTTGTTGATTTACATTTTGATCAGGAAAGGGGAATGTTGAAATCTTATTTTTAATTGCCAGGTAAACTTCTGTAAAGGCTATTTTATCATTCAGGTTTTCAGTTTATTCTTTGGTATTGTACTTTTGTGGAAAATCATCCATTTAATCCAAGTTTTCAGTTTTATTACTCTAAAATTATTCATAATTATATTCATATAATTAAATTATTATATGTCATACAATATATTATATACAATTAAACATTATTAAAATTATTCATAATCATATAATTATTCAAAAATTATTCATAATTACAGTCTTCTAAATTTTGGCTGTATCTATAGGCATATCTTTTTTTTTTTTTTTTTTTTTTTATAGGCATATCTTGTATGTAGATAGACTTCAGTCTTTTTTGAGAGTTTCTCATTTTTAAAAAATATTTTATTGAAATACTTTTAAAATATTTTTTTAAAGTTTTTATTTAAATTCCAATTAGTTAACATACCATGTTATATTGGCTTCAGGTATATAATATAGTGATTCAGCACTTCCATATGATAATCAGTGCTTATCACAACAGCACTCATTAATCATCATCACCTATTTCACCTATCACCCTACCCACCTCCCCCCTTGTAACCATCAGTTTGTTCTCCATTCTCTTCTTTATTGATCCATTTTAGAGAGGATTTATTATTAATCTTTTGAAAGAAATAAAGTTGAATTTTGTTGATCGTTCCCATTGAACTTTTTCCCAATTTAATTACTGTTTGTTCTTAGTTTTATTATTTCTTTTCTTCCTGTTTCTTTAGATTTACTCTGTCTTTTCCCCCTTACTTTTTACCTTAGATTCTTCATTCATTAATATTTTTAGTGAGGTAAAAAATAAATAACATAAATTACCATTTTATTTTATTTTATTTTTTTTAAAGATTTTATTTATTTATTTGATAGAGAGAGGGACCACAAGTAGGCAGAGAGGCAGACAGAGAGAGAGGGGGGAGCAGGCTTCCCGCTGAGCAGAGAGCCCAATGCGGGGCTCGATCCCAGGACCCCGAGATCATGACCTGAGCTGAAGGCAGAGGCATTAACCCACTGAGCCTCCCAGGTGCCCCTAAATTACCATTTTAAATATCTTTTACATCTTAGCTATTTTAAGTGTATAGTATAGTATAGTATAGTAGTGTTAATATGCATAATATTATATGACAAATCCCTAGAAATTTTTCATCTTGAAAAACCAAAAGTCTGTACCCATATTAGAAAAACTCTTTTCTTCCTTTCCCAACCACTGGCAACTGTAATTCTATTTTATGTTTCTAAGAGTTTAACTACTTTAGATACCCCATATAAGTGGAATCATGTAGCAGTATTTTGTGAGTGACATTTCACTTAGCCCAATGTTCTCAAGGTTTATCCATTTGTCATATATGACAGGATTTCCTTTTTTAAGACTGAATAATACTCTATTGTATGCATATTTCATATTTTTTTATCCATTCATCTGTTGATGTACATTTAAGTTGCTTCTACCTTTAGACTACTGTGATTAATGCTGCAATGAACATGGGTGTGCAAATATCTCTTCAAGATCCTGATTTAAATTCTTTTGGGCATATACTCAGAAGTAGAATTGTAGGATCTTTTAGTTCATTCATTTTTTTGTTTATTTTTCTTTTTTTGCTTTATTGCAGTCTAGTTGACAAGTACAATTGTAAGATGTTTAAGGTGTACAGCACGAAGATTGAATGTATGTATACATTGTGAAAAGATTCCCCCCAGTGAAGTAATTAATGCACCCATCACCTAACATATATATCTTTTTAAAAACTATTTTGGTGAGAAATTTAAGTTCTACTCTGTTAGCAAATATCATTTATACAATACAGTGTTAGTAACTCTAGTCAGTGGGTTATATATTAGATCCTCAGAATTTATTCATTTTATAACCGAAGGTTTGTACACTTTTACCAACTTCATCCTGTTTTCCCACAACACCTTTTCTAATCTCTGTTTTAAGAGTTCGATTTCTGAAAAATTTATAGTGATTACAGACATTTAAATTTATTATACTCTTCTGTTTAGGTGCTTTCTTCTGCCTTAAGTTTTTATGCTTCTTTTTCCCCTTCCTTTCCTCCTAATAGATAAACGAAGTTTTTTTTTTTTCAATTTTCATTTTCTATTTAAATTGAATTAACCAACATACAGCATATCATTAGTTTCAGATGTACTATTCATTAATTTATTGTTTTCATGTAACACCTAATGCTGATCGTATCAGGTGCCCTCCTTAATTAATGCCCTTCACCCAATTATCCCATCCCCCTACCCACCTCTCCTTCCTCAATCCTCAGTTTGTTTCCTAGAGTTAAAAGTCTCTCATGGCTTTTCTCCCTCTCTGATGACTTCCCATTCAGTTTTCCCTCCCTAACCCTATGATTCTCTGTGCTGTTTCTTATGTTCCACATGAGTGAAACCATAGGATAATTGTCTTTCTCTGATTGACTTATTTCACTCAGCATAATACTCTCCAGTTCCATCCACAGTGATGTAAATGGTGAGTATTCATCCTTTCTGATGGCTGAGTAATATTCCATTGTATATATTATGACACATCCTCTTCATCCATTCGGCTATCGATGGACACTCAGCTCTTTGTACAATTTGGCTATTGTGGACATTGCTGCTATGAACATGGGGGTACTACTAGGTATTTACCCCAAAGATACAAATGTAATAATCAATGAGGTTTTTAAAAATTCTTGACCCTCTTCTTCTTCCACATAAGGAAATTTGCTACTATAGGCCAGAATCAGCAGAACCAACAAATAATTTGTATGTTTTGTAGGTTTGATTTGTGGGTGCATGTTCAGCTTTTTTAGTTGGTGGGAAGTCTGGGGCCCCTGTTGTGAATATGTCATTCAAGTTAAGTTTTACATTTGTTTATCTTGGTATTCCAAAACATTTCCTACTTGGCATTTCTGCACCTTTCCTTCTTGGCTTAAGTCTTCTTAGACCCTACTGTAGTAAAAATTCAAAATCCAAACCTGTTTGAGGTTAGGACTGTGGTTTTTCATTCTTAAGGGGGAATTTTTTTCCTTTCTCTGGACTCAGACTGAGATGGACAAGTTTCCCTTTCATCTCTTTACTTTCATTAGATGCTTTTTTCCCTCATTCACGAATTGTGTATTTATGCAGGGGTCTCACTTCCAACTCTTCACCTTGCAGGAGCCCAAAGCCTTGTCCTCTGTCCCCTGCACAGCCCTGAGATCCAAGTACCTAGAGTGCTGGGATTGGCAAATATTTGCAGAGCAGTCATGGTGTTTGTATTCATTGATCATCCTGGTTTTCTGCTTTGTCTTATTGTTTCCCCTTGGATATTTTCCTCACTCTCTTGGAAGCACAACTATGCATTTAAATGGATGTTTGCTGTATTTTATCTACTATTTCTATGTGTTTTGCAGTAAGGGCTTTTCAGAATATCCAGTTCAACTTATTGCTGTAAGAAGAGGTTTGTTTTAATGTACCTTAGAAATATCCAATTCCATTCAAGTAATAGCTTATATAAAAGCCATTCTTGCCTCTTGAGACATGCATTTCTCAAGGAGTCCTGCTGAGCCACATAGTAATTTATGTTCTCTTAACACAACTGTACTTTTTTGAATGAGCTTTATAATTTTTTTTTGTTTCATATGGAATATTGGCTCCTATTACCATCAGTATACATTAATGTGACTCTTGTTGCCAGTTATGTAACATTCAGATCAGCCTTAAATCCATTCTACTCTAAGGTAGGTCATTAATAAAGATTGCTAAGACTTTAATGAGATCATGTATCCATTGTTCTAAAGCAGTTCTACATTCTGTAGACAACCTCTGCATGAACTGAAGTGATCAAATTGCTCTAGTAGAGCAAAATAAGCAAAGTTTTGTTGGGTTAGTTTATTTGATTCATTACTTTTCTCTCTTCTTGTAGTACAGTGCATTCTCCTTTGCTTTGCAGGAACTACTTCTCTTTCTTCAGTCCAATCATAAATCTTTTAAGGGTAGGCACATAACCTGATCTGGACCAATGGCAAAACACCTCACCCCTGGATACAGAATTTGTCCAAGATCAGGCAGGTGATTTGGTTGGACCAAACATGGAAGTAAATTAAGAGAACCTTTTCATCTTGGCTTAGAAGGATGCTAGTAGAGAGCCATTGGACTTAAGTTTCTTGTTGTGGGGGAAGCAATAGGTTTCAGGTTACAGAGGATGTAACCTTGGTATGTATGCCAACATATCAAGAAAGTGGCAACGCAAGAATTAGGGAGTCCTGGCCCCTTCTCAGGCCTTGGTCCTTGCCTGTGGTTCAGCTTTACCCACAATCATCCTGAAGTTTGTTAGGGAAACTGCCAGTTCCTTTTTTGAGATAGGTGGCTTGGGTTTGGTAAATAAATACCTCTTCCAGTCAAGGGTCCTGATTTCTTAACATCTTCTTCAAAAAAGTATTTATAAATATTTTGTTACTCATGGACATGTTTTTGGTGATAAAGTGATTTACGTACATACAATCTCTGTATTTTAGTGGTTTGCATTCTAAGAGCTGTAAATTTGGCACTCTTTCTGTATATCTGCTAAGCTCAATGAATCTTTCATACCCACTTTTGGGGTATATAGTTAAAGATTAATAGCTGAAAGTCATCCATTTTTCCAGGAGGTTCAGACCTACTCCAGTTGAGTGCTAAGTTACTTTTAGGCATTGGTGTGTGTAACTCTTGGTTAAGGTTAAACTGTTCCCTTCTCTAACACATAGAAAAATTGATGCATAAAAACTTCGGGTGAAATAGTGATCCTTCTAGGCCCCCAGGCATTGGAGATTTCATTATCTTTCACTCAACTGACAATTGATCCATTGTTTGCATTAAATAATCTGGCTTTGTTCAAGCATACCACCGTTCATGTTCTTAATTCCAAATCTTACCTCATTATGAACAATTTTCTATTCTTTGCTCTGGGGAAATGCTAATGCTGATTGTTTATATAGAAAGTAAAGTTAAGGAGTCAGTTTTGACATTTTGGCTTGCTTTCACAAGCAAGAAAGAGTAATACTGTATTCATATGTTGCAATTTTTTTTTTCACTTTTCCCCTCTTTATGTTGGATTGTGCCTGCAGCGGTGAGTGAGTACCTCAGGTTCTTTCATGCATTGGCCATTAACCACAGACAGCAATATCTTTAATAATTTTTTTTTTATTTATTTGTTTCTACTTCCCTTGTTCTAAAGCCTATAGCCAACAACTATAATTTAAGTGGATATTTGGAACAACAGTGAACCTTCCCACTGTGGTTCTTTGGCTTACATCAAGGCTTATTTAATTTGCTCAGGAAGTGGGACAAACTGGTGGGAACTAGTTTGGAAGGTCTAGTTCGAGGAAGGTCCCCTTCAGGGACTTGAGGCGCTAAGTAGACTCAAACTGTCAACTCACTGTGTGTGTGTACCTAGCACTCAAGAAAACTGTTAGTGGGGTAACAGAAAGAGCTACAGACAGTTGTGTTTTGGAATTAGTGATTTTATTGTTTTCAGTCAGCTGGAACCTTTTCTTTACTCCTCGATTTTGTTCTTTCGAGTTGTGCTGTTAATTCACATTGCAGGAGTTTATAAAAACAGTCTAATGAAACTCACCTTTGCATCTCTTGTAAAGTTGTTGCAGATGCTAGTTTAACATTTCACAGTGATTTCTTGATGAAGAACTAAGGAAAAATTGCTTTCTGGATTGACTACCTGAAAAAAACTTATGCTTTATTGTTTTATTTACTCTAAGTAGACCATACGCTTTTGTTACCTTCTTGGGACTGACTACATAGCATAAAACCAAGCTTGTTACTCATCTCTGGCAAATAGAAGGGACTAGTTGGCATGTGTTTTATGATGAGTCTTTGTTTTTTCTTTCCCTTTGCCTTACATTGCACCTCATTTTTTCTTTACTTTGAAGAAAGTATATTATCTTGTCATTTTATATGCACTTTGATTAAATTCCTTTTTATAAAAAACAAGGCATAAATAAAATAGGATAGATATTTCTTACAAAGTGATGCTTAATCTCGCCCAAACTCATATTCACACTTTTCCATTAGACACAGTACTAAGCAGTAAGCAACAAAGTCCTCTACATCCATTAGAATCTGCATTAGAATCTCATGGCCATGGCTTTAAGCAATTCCTTTTAACCCTTATTTTAAAGTCTAACTCTGGGTTGCATACTATTTGAAGAAGCTTTAATAAATGATTTGAAGCCCAGAATAGATAAACAATGAGAAAATTAGAAATGGGGTGAAAAGTTTTTATGTGGGGTTGCTGACAGCGATCATGACATAGGTGACAAAGCTAACCAATACAAATGACCCCACATACTTTTAATAGTTTAATACACTTATCTATTGTGTGTATGTGTATAGAATATAGACTACACGTATAGATATAACTTAATATTCATAGTTATGACTAACTCAATTATTTAGAATTTGTGGCTTTCCAGAATTCTCCTATTCCAAAGACCCTAGGTAATTGAGTTTTACATAAATTTTTACCCTACATTGAAGCTTCTAATTTATATGAATTGTGAGTAAAATGGAAGAGCCACACATGGAAATATTCAGTCTCTGAAATGCTCATGGCAACGTTGATCAAATAGATTGGAAAACACGTAGATGTAGGTTTAATATCTTCTAGTTTCACTAGAAAAGTATCATTTAGTAATATGGAAATGATTACGTAGATGTCTCTCCAGGGCCTCAGTAGCAAACAGCTTCTGTGTCTACCCTAGCATGCAAAAATGCTCCATTTAAAATTTAAGCTATAACTGTGTGTATTGTATTATCTATAATTACATTTCTACTTGGTTTAATGTTAGAGTTTTTCAAGTTACAAGAAATGTGTGCACATTGTAGATTGAATTCCTGTTGGTTATGTATGTGTAAGTATTTATTGATAGGAAGCATTAAACCCATGTCTTCTTTAAGTAATAAACTCCTAAACTTAACCTTGAAGAAGAAAATCCAGTTAGCCTCTCCGGGAGCATGGGACTCTTCCTTTAACCTCTTGTCTGTGAGTGTTGGCCAAGGCAGTAACATCCATTTCCCCAAAATAAGGAATAGTGTTTCCATTTTGTGAAACTGATAGGTTCACATTTTCTGTAGGTGGAGTCTTGAAGGGATATAAATCATTGTGTGTTGGATCTTCCTTCTCATTCTAACCATAAGATCACTGGACAGACATTTACTTCCCTTTAGAAATGTCTAGGAGGAGGCAGAGTGAGGATTTCAGGGGCCAGGCTTGTGTCCTTGTCTCTCTTCATGGGACCCTGGCCCTCAACTATTGCTCTGACTGGAGAAGACCTAGGTTAATGCTGGGCTTTGGAGAAAGTGTTATTCCTCTCCTTTCTCTGCTTTTCTTTTCTATCGCCCTGGCAGGTGTGTAACTCTAAGAGTCCCATTTCCTTTCAAGAGGAAGAAGTCCATTTAGGTCTCGACACAAATCTCTAAGAGTTCTCCAGGTGATTCAGCCTGTGGAGCTTGGGCCAAAATCTCACTCATGTAGTAATAAATAGTAATAAATATTGCTTTACTTTAAAAAAATTTTTTTTTACACTTGTTCTCTGTAAGTATGTTTTCCTAGAGGGTTTTGCAGGAAGGAAAGGTGACTGGTTCATGGAGAATAAATTACCTATACCATAATTTTTTTTTATTAAAAATTGTATTTTTAGTAAGAAACTAAGAAAATATTTTTATTTTTATTTATTTATTTTTTAAAAAGATTTTATTTATTCATCAGAGCGAGAGAAGGCAGAAGCGAGCACAAACAGGGGGAGGGGCAGACAGAGGGAGAAGCAAGCTCCCCACTGAGCAAGAAGTCTAGTGTGGGACTCCATTCTAGGATGTTGAGATCATGACCTGAGCTGAAGGCAGATGCTTAAACAACTGAGCCACCCAGGCATCCCAAGAAACTAAGAAACTATTTAAATATTTTAAAAAAAAGTAAACATTGAAAAGTCTTCCTGCTAATTTCATCTTTGTCCCCCATCCAGCTGCCATGGCCCACATCATTAGAATATTATTATTATTTTTTGAATTTCTATTTGTGCATGCAAACACAAACAAGTGTTAGTTTCTCACTTTTTAACTAAAAGGTATTAAATTAAGCACACTGTTCTAAACCTTGCTTTTTCTCTAAACATATTCCATATCAGCCAATAGGCAGAATTTTTGTAATTAATATATTGAAGTTTGATTCAAATATAACATTCATTTCAGGTGTACATTATAGTGATTTGATACTTGTACATACCGCGAAATGATCGCAATAAGTCTAGTTAACATCTGTCACCATACGTATTTACAATTCTTTTTCTTGTGATGAGAACTTTAAGATTTATTCTCTTAGCAACTTTCAAATACGGAATACTGCGTTATTAACTGTAGTCATCATGCTGTACATCACATCCCCATATGCAGTTCTTTTATGACTGTGTAGCATTACATCATATAGATATCAATATGTTATAATTTACTTAACTAGTCTCCCTATTGAAAAATGGTAAGCTTAATTTCCAGTTGTTTGCTAATAATACTTCAACGAGTATAGTTATACATACATTATTTTGCACACATTCAAGTACTTATAAATCCAAAAGTGGAATTGCCTTGTCAACGATTACATGTATTTGTAACTTTGATAGGTACTATTTGCCCTCCATAGGGATAGTAAAGTTTTATATTCCATAGCCCCACGTATGGCGCATGTTATAAAACTGAGTTTTGCCAATATAAAAGGTGACAAATGGTATTTCAGGGTAATTTAATTTGCATATCTCATTTTATAACTAGGGTTGACATCTGTCAAAGAGTCATTTAAATTTTTCTGAGAACTATCTCTTTATATCTTCGGATGTATTTGCTTATTGTTAAGTCTTTCCATTTCAATTTCTAAGAACTTACTATATATTAAGATTGACACTTTATCTCTGATATGGTTATAGATGTTTCTTCCAACTTTTATATGTCTTTTAATTTTGCTTATTATTTTTGCCATTAGAAACTTTTTATGTTTGTGTAGTAAATTGTTAATATTTCATGGATTCTCAATTTTCAGAAATAGAAAAGCTTTACTCTCTACCAGGTTTTTAAAAAATTCCATATTACTTTATGGTTTTATTTTTATTTATAGTTACATTTTTTAGTTGGAATTTATTCCAGTAGCTAATGTGAAAATGGATCCAATTTGATTTTTTCATATTTCTACCTAGTTACCAAAACACCATTTATCAAAATGTCCCATCTTTACTCAACAATTTGAGATGCCATCTTTATTTCTTTTCCTTGAAGATGGGGTGGGAGGTGACTGCAGTGAGAGATCCTGGCAAACTGCCCTCCTGGGGTGAGATCTTAGCTTTTGACTGGAAGTAGTGTTAAAAAGGAGCTCCCGGGGCACCTGGGTGGCTCAGTCGTTAGGCGTCTGCCTTCGGCCTAGGTCAGATCCCAGGGGCCTGGGATCGAGTCCCACATGGGGCTCTCTGCTCTGTGGGAAGCCTGCTTCTCTCGCTACCATTCCCTCTGCTTATGTTCCCTCTCTCACTGTGTTTCTGTCAAATAAATAAAATCTTTAAAAAAAAAAAAAAAGGAGCTCCCATATTCTTGGCCTCCAGATAGAGGAGACATTCTGTAACATGTAGCTGAAGAAGGAATGGGAGCAGGTTCCAGCTCACATGTCACGGGCTCCCACCACCATTCTTATGGACATTTAGGAGATGTTTTGAAGAAATGCTTGTTGATTTATTTGCTGTATGCACTTAGTTTCCAGATACTTTTTTTTTTTTAATTTCCAGATACTATAAATATTTGTGTTTTATAGTAAGTCAAGTTCATAATGCAACTATTCTGAAAGTCTGAACAAATTTTTTGGTGTTCTTTAGCAATGTTTTATTTTATTATTATTTTAAAAAATTTTTATTTTATTTTTTCAGTGTTCCAAGATTCATTGTTCATGCACCACACCCAGTGCTCCATGCAATATGTGCCCTCCTCAGTACCCACCACCAGGCTCACCCAACCCCCCCCACTACCCTCCCCTCCAAAACCCTCAGTTTGTTTCTCAGAGTCCACAGTCTCTCATGTTTCATATTCCCCTGTTTTCTCCCAATTCACTCTTCCTTTCTTTCTCCCAATATCCTTCATGTTTTTCCTTATGCTCCACATGTAAGTGAAATCTTACGATAATTTGATTCTCTCTGCTTGACTTATTTCACTCAACATAATCTTTTCCAGTCCATCCCTGTTGATATAAAAGTTGGGTATTCATCCTTTCTGATCGAGGCATAATATTCCATCGTATATATAAACCATATCTTCTTTATCCATTTGTCTGTTGAAGAGCATCTTGGCTTTTTCCACAGTCTTTAGTAATGTTTTAATATAATATTTGTTTATACATATCATCTTTATTTATTTATTTATTTTAAAAAGATTTTATTTAGTTATTTGACGGAGAGGGATCACAAGTAGGCAGAGAGGCAGACAGAGAGAGAGGGAGAAGCAGGCCCTCCATTGAGC
The DNA here is from genome assembly GCA_028646535.1 of Procyon lotor. Lineage (NCBI taxonomy): Eukaryota > Metazoa > Chordata > Mammalia > Carnivora > Procyonidae > Procyon > Procyon lotor. The sequence goes on from CM053604.1 coordinate 150,953,110, forward strand.
AGAAAGCCCAATGTGGGGCTCAATGCCAGGACCCTGAGATCATGACCTGCGCCGAAGGCAGAGGCTTTAATGCACTGAGCCACCCAGGTGCCCCTACATATCACCTCTACATGTGGGATGTGTGTGTGGTATGTGTGTGTGTGTGTGTGTGTGTGTGTGTGTGTGTGTGTGTAAAGATTTACTGATAGATAAAAGGCTAGACAAAACTATTATGTCTTATGTTAGATTTTATGTATTTACCAATTTTCAAAGTTTTCCACTATGTGGTCTGATTTGTTTATAATCAGTCTTTGTGGCAGTTCGGTTTGGATAATTACTCAGTGGTTACCTTTTAAACGACAACTTTATATAGTATTTTTAATCATCCATTAATTTACGTAGTGTTATCCTCCTGTTTTGCTCAGTATTAAAATTGGGTTTCTCTTTGGTTCTTCCTCCTATTTCTTTCCCTTCTGGAATTTAATCGATGACCTTCTCAGTGTTTTAATATTTAGTATTTACCATTTTACTGTTAAATGTGCTTGGATTTCTAAAATTTGATTTATCACTTTTTTTAGCAAAGTATCAATTTTGCAGATAATTTATTTTTTAAAATTAAAATTCAATTAACACATAATGTATTAATTAGTTTCAGGGGTAGAATTTAGTGACTAGTCACTTTAAATACTTTATACTTTGACTCCTGGCAATTACAGATGAGGTAATGAGGTAAATCTCCTCAGGACTACTGGCTGTGTTTGTGCACATTGTCTCTACATAGCTCTAGGGGGTTTCCATATATGGCAGGGTCTAAGTGAATGATATCCCTCAGCATTCTGAATTGTACAAACTGCATATCTGTATGCAGAACTCTTGATTTACTCTCTGTGTTACATTCTTTTCTCTTTTGGTTTTTGTCAGCTGTGATATTTGTATATTGCCTGGGTTCTTGTGTATTTAAAACTGCCTGAGGTCTGTATTTCAAGGTCAGTTTGGCTAGGTGTAAAACCTTTGGTTCTCAGTTGCTCTTTTAAAAAAATATATATATTTATTTATTTTAGAGTGAGGGTATGTACAAGTTGGGGGAGGGGCAGAGGAAGAGAGAGAATCTCAAGCAGGCTTCCCACTCAGCATGGAGCCCTATGTGGGGCTCAGTCTTATGACCCTGAGATCATGATCTGAGATGAAATCATGAGTTGGATGCTTAACCGACTGAACCACCCATGTGCCCCCTCAGTTTCTCTTTTAGAATATCTTGTAAATGTTGTTCCATTGTATTTTTTTGTAAAGATTTTTATTTATTTATTTGACAGAGAGAGAGAGATCACAAGTAGGCAGAGAGGCAGGCAGAGAGAGAGGGAGAAGCAGATTCTCTGCTGAGCAGAGAGCCTGATGTGGGGCTCGATCCCACGACCCTGAGATCATGACCTGAGCTGAAGGGAGAGGGTTTAACCCACTGAGCCACCCAGGCGCCCCTGTTCCATTGTATTTTTGGTGATAAATGCTGCTGTGAAAAAAATATGCCAAATAGTTACATTCTCTCTCTCTCTCTCTCTCTCTCTTTTTTTTTTTTTTTTAAACTTAATCCTTTTTGCTGACAGACTAAAGGATTGTTTTTTGTGGGTTTTTAAGATTTTCTAGGATATTTTTAGTATTTACTTTTTTGGGAACATAATTTTAGTTTTGAAAAGTTTTCTTGATTCAATTCTTCAAGTGATTATGCTGTTTCAATGCTCTGATTTTCTTCTTTGAGTATTCCCTTTTGGGGGGAATGTTATCTCAGATCATCTTTGCTTATTTTCTGTAGTCATCATTTTTTTTCTAATTTCTTTAAAACTCTTTCTTTATTTCAATTTTATTTCAATTTTATTTATATCATTTCTATCCTCTCTCTCTCTATTTTTTTTTAAAGAATCCATTCACTTATTTGATAGAGGGAGAGAGATCACAAGTAGGCAGAGAGGCAGGCAGAGAGAGAGGGAAGCAGGCTCCATCCTGAGCGGAGAGCCCGTTGCGGGGCTCGATCCCAGGACCCTGGGATCATGACCTGAGCCGAAGGCAGAGGCTTAACCCACTGAGCCACTCAGGCACCCCAATCCTCTATATTTTTAGTGTGTTTTCCCTAGTCCGTTTTCAACTCTGTACTTCTTTCATGTTTACCTTCATTTCAATGATGATTTTGGGTTTTTGTTTTTTCCTGGCTTTTGCCAGTGTACATTTAACCTCTTTTTTATTGTCTCATCCCTTCTTCCCCAAGTTCTTGTATTTCTGCTTGGTGGTCTTCTCTTTTTGATAAGACACCATCACTAAGTTTTATTTCATGGCAAAATACTTGTATAAATTTTTCATCTTGTCTTTAGCAATGATATTTGTTAAGTACTTTTTAATCTGTACCCAAGTTTTACTTTTCTTTTACATAGCTTACAATAGTGATTTTATATGAATCAGTAATTAATTACTAAATTAGTTGAGTTTGTGTTTTTGAATCAGTGATTTGTAGGATGTTCCTGGTGATTACAGGGGAGGGGCCAAAGTTATCTTGCAGGCTTAATAACCAAAAGTCTGTCTTCTGTTACCATAGAAACAGACTGCTGCTATAAATATGGCTAATCACTTTGGTTCTTTTTTATAGAGCCACCTTTTTTATTGCTGGATAGACTGGATCAGAAAGGCTCTGGTTCCTTCTCAGTTCCTAAAGGCATTGTTGCAAACAAAGTGTATAATTTTTGTACTTCAGAGTGATTCTCTGGCTTTGAGGACATGTGATTTTGTCAACACTATCTGAAATTAGCTGTTACTGTGCCTAGCTACCTGATTTGGTTGATCTTTGCTGTTTTGAGTTTCTACACTTATATTGGGGGTCTAGAGATTATGTCCATTTTTTCCTAGTCTTGCTGAAGATGGAATTTGTGTTTTAAAAAATTATTCTTATTACTTTCAGTGTCATTTCCAGGAATAGTAGTGAGAGATGCCATTTATGCAACTATGGTCATACTGTGGTACTGGCATGTCACCTAATAGTTGTTTAGTCACATATCTCTCATGGAGCTCCTAGACTTTTTAAGGCTTGGGAATAATTTAATATATATTGTTAATGCTTACTACATTTTTTTTTTCTTAACATATGTTTTACGTATGATGTATCAGTAGGAGATGCCATTGTTGGGCAAAAGACATCACTCCAAGTATGTAACATTTCCTTTTCCCTGCCTTTATCAGTTGTAGTAGGTACCACTACTATTGGGGCAATTAAAGTTGTTTAGAACCCTATGGTCAGTGTTGGTTAGTAGGTTGGAGTGGGTCAGAATGGGTGCTTAGGTGTACCCTGGATATACAGTTGTTAACAGACATTATATTACTCTCAAATGGTATCTGGGAAAAATCAGAAGGCAAAACATGGGCTTTGTGAATGACCTGGGATTTCCCTATGCTTAATCATCAGGAAAGTGTGAAGAGTACTAAGTGTTCCTCATACTGAGAGTGAAAGTAATTTTGAGAAAAATTGGCATCAGGCCACTTATTCATTTGACAAGAAGTTATAAAACATCTTTCATATCATGTGCCATAACCATAGATTCGTATAAAAGAGAATACAAATGCACAAAAGAGTATACAAGTGGAAAATGGTAGGTGACATAAGGAGGAACAATTTACTTGATTTAGATGTATATCAGGAAATAGTCCCCAGAAGAGATATTATTTTAAGGTATCAGTTACATAGTATGTATTGATTTCAAGGGAATAGTATTTTTTTCTTAAAGAACAATTGTTTAAAGAAAGAATGGGGTCCTTTAACAATATGTAGAATAGATAAAATGTAGTCAATTACCCTATGGATCTTTCACACTGTGGGAGAAACCATCAAGTGACATTTTAGCTTTAGCTTTATTATTTAATAGAAAAATGCCAATGTAGTATTTGCACTAGTTATCAACATAAGGGAAATATTCATACATATTGCACCTTTTTTAAAAACTGGAATTATAGAATTTTGTAAATTATTTCACTAGAATTATTTTAATGATCAGGATTCAGCTTGAATGCCATTGTCAGGAAAAAGCTGAAAATGAGCAAGAGTTTACATTACTGGGAAAAGTCTTCAGGGTACTACCTAGTAATACTTTCAAAAGATAGACAGACATACAAAGGTCCATTTAAATAGAAGGGACTTATTAATGCTCCTTTATTTAGAGTAAATAAAATGGGTGTGGTGTAGTGATTTACATGTTGATCACTTCATTTATTTTGGGAGCTAATTAGAAGGATTCTATAGGTGTTTTCCCTTTACCAACCAGCAGTGCCAATGGAGGAAGCACAAGGACTGGAAAGGTCACACATTATGTTCTGAAAGCTTGAGTGGTTTCAAAGTGAAGAGGTCCCATGCAGAAAGATCATGACCTGATGTGTCTCTTGTTTTCAAAATTCCTAATCAGGTTATCAGCAGTAAGAATGCTTTTTCCTTTGGTTCCCAAAGATGAGGCATTTAGAACATCAGGTCACCCAGGAACAGCATCAGCCAACATTAATAAGTTGAAAGTACCATTGGGATGAGAGAAGAATTGGCAGTACTGCGGATCTTGTTTATCCTGTTATTTTTTTTTTCTTTTTCTACGTTCATTTTCAGAGAGTCTCTTTTCACTGCTTGTGTGCTCATCTGCACAGATTTAAAATGCCTTGGTGGTGGCAGAGAGTAATTAGTATATAGAGCCTGGAAACTCAACTTTTAAATTTTATTAATGAGCTTAGTTGAGTTCTCCTTTATCTTTTAACTGACCCCAAGAGCATTAATGAAAAGTATCTAAATATGAATACAGGTGTAGTAATAAAGGAGAATTATCAGTCACCCTTAATTTAATTGGTGTCACCTTAGCTTTTAGTAGGGTAATAGGATAGTATTACCACCTGCAATCATTCAAGACTACCTTGCTCACTAATTAGCTCACTTAAAAACATTAAATGACCTTTCAAAAGTGAGTAAAATAAAAGCTGGTAAGAACCATTAAATATATATATATATTTGTGAAATAGCATGGGCAGAATATTAAATCATAGAATTTGAGTTTTGAGGGACATTAGTGATTCATTTTGTGCAACATCTGCCTATGAATCTCTTGAAACACTTTCTTGGTATACAGACTTTCTAAAACTCTAGTAACTGGAGCTTATTCCACTGTATCTGATACTGCAATGTCTTTCATCTAATTGCATTAATTCTTACAATTCCCTATATACAAAATACCTTATAGAGATAGTATTATGACTAGGAAGGGTATTTCATGCTTTTGGCTAAAGGTGCAATTTATTCAATATTTATTGTGTGTGCACTGAACTCTGACTACTTTTGTCATGTAGAATAACGCAAAACATGGTTGTGCTGCCTCTGAGGAAGTTGTGGGATTTAGGAAGAGATATACAAAGAACTCCATAAAAATGTTGAATATTACATCATATGAATTAACCACGTTTGCTAAGAATTATTAGTAACCATGAACAATCAACAAAGGTAAATATGTAGTAAAAACTATATATCAAGCTAGTGGGCTTCTCTTGTTACTCAGAAAAAGTTTTTGTACTAAAGAAGTCTTCAAAATGACATTTTTACTTGGAAGATAAACAGGTTATTTCATTTAGGAGAACTTCAGAGCAATTCATCAGCTTTGCTGTATATGTTCATTGAAATACTTTAACAAAGCATGTGATTTTGATAGTTATCTGCCGTATCAGAAATGAATCCAAGCAAGCATTGTGAGTTTTTACTTTAATGACTACAAAGCAAAATTTATTAGCAGTCAGTGCCTCTCCTAAGCACTAATCCAAAGCATGTTTTCCCATAATGAATATAGTTCCTTTTCCTCTCACAAATAGTACATCTCCAAATGAGATGAAACCCTATTTAAGGGCCAGATTATGAACTACTGATGGCTGCGATTGATTTTTCTTGGAACAGCTTGACTTCTGAGCATTTTTCTAATATATACGTGAGATTTCAGCAGATTTCATTGTATACATAATAATTGATATTTCCATGATTCAGTCCAACTCCTTACTAGTCCATATCTTCTTGTCTGTATAAACTTTCTATTATAAGTAATAATAATTAATGCTTATATTTGCTTATCTCTTATTTGTGAAGAATTGTACAAAGAACATTGTATTCATTTATTTAATTTCATCTTTGCCTCAACACTGTAAGTTCTATTTTTGTTCCCATTCTACAGAACAGAGATTAAGACAAGGGGGTGAATTTCCTGATAGAAGACAAAGGGGCAATTTAGACTCAGATTTTTTGGACTCCAGGGCCAAAAATGGCAGTGGAATTTCTCACCTGAAACGTATTTCCAGAATTAATTTCTTAGAACATACTAGTAACTTTCCATTTCTATACATTTGCTTATATTTCTTCCAAACTGAATGCTCTGTACTGCCCATATAACTTTGCATTTTCAAATGCTGATTTGTGTGCCTCTCCTACTTTGGTGAGGTCAGTGGGAGCTATTCCAGATTTACAAAAAAGGACCTGTGCTATAAAGTATTAGTGTCAAAGTCTAGCGTCCTTTTTTTCATGTTTGGCATAGTCTTCATACTTAAAGTTTTATGTTGAAAGAGTGAAGAATTATCCCAAGAATATAAACAATCTCTGAAATTGGCCTCAATGTTTGAGGCCAGAAGTAAGGGAATCTTCAACCTATAAATTCTCTTTTCTTTCCATTTTGTAGGCTTCATCCTATCCGGATAGCACCTTGGAACAATAGTGTCAAAAGATGCATGTGTTTGGCATTTAGAGTCTTTATTTTCAAGTTGCTACTGAAAATAATCCATGGATGTTGGTTAGGGATTGGGCATACTTTTTCTACAATGAATATTTTTTCAGTTATAACTTGCTTTCTGTAGGATTGTTGGAAAAAGAATATTGAGATCTATTTCTTTAATCTGTAGTGTTTTTGACCTGAAATTTATTGAGTATATCTGTTAGATTATAGCTGCTATGAGAACAATCTTCCAAGTGCCACTTAGAATCAGAGATACAGGTGCTTATAAGAAAGTGCCATAGGCATTCTGTTTGAAATACTTGGTGTTGACTGTGTCAAGGATGAAGACCATGTTTCTTATATGATATTGTAGGGCACATTTGCCAGCAAATCCCTGGTTGATGAATTGACTTTATTGAAGTATTGAGCTGGACTGGAAGTCAAGGGATCTGTTTAAGCACTTCCTTTGTTATCCATTAGCTGAAGACCATAGGCAAAGCTATAGGAGCCTTACTTTTCTCAACTGTAAAACCTGTGAGCTGTATATGATGGTCTTCAAACCATCTTCCAGCAACTAAGGTTTAAAATTGCATAAGCTCTCTTGTTCTTGTATCCACTAGATCCTTTCTCTGTATAAAGTAGTTCTGTAGTGTCTTTCCCATTTCTTAATGGACTGAAGGGGATCAAAATATGCCACCCCAAAATATGCCACTTTGACATATGGATTCTTTTGCGTTGAAGGCAATTGAGAATAAATAGATGCAGAAAGATGCCTCAAGCTTCCCTTATCTGACTAAATGCAGAAAATTCTGAGAAATGATGACCACCATAAATCTTTCTGGGGGAATTTTATCCACGAGGATAAAAAGTTGATACCAAGAGTCTATACAAACCTTAATTAAATAACCTTTATCTTTGTTTAGTTTCCCCATGTAGTCTCCTTACACAATTTACTCCCTTGGAGCACAAACCCTCCTTTCCTTTGTCTAATCAGTTCTCCATAATTTATCATCCTTTGTTAAAATAGTATATAAGCTTCCAAGTTTATCCATTTTTTTTAGGTTTTCAGTTCTTTCCTGTGTGTCCCCATACATGTAAAATTCAAAGCCTCAATTATATTTGTATGCCTTTTTTCTTCTGTTGATGTTTATTGTGTCAGTTTAATTCATAGGGCTTCAGACACAGAATATAAGAGGTAGAAGAAAAGTTTTTCTTTCTCTGCCGAAGGCTTAGAATGAAAATGTTTCCCTGTGGTTTACAATAATGATGAATTGGATTCTTTCTCTCTCCTCCACTCCTACATTTTGAGGATTCTTCACCTTAAAGAGTTTCCAAGCTTACATGTACCCCAACACTGCTATCACTGGAATGTAGCCAGCACTCTAGGATTTGAATACTTAGAAGCTACCCATACTGTCATAAAGTAGGTAATAGAAGTTATATTGTCTCCTAGCATGGGTATACATAGCATGACATGGCTTGTTGCCAGCTATTTCACATCTGTCTTCTGGCTTAATGTTCTATATAGGGTCACAGGGTCAATTCTATACACATTAAAAACCACCTTATTTATGTATTACTAAATTATTCACAAGGATCCAAGTTCTTTTAAGTAACTTTGGGAGAATATCTTAGGGTTCCTGAGAACACAAAATTAGCAGTCTTACAGTGGAAAAGCATTTGGCTTGGAATCAGAAAAACCTACCTTTTGGTTCAAGCTCTGGTACTAATTGGCAGTAGATCACTTAATATCTTTGAGCCACAGTGTCCTGAACTTCAGTGACTTTGAACTAGGTGATCTCTTAGATCTATCCTGAATATAAAGTTTGCTTTATACTTTAAGGCCATAATCTAGTTTAATACTCTGATAATAACATATTATTAGGCAGTAACTTGGAATAACATTCTGTTTTTATAGAATCTTCAGATAACTGGAAAAGGAGAGAATTTTATTTCAGCACTGTTGTCCTGAAGATTGGAATATGTCTCAGGTCACATTATAATTCTTAAAGCGGTATAAAATATAATAAGAGCCTAAAGTAATGGGGTTAGGCAATAATAAAGACAATGATCCTGTCTCAGAATAGACCAGCTATCTATTTCTAGACCCAAGTAGAGCTGTGCAAGCATTTCTGCATATGGGCCAAGAGAACTATGAAGGTAGAAATACGATTTATATAAAATTATTCACTTACATTTGCCAACAAATGCAGGAACATCTGAATGCTCAATTTTAGTCCATTCTTTAGTATGTAAAATATTCTGGGCTTATTTGTCCCTCA
>CM053604.1:150962619-150978441 GCA_028646535.1 Procyon lotor
CCAGGACCCTGAGATCATGAATCTGAGCCAAAAGCAGAGGCTTTAACCCACTGAGCCACCCAGGCACCCCCAGTCTTTTTCTTGTAATTGATTTCGTTTCATATTGTTGTGGTTGGAAAAAGTGCTTGATATGATTTCAATCTTCTCTAATTTATTGAGAGCTATTTTGAGTCCTAGCATATGATGTATCCTGGAGGATGTTTCATGTGTGCTCAGAAAGAATGTATTCTGAAGTTTTAAGTATGTTGTTCTTGTATGTTTCTCTTAAGTCCATCAGTCTAATGTGTTGTTTAAGGCTAATGTTTCCTTATTGATTTTTCTCTCTGGATGATCTATCCATTGATTTAAGTCAGGTATAAAAGTCCCCTAGTATTATTGTATTGCTTTCTATTTCTCCATTTATTTTGTTATTATTTGCTTTATATATTTAGGTGCTCTCATGTTGTGTGTGTATAAAAGTTAAAATTGTTTTCCAGTTCACTGGTTTGTCCTTCTATTGCATCTATTCTGCTCTTGAACCCTTCTAGGGTATGATTCAGTTCAATTATAACTTCTGTTTGCTATTTTCTATCTCTGTGTTGAAGTTCTTGCTGTGTTCATCTATTCTTCAGAAATCAGTAAGCATCTTTATGACTATTACTTTCAATTCTTTAGCAGGAAGGCTGCTTACCTCATTTCATTAAGGTCTTTTTCTGAGGATTTGCCTTGTTCTTTTGTTTGAAACATGTTCCTCTGTCTCCTTATTTGCCTGTCTCTCTCTGTTTACTTATATACCTTAGGTCAAACAGCTATCTCCCTCAGTCATAATGGAGTAGTCTTGTGTAGAAGTTGTTTTTTATGGCCCAGAAGTGCAATCTCCCTGGCCACTAGAGCCAGGCATTCTGTGAGAGTCCTTCAGGTGGGCTCATGTGCTGCAGTTGATAGGGCTGGGTTGTGATAGGGCTGCAGTTCCTACACCAGGTAGATGATGTTCCAAGCACCATCTTGGAACTCTTATCTGTTCTGTTATGCCTTGGACGCTAAGCAGGGATGACATGGTGCACAGTGTTCAACCAGCCCAGTTATGGTATGGGGTATGCAGAGCATGCCTTCTAGTACTAGCAGGTTAGAAGAAAGGCTCCAGAAATGACACTCTGTCACAACAAGTTAGGATGAGATGCAAAAATGGTGTCTACCAGTGCTTTTGTCCCTATATAAAGATTTATTTATTTATTTGGTTTGAGAGATAGTGAGAGTGAGAGAACACAAGACAGGGGGAAGAGCACTGGGAGAGGGAGGGAATCTCAAACACACTCTGAGCTGAGCATGGAACCTGATGCAGGTCTCAGTCTCACGACCCTGAGATCACAACCTGAGCAGTTGGACACTTAACTGACTGAGCCACCCAGGTGCCCCTGCTTTTATCCCTGTATATAGTTCCTACAGGTTCCCATCCTTCAAGCAGGCACTTTAAAATGAATTAGTGAGTCTCCTTTGATTATGGTCTAGGTGCTTTTCAATCTGTTACTTTTGCACTGTATCTCAGGTGAGTGCATTTTTATGTGAGCCCTTTAAGGATGGGGTCTTTTTTTCCTGTGATTCTCTTTGTCTTAGTCCTGCTGACTCTTAAAACCAGATGTATTGGGGGTTTGTCTTTTCAGTGCTGGCCACCAAGGTGAGGTGCCTTATTGGAGCATAATCTCTTCACTCCTCAGAGGAGAGTTCTGTATGTGGGGATCCCTCCTCATTGCAGAGTCACCACACCATGTCTGGAATAGTCCTGGGCAAGGCTGTGTCTCTGCCTCTCCCACTCTTCTTGATGAATCTCTTTTGTCTTTTGCTGTAGGTGGGGGGGCACTGTTCACCTAGTTCTTAGGTTCTTTCAGAGTAAAATTATTGTGTGTAGTTATAAATTTGTTGCATCTGTGGGAGGAGGAGAGTTCAAGGTCTACCTTTGATGACATCTTGAACCCATTACTATCTCATTTGTATATTTAATCGTCTCAAAAGATTACACTTCTATTTTCTTGTTTGAGTGGGAATCTTGACATCTGTTTTTAGATCGGGTTCTAAACATTCCCCCACCCTCACCCCACTTTGGAGGTATATGGTTCCCCAGAACTCTGAGGATATTGCAGTTTTAATCAAATTGTTTATTGGCCTTCTTTACTACTGACGGAGGAATTGTCTTTCTTTGGTCCACCAAACAATTACCATGTGTCTTCCTCTTTCCAGTTCTGGTTTCTTTTCCATCTTTGTACGTCTTGGCCCTGAAAAGTTCCTGTCATGATGTTTTAGTGGAATTTTGCAAGAGAATGAAATTAGATGTGCAGAATCTTAGTTTCTTTCTTAAGGCAGTTTCCTGATCCTGAAAGGAGGTGCCTACATCTCCCACTCAAAAAGCCTCCCTTCTATCCTGAAGAATGTGGGGTTCATCTGGGAATTTGGCTGCCTTTGGGCAAGTTTAAAATCAGATTTGTTTCATAGCTGTGTTGTTCTCTGAGACTCAGTCTGCCTTCTAGGGACAAGACAAAGGTCCCTGTCATGAATCATGGCACTGTCCTCTCTATCTCTTTTTTCTTCAGTATTCCATCCTTTATTCTGTGATCATGTGCAATCCCAATTAGTCCCCTATCTCAGATAACCTGACATGAGTGCATACCTCTCTGAGGTCCACAGAGCTTATTTTCTGAGAGGTCCTCACTGGGGCTAGAACTCCCAGAAATTTTCCTATGCCACTGTCATATTTCCCATTCTTTTATTGTCCCTCCAGATGATGGGTTACCTATTTGCTAGGTGTTTTTCAAAGACTAATAATGTTGTAATGCATTATACCTTAGAACCTTTTTGCTTTCAACACTAGCTCTTTTACACCTATAGTTCAAGGAGTAATAAAGGTGGGATATTCAGACAGTATTTTTGACTGAGGGCTTCTCCTATAGCGTCTGTTTATGTAAAGCCACCCTAGGAGAACATTTTTGTGTCTTTATTCTCATTTGGGAGCTAAACTAGCTAATTCTATTGAGGGTTAATTAAGGTAAGAGCAGAGTTTTTGTATTCCTAAGAGAAGATGCTGCTTTGACAATTTGGTTCTGCAGGGTTTCAATGTATTGATATTCCAATCTTGCAGAAATCAACTGGATTTCATGGAATTTGAAGTCGGTTGATAGACAATCTGTTGGAATCATTTCATGAATTCAGAGCATTCAGAGAAAAAGTGTTTATTCAGCTATGAATAAACGGAAGGAAGCTAGAGTAATATGTCATGCTTGCTTATGTGCTGTTCTGATGCCAGTTCAGAGTAAAAGCTGAACTTTGTTTTTGAAAGCCACCATGGAAAGTGGAAACATTGATTGTGGATTGCTGAGTGGTGGAGTATTACTTTCTTATTCAGAAATAGAAGCATCCTTGCTTTAGTGGGCTGGGGAGATAGCATCAATCCTTACTATTGCAATAGAACCCCGTTGGTTTCTTTTTTTTTAATTTTGAAAGAGTAAATATTTAAATAGGTAATACAGAAAAGTTATTGCCAATTTTCCTCCATGGGCAATGGCTAGGACTTAAAAGAGAGTCAGGCAGAATTTGCATATGGAGAAAAAAATATTATAGAAATTATATATAATCCTTTTAAAGCAAGGACATGGGAATTTTTGATTTGCAATTGGCCAAATTCAGCAAACTTTTTTCTGAAAAGCCATTTTCAGAGAAAAAAATTATGAATTTTCTTAAGCCCTGTGATTAGAGTGTAATATGTATTTATGTTCCCCCCAGGCACCACACAATAAAAATGGTTAAAACCTTTAGTCCTTTTAGTAGTTCACAGTTTTATTGCCAAAGTTATTTTGTAGATTTTATGCTTAAAGCAAGGTCAGTGTATTGCACTGTATAAATTATTCTAAGTAATTGCTCAGTTATTTTATAGCTAAGTCACAGGATTTTTTTCATTATTAAACGTAGCCTTTCCTTTAAAGTTAGGATGAGAAGGGCAATATAAATCACAGGGCAGCTTGCCATTGGGGGTTTTAGCTTTACCTGTGATAAGGGTTTAATAACAATCTGGCCCAGACACTAGTTCCCTCTCAATTACCTTTCCACATGGGCATTAGTTCACACTGTTTATTAAAAACTCCCCTTGTAGTTTTTAAATGGAGTGTTTCAGATTAATGGCCCCCATGGAGTTTAACTTCATTGCACTTCATTAAAGCTAGATTGTACAAAAGGTTACTTCAATTAAATCCAGAACGCGACCTTAAATCTGTATAGATTTTTTCAGAAAATGTGATAAAATTGCTCTGCCAATCCTTTGAGATTAACAAGGCAACATCCCTTTCAGTAACTGAAGTGCAAAACTTGTGAGCCTGTTCTGAATTTTCATATTGCCATACATTTGGATTTTACAAAATTAGAAGCCAATCCATGGAAAGAGTCTGGAGTTATAAATGGATCAAGTTACTGGAGAACAGACCCACCACGTGGGACTAGAGTTTGTGAAAACTTTAGTTACACTTAAATAGATACTATAAGTCTGGTACTTTAGAAAAGAATATTTTTGTTTCCCATGTAATAAAAATATTTTTCTGAATAGCTTGGTTTGTGTCTTCCAGCAGAGAAAGTGATATAAAATTTTCCGAGAGGTTTTCTCCCTTGGCTACTCCAAACTGAAAAGCATAACTTGTGGCAGTTCCTAACCATTGTTTCCTCTGAAAATTCATGGTAATTGGAAGCATTAATTACCCATCCTACACTCTGAAAATGTAGCCTCATTATCTTGAGGCAATGTGTGAATTGATGCTCATTAACACCATAAGTCAATAGCTCAATTTTATCTTTTTGTGGGTTTCTAGTGACTCAATGAAACCAGCCCAGATCCATTTTCTCCTCTTTTTGGATAGATGAGATGTCAAAGTAGTATATTCTCCCAACCAGTAGTTGTATCATGCTTATAATTTTAACAACTCTTATATTATAAATAATTTTAAAAATGCTATTGATTTTTATTCTTAAAAGAAGTTAAATTGAAAATTACTAAGTAGCAGTATTATTTTTTGTCTTTTTATGTCAGAGCTGTGGTATTTCTTCCTACTTCTGAATTTGTATTTTTGCTGTTCTGCTTTTTGGCTGGTATCTTTTGCTTTTTGTCTAGATTTTGTGCACTTTCTTTGATGGAAAGTGGCACTTGCAAAGGGATGCAAAATAATCTAAGCATTTATTCAAGTATCTCACATATGTACCTGACGATATTCACAGCACACTTGTGCACATGGTTCGTTCTAAGCACAGGGAGAAGAGGTGATATTATCTGAGGAAAATGACATGAAAACCCCACATGTAAGTAACTTCTTTGGCTGAAGACACTGAAGCACTGAGTGTAGATATGATGTTGCAAGAAGGATGGCTGAGCCATTAAATGTTACATTAAACTAGCATGTTACCTATTTGGACCCTCAGGGAATAATCAGGGAATGAATATATTAGATTTTGATTTAAAGAAATTGGCAAGTTGGGAACATGTGGTCCTAGAGAAAGAGAAGCCCCACCTTGGAATCACAGTGAGATAAGGATTTCTGGGCAATCAGAAGAGAGCATGAGGACCCTGGATACCAGGTATTTGAAGTGCTAAAGTAAGGGATAGGAATTTAACTGGAAGTAAATTGATAGAAAGTAAACTGAAAGCAAACTTTTCTTATTTTAGAATTTGGTTTGGGCCATAAACACATACTATAGCTTGGTTGTTCTCAAAGTATGGTTTGGAGAACCTTGGAAATTCTTGAGACCCTTTCAGTGGATCCAGGAAGTCAACATTTTCACAATAATATCTAAGGTTCATTTGCCTTTTTCTTGTTCTCTTCTGAGTATACAGTGGAGGGGTACTATAACAGACTGAACAGAGAAGCAGATGGGAGGATCTAGATGTCTTCTACTAAGCAAGATATTAAAGAAGTGTGAAAAATGTGAAAATAATGGACTCCTCTCCCTACTTTCTTTTTGTTTTGGATGATATTTTTCATAAAAATATGTTGCTTATGTTAATATGTAATGGATTTATTATTGTCATAAACTGAATTAGTATTTGAAAAATTATTAGTTTCAATTTTTAATTTTGATTTTAATATGGTAAATACCAATAAGTATAAATTAAATAAAAGTTCTTTGAGGTATTTAACTTTTGAGTATAGTGGGCTTCTTTTTTTTTTTCAGAGAGACAGGGTGGGAGAGAGGCAGAAGGAAAGGGAAAGAGAATCTTAAACGGACTCTGTGCCCAGTGTGGAACCTGATGCAGGGCTCTAATTCACAACTCTGAGATCATGAGCTGAGCTGAAATCAAGAGTCTGACTCCACTGACTGAGCCACCCAGGAGCTGCATGTGTAATGGGCTTCTGACCAAAATGTTTCCGAGATAATCTTCTAGGTGATGAAGATTCCTCCATACTACAATTTGTCATATGTTCAAGAATTTCCTGTATGGAGTGCTGGCACTTGGAATTTTGAAGTCCTGGGAATATCTTTATGCATGTACTTCTCCAAATGTGGTTGAGGAAGAAAAATTTTGCTAAATGTTTTTTTTTTAATCATTAGAATAAATATAAAGAAAGATGTTTATCACTGTGGGAGTGGTAGGGAATAAGTAAGAAATAGAAGAATTAAAAAAAAGAAGTTGAGAGTGTCAAACAGGCGTACTCATCACTTTCTTTTGGTGTAGTTAGAATTTTTAGCCACTGAATTTGAATATTTAGCCACTGAAAATATTTTAGAGTGAAATATTAATTTATATCAGACTTAATTAAAATTGAAAAGGAATATTTGCAACTATAGTGTCTCAAATGAGTATGCATGAGCAGTTGCAAGTTGTGAGAACTGGAAGTAACTGGGATTCCTTGCATTGTTATGAGGCATGGAGGTGGGCATTGTGTAGTGATGTGCAGAGTGACCAGAGCAAACAGCAGATGGAGGAAAATCAGTTCCTACAATGGGTGATTAGAATTCAGCAGTACTATTGAGAAAATTTTGCCATATGATTAAGCTGCCCAATTCAACTCTGACCAGAAGATGATTGGCTTTACTTTCAGGTAAGAATCAATTGGAAAATCCCACTGAAGGAATCTGATTGCCTCGGTTGGGGTCATATGCCCAATCCTTGACATGAGCAGAAATTAGAGATGGAGTACCACTACATCAACTTCTACTAGACATAAAGGATGAAGAGGCAGGAGAGATAGTTCTTCACTTGAAGTGATGCCTATTTCCCAGAAAAAAGGAGAAGAACAGGGCAGAAACAAACAAACAACCTTAGTCAAGTCCTAAATAACTTTGCAATTGGATTCTTACAATAACTTCTTCACTGGTCTTTTCCCTTTAGTTATTTATATCATTGCTACATCAATAATCTCTCTAAACCCATTAAGTCATAACAACTTTGAAGTTTAAATGTTGTACATTAGATCTCCAGGTCTAATTTATCTACTGGTTTCCAGTGTGTACCCTTGAACAATGTCTCCCCAGTTCCCTCACCTCCATTTACCACCATTCTATTCTCTGTTTTTATGAGTTCAACTTTGTTAGATTCCATACATAAGTGTTACAGTATTCTTGGAGAATGATCTTAATTTTCTTGTTTCCAAGTTGTTAAAAGAGCATCTTATTGTTTTTCTGGCAAAGATTACTCTTTGACCTTCATAACAATCCTGTTAAGCAGACAGGGCAAATGAAACACCCCTAACAGATAAGGAAATAGAGGCTTAAAGCATTAGAAAATTTGTCCAAATTCATGCAGAGTGATTAGATAAACTGGCATTCAAATTAAGATATTCTTAATACAGGTTTGCCTGTTGGAAGACCATTTCTTTATATCAACTAGAACATATAGCAAAGTGTTGGGATCATTTCAGGTGCTGAATGTGTATTTATTTAAAAATTAATGAAAATCCCTCTATGAAAATAAAATGGAACAAATTATTAGTACCACAAGGCAACATTCACTGTGAAAGACTAGGATACAGGTTTTTTGTTCCTCACTGATAACTCCGTCAAGCTACTAAACTAATTTCAGTTTTATGATTTGGAAAATGAGCATCATAATTCTTCTTGATGTGAATTAGTCAGGGTGTGACTGGACCATGAAGATTCAAGAGAGTTTATTGGAATGGTCATGAGTCATAATCATATGGATGAGAGTTTAGGAAGATAAAAAGCAGGGAGATTAGGATCACAACAAGGTTTTCAAGGTCATGGAGTTATAATGGAGATGAGAACCTTGGATAGACTCCTGATCTACAGCAACTGTTAATTGTGAGAAAACCTTCTGCGAGATTACTGTCTTTTATTTACATTTAGGCTTTCCTGGGTGACCTCTCAGAATTCTCTGGCTTTGGTATTATTTCTGAGTTTGGAGGAAGAGTGTATCAACGAAGTACTCATTTGCAAATATTAGAAATCAACTCTGGATAATTTAAGTATAAATTTGCTAGAAGTAAAATTAAAAGAATCAATTACAAGTCTTGAGAACTGTACTCAAAATATGCAGGAACCCAGTGAAACTAGGCAGCTTTGAATAGCTGCTTCCTTGATGCTGCTGTGCTATTAACACTACTGTTAAAATGGCTTTACAGAATCCCTACCATTCTCCTAGCTTTGCATCACTTTCTCCAGATCCTAGATCTGGGCAGAAGCTCTGATTGGTCAAGCCTTGGTTATGTGCCTCTGCTCTAGCTTCCCGGGAGCAAAGAGATCAGATATCTGCTCTTTCTTTGGCTTCTGTAATGGGCAATGTTCCAAGTAGAAAATGTAGGTGCTGCTTTTTTTACTTTATGTATTTTGATTAATCTTTTTTCTGAACTTAAGATTCCCACTCTTTGAAGAGCTGGGTGGGCTCTTGAGTTAGCCTTGGCCTTTGTCTTTCTATTTCTTTCCACCTACCTACTAGGTTATAAAAGTTTTAGCTAAGGCTCATTTAGTTTGGGAAAAGTCCAGTGGTCACAACTCAGTTTTGGTTTTAGTGCTCTGCTTACTTTCCAGGTCTCTGGTTTGACTTAGGTTTATAATTCTTAGTATTTTTTACTTTCTTGTCAGCTCATTAATGTATTTTAAAAAGATTTAAAGATATTGTATCTATTTTGCCAGTGTGCATATCTAATATTTTATAAACATACGTGAAGAAAATAGGAGTTAGGACTAGTTTTTTGTAATTGCTGTGTTAAAAAGGATAAAAGTATGCTTATGGGAGATAGTGAAAAAAATGATTCCTGGTGAAAGAAGGTGAAGAGAATATATTTAAATAAACATGCTCAGGTGATGAACCAACAGGGCCAAAGGGCTATTAATCAATGCTCTAAACAGAGCCAAATATAAACATCATGCCATACTTTATTTGGATTATTTATTGTGAGTCTGGTATTTCTTCAGTTAAGCATTTCCTTATAGAATAATATCCCCAGCACACACAGACTAGTGAGATGAAAGAGCCAGAGGGTAAAAATCTGAATATAATAACCACATCAAACCAATAGAGTTTAGTGCCATTTATGGGATTGGCATCTGTCTAAATTCTCAGCATATCTGGGCTCCACAGCCCAAGAAAACTTTCACAAGTAGATCTTCATGTTGAGAGCCATGCTGAAGTTAATGGGAAACTTGAAGTTAACTTTTTTTTTTAAGATTTTTATTTATTTATTTAACAGAGAGAGAGAGGGAGAGATCACAAGTAGGCAGAGAGGAAGGCAGAGAGAGATGGGGAAGCAGGCTCCCTGTTGAGCAGAGAGCCTGATGTGGGGCTTGATCCCAGGACCCTGAGATCATGACCTACGCCTAAGGCAGAGGCCCAATCCACTGAGCCAACCAGGTGCCCCTAAAGTTAACTTTCTTTAATGAAGATCAATGGGAAGAAAGTGTTTCTATTCCTATAAGTGGTAGGATTAAATTTGGTCACTTCTCACTAAGTTAAAAAAAAGTCTAGTTAATGGAATGTATTGATGAGGAAAAACATAATTCAGCATGTTGTCAAATTGTTTTGGACCTGCCATAATGGCTTCAGAGGAACCCTTGACTGACCTCTCATTACTGTAATTCTTGTGTTGAATTTGTCAGTGTAGGCATGCTCTCTTGTGTAAGCCTGAACTGCCACGCAAACTCTCCATGCTTCTGTTTCCCGTGTACTGTATTTTGTAAAGTTGTTGTGAGACTTTAAATATTCATAAAATTTTTATGTATAATACTTAATGATGCTAATTGATATAATAATTGATGCTAACTGATACAGTTCATTGATTCTAATAGATTTTTCATAGTTCTTCCACTTAAATTATATGATCAACTTGAGCAGTATGCAATGTATAGTATTAAATTTCACTGTTAAAACTGCCAAAGGTCAAATAAATGCCTTTCCCTCTGTACTATGTGCAATCATGTGTCGTTTAACCAGCAATATGGGAACATATAAATGACTTTTCCAGGTAGTTGAAAGTTACCCCTTAAAGAACTTTAACTTTTTAAGACTTTGATTTGTTTGAATGGAAAGCATTATGAATTGCATTGCCCACCTCCTGAATTTATAGATTAAAGCACAGAAAAGAATAAAGATTAATCAAATCCATGTTTCCATAACACACATTTTACTTCCTTACAAATAGAGATATCGAGTACAATTTAGTATTTATAAAATGCCCTCATATTATTAGCATAAACACTATCATGACACCATTCTGTGTGATGAAATATACTCAGAAGTTTGTGGAGGATGTGGATGGTTCAAACTTTTATTTACATGCTTGCAGAAAATATGGAAAGCAGAGAAGAAAACAAAGATGACTAGAACCTCACAAGGCAGACATAATTATTTCTTAATAAAGTTAATATGATACTGTCTATTCTTAACTTCTTAATATATTGTGACCATTTTCTCATAGACTTTGATTGTCTTAATTGACTTACATTCTAATGGTCACATAATATTCCATTGAATAGTGTTACCTTCATTTTCTTAATCTATCTCCCATTGGTAGACATTTATATTTTCCTAATATTTAGCTATTATAAGCAATGCTGCAGTGAATATCCTTGTACATGAATCTCAATGGACATCTTAATTAATTAACGTATTTAGCAAGAGTTCATGGGGCACTGACAACATGTTAGGCAGTATTCTAGGTGTTTGGAATACAAAGGAGAATAATTCTTGCCCTCATAGAATTTATATTCTAGTAGAAGAGACTGACAATTAAAGGTCTAGTTCATTGTAACTACTTTCAGATGATAGTGATATGTTTGTGAGGTAGTGCCTCACAAACTTTTTGTTCTCAGAACTCCTTTACATACCTTAAAATTATTGAGGACCCCTAAGAGCTTTTGCTATTATGGATTATATCTCTTTATATTCATTATATTAGAAATTAAGCTGAGAAATTAAAAAATATTTATTTATTAGTTCATTTAAAAATTGTAAGCCCAATGTGTGAGAGAGTGTGAGAGTGTGAGAGAGGAAAGGTCAGAGGGAGAAGCAGACTCCCCCCTCGGTCCTGGGACTCCAGGATCATGACCTGAGTCGAAGGTAGTTGCTTAACCAACTGAGCCACCTAGGCATCCCTAGTGGAAGCTTCTTAAAAGTTAGTTGCAGTGTGGAATCTGAAGCTATATCCATAAACTTTTATACTGTTATATTAAAACCCACTGTTATGTCTTGAACTTTGAATGGATTTGTTATAAACGCATGATTTCGTATTATTATACATTGGTCATTTAAAAATATTGGTTTATGACTTATGCAGATTCCAAATATTGTCCCACTTTAAAATATAATACTCCAAAATCATATTCATTTCTATTTTCACTAATCTCAATAGAAAAGTCTTGAAGTATTCGGAAGCTTTCATGCTGGAAATGTATTGTTGGCAATAAACACTCTCCTTGAAGTGAGAGACCCACTTTATTTAATTTTTGTGAATATGCGTGTGAAATGCCCAATTCTCAACAACCATAGTTTATCTGCCATTCTTTCAACTAGAAATGTTTCCTTAGAAAACACTGGCTAGCTAAGCTCACAACTCAAATAATCACACAAATGATTTTCTTTAAGGTGATTATCTTAATTAAATGTGCAACAGAAGTGCTTTATGTATTTTTCTCATTTCATCACATAGAATATTAAAATAACGTGTACCTAAGAACTGAATTTGACAAACTTGATGATGTATGTTGCATCTTTTCGGTAATTCCTCAGTCTACTGAACATGTTTCCTATTATGAGTGCTTGGAGGTGAAAAATACAGTGACCATTAGCAGAGTTTGCTGCCTCTGCCTTGATATGTGCTAAGTTTTCCTGCCATTGCTATTGTAACATCAGTGTAAATGTCAACACTGAAAAAAGCAAGTATGTCTTAGTACTATTATGAAATAATACTTGCTTAACCCTGAAAGAGTCTTAGGGACATCTATGGGTTGGTGGACCCCACATGAAACATTACAGTCTTGGAGAGCAGCCACAGAGTACCTCTTCCTTTTAAGAAAGGTGTTTTTTTGCTTTTTGCTAATTTAAGATCAAGAGAATCAGTTATTCAGGCATTTGATTTAACTTTTGTAATTCTAACATTAAAAAGAGTTTTTGATAATTGTCTCTGTTGGAGTTTCAAAAACAAAATATGTAATAATGAATATTTAAAAGAATAAGTATATCAATAATAACAAAATTTATTGAATGCTTATTATGATCCAGACACTGTTGTCAAACTCTACATACACTTCGTTTAATACATAAGGCAACCTTTATAATAGGTAGTTAGTATTTTTGTTCCCATCTTAACAATAAGGAATTTAGGTAGTAATGGGGTTAAATAATTTACCCAAGTTTCTCTTAGCTAGTAAGTGGCAATACCAAGCGTCCAACTCAATTTTTATTAACTCAAAGACCAGTTCTATTCATCACTGCCTAAAGTTACTAATAAAATATTTTAAATACCTAAATGAAAATTTGGTATTCTTCCAGGCGTACGTATTAGTTTATCATGGACTTCTCTAACTATAATCATTCAAGTGTTATGTCTTCCAGGAAGTCTTGTCTACTTGACCTAACCTTAAATTTCCCATTTTAGGGTTTTCATAGTTTCATTTATTGCATATATCAGTTTCCCATTATTACTGTTATTCTTATCCCTCCCATTGTCTTACTTATTATAAGCTCCTTTTGGTAAAGTATAACATCTTATTCATCTTTTAGAGTATATATGGAAATGAACCACTGCAGCAATAGTTTCCCACCCACTAACACTCTGTGAGCTTCAACTCAGCTGTTTGATAGATTGCAAATTGCCATAATCTCTTTGCAGTTCTTGTCATCAGGAAGTAGAGCATATTTTGCCCTCTCCTGGATCTGGTCTGACCTTGTATTTGCTTTGGATAACAGAATGCAGCAGGAATAATTTGTGTAAATTCTAGGCCTGGGCCTCCAGGTTCTGTTTTCTTGAAGAAACTGGCCCTGCCAGTTATTTTATTTATTTAGAAAATAAACCCTATCTAGCCTGCTGGTGGATGAGAGGCATGTGGTACAGAGGTGAGTTATTCCAGTTAAGCCATTCTAAACCAGTCATCCCCTGGCCAACTATGGAGCTGACTGCAGTTGTATGAATGATCAGCCAAGATCAGCTATGTCTGGCCGGGATTGTCAGAGCTACCCTGATGAAGGTGGCTGAAATTGCCAAGTCACAAACTGTAATCTAAATAAAAGTTGTTGAGTAAGTCAAGGTTCTTTGGAGAAAAAGAACCAACAGAATGTGTATATTTATATATATGTGTCTGTATGTATTTGTATATATGTGTGCATATGTATGTATGTGTGTATGTATATGTAATATATATGTGTATGAGACATACATATATAAAGAGGGGATTTATTTTAAGGAATTGGCTCATGTGATCGTGGGGCTGGCATGTGTGAAATCTGCAGAATAGGTTGTCAGGTTGGGGTGCCTGCGTGGCTCAGTCAGTTAAGCTGCTGCCTTCAGCTCAGGTCATGATCCCAGAGTCCTGGGATCAAGCCCGGCATCGGGCTCCCTGTTCAGCAGGGATTCTGCTTCTCCCTCTCCCTCTGCTTACTGTTCCCCCTGCTTGTGTTTGCTCTCTCTGCCTCTCTCTCTGCCAAATTAAGAAAAAAATAGGTTGTCAGGCTAGAGACCCAGGAAAGAGCTGATGTTTCAACTTGAGTCCAAAGATAGTCTGGAGGCAGAATTCCCTTTTCCTTAAACCTTAGTCTTTTTCAGCCTTCAGTTGATTGGATGATGCACACCAACTTAATGGAGAGTAATCTGCTTGACTCTCTGTCTACAGATTTTCGTGTTAATGTTAATCTCATCTTAAAAACACCTTCAGAGTAATAAACTGGTGTTTGACCTAAAATCTGGGTCCATTGACTAGCCATGTTGATACACAAAAGTGGCCATCACAATCACCAGGTTTAGAATATTTTTTAGGTAACAAAAACTATCTGATCTACTCTGTATCCATCATCTCTGCTGATCCTTGAACTCTGCATGCTCAGCAGTCTTCAGAATTACTCAGCAAAGAGTAGCAAAGTTTAGTAATTTCAAAAGAGAAAATAATTTTCTTCTCCACAAAATTTTAAGCTTTGAAATATATATTAATAGAGCAAATAGTTACAAATGTTGGCAATAGTTTTCTGTAAACAAACTTCCTCTCTTTGTGACTGTAGTTGAGTAAGACATACGTCCAAGAACAAATCAAAGCAAATATGTAATTGTCTTTCCTGAAAGGTTTTGGTTGTTGTGTAGAAAATTGTTTTATTCCTTATCTAGTAAATATTAATTGACCTCCTTACCTATTCCATGCCAGACCCTGGGCTAGACATTCCCTCTCAGCATTAATCTCTCCTTTCTTGGTACAGAAGTAAACCAGAACATCTTGTTCCCATAGGAGCTCATTCTTTTATTAAAACAATTTGCTGTTTTTCTGTTCTGTCTCTATTCTGTGTGTGTAAGTACTTTCACTAGAATAATATGCATTGGCTTTTCTCATGGAAGAAATTGCTCTTTTTTTCCCCTCACTCCAAAAACAGTGTAGTATTGAACTGGTCCAGCACAGTCCTTGCCAGTTCTTTGTTTCTTCATTTTGTTCACAGATCTCTTGAGGCAAGGATTACAAGCAGTGCATTGTTTGTGTTTCTGCCTTTTGGCAGCAAAAAAGAGTTTAAAAACACTCCAGTAAGGGTATTTCCCCTGCTCTGAAATAAAAGAACTAGATGAAAGTGCTACTCGCTTGAGATCTGCAAAACTTTCCAATTGCAGCTAACTCTTGGCTTTTGACTCTTCAGCAGTTCTGAAACAAGGGAATCTGCCTTCTTCCTTGAAAATTTCTCATTTGACTGTAAACATTCTAAATGCATTATGCTATCTTTGAGTACAAAATTTATGTTAGAAAGTAAATAAAATTCTAATGAGAACCACGTACAGGAGCCTTAATGTGAGGTTACACTGGGTGAACACTTTGCAAACAATATTTAATTTAACCCTTATGACAATCATGTAAAAATTAGTTATTAAGGAAAATGAAGCAAAGATATTTACAATAAAGTAATTTGTCTAAGGACAGTTAGCCAGGAAGTGGCAGCCCAGGCATGAACACCTGAGTATGACACCAAAGCCCATGGTCCTGATCACTATGTTAGACAGTCTGACAAGATCAATAAACCAGAGCACAGTTTGCAGGTGGTGGTACACTTCCAGTTCAGTGGTTAAGACTGTAGGTCTTAGACCAAGACTGCCTCAGGTCAGTTCTTTGCTGCTTTACTAATTAGCTATTATTTAATTGCTCTTTGTGTTAGTTTCTTTCTCTTTAAAATGAGGATAA
>CM053604.1:150996890-151037289 GCA_028646535.1 Procyon lotor
TTTACAATTGCATCCAAAACCATAGGATACCGAGTAATAAATCTAACCAAAGAAGCAAAGAATCTATACTCGGAAAACTACAAAAATGCTCATGAAAGAAACTGAGGAAGACACCAAGAAATGGAAAAACGTTCCTTGCTCATGGATTAGAAGAACAAATATTATGAAAATGTCTATTCTACCTAAAGCAATATACATATTTAATGCAATCTCTATCAAAATACCATCAATTTCTTTCAAAGAAATGGAACAAATAATCCTAAAATTTATATGGAACCAGAAAAGACCATGAATAGCCAGAGGAATGTTGAAAAAGAAAACCAAAGTCAGCGGCATCACAATTCCAGACTTCAAGCTCTATTACAAAGTTGTACTCATCAAGACAGCATGGTACTTGGGGTGCCTGGGTGGCTCAGTCATTAAGCATCTGCCTTCGGCTCAAGTCATGATCCCAGGGTCCTGGGATCGAGCCCCACATGGGGCTCTCTGCTTGGTAGGAAGCCTGCTTCTCCCACTACCATTCCCTCTGCTTGTGTTCCCTCTCTCGCTGTGTTTCTGTATGTCAAATAAATACAATTTAAAAAAAAAAAAGAAATAGGTAGAAGAGATGAACAGACACTTCTGCAAAAAGGACATCCAAATGGCCACCAGACACATTAGAAAGTGCTCAGCATAAGGGAAATACAAATCAAAACCATAGTGAGATACCACCACACACTAGTCAGAATGGCTAAATTAGCAAGTCAAGAAACGAAAGATGTTAGCGAGGATGTGGAGAAAGGAGAATCCTCCTACACTGTTGGTGAGAGTGCAAGCTGGTGCAGCCACTCTGGAAAACAGTATGAAGTTTCCTCAAAAAGTTGAAAATAGAGCTACCCTATGACCCAGCAATCAACTACTGGGTATTTACCCTAAAGATACAAATGTCGTGATCCGAAGGGGCACGTGCACCCGAATGTTTATAGCAGCAATGTCCAAAATAGTCAAAATATGGGAACAACTTAGATGTCCATCAACAGATGAATAGATAAAGAAGATGTGGTATATATATATACAATGGAATATTATGCAGCCATCAAAAAAATGAAATCTTGCCATTTGCAATGACATGGATGGAACTAGAGGGTATTATGCTAAACGAAGTAAGTCAATCAGAGAGGGACAATTATCATATGATCTCACTGATATGAGGAATTTCAGAAATAAGACAGTGGATCATAGGGGAAGGGAGGGAAAAATGAAACAAGATGAAACCAAAGAGGGAGACAAACTGTAAGAGACACATAATCTCAGAAAACAAACTTAGGGTTGCTGGAGGGGAGGTCAGTGGGACGAATGGAGTGATAGACATTGGGGAAGGTATGTGCTATGGTGAGTGCTGTGAATTGTGTAAGACTTATGAATCACAAACCTGTACCCCTGAAAGAAACAATACATTATATGTTAATAAAATATTTTTTAAATTTTTTAAAAAAAGAAAAAAAAATAAGACCTCTACAGAACTCTTAGATGTTTACCTCATAGTAAAATCATGTAAAATCAACAAGTATTACAAACCTAATAAGGGGCTCATATCCAAAATATATAAAGAACCGACACAACTCAACACCAAAAAAAAAATAATAATCTGATTTTAAAAATGCAGAAGGACTGAATAGATATTTTTTCCAAAGAAGAAATACAGATAATCAACAGACTTATGAAAAGATGATCAGCATCAACAATAATCAGAGAAATGCAAATTAAAACCACAACAAGGGGCGCCTGGGTGGCTCAGTCGTTAAGCGTCTGCCTTCGGCTCAGGTCATGATCCCAGGGTCTTGGGATCGAGCCCCGCATCGGGCTCTTTGCTCAGCAGGGAGCCTGCTTCTCCCGCTACCATCCCCTCTGCTTGTGTTCCCTCTCTCGCTGTGTTTCTCTCTGTCAAATAAATAAAATCTTTAAAAAAAAAAAAAAACACAACAAGATACCACCTCACACCTCTCAGAAAGCTACAATCAATGACACAGGAAACAACAGATGTTGGCAAGGATGCAGAGAGAGTTACCCTCTTACACTGTTGGTGGGAATGCAAACTAGTGCAGCCACTTTGGAAAATAGTTTGGAGGTTCCCCAAAAAATTAAAAGTAAAGCTACCCTATGATCCAGCAATATCACTAGTAGGCATTCATCCAAAGGATACAAAAATATTGACTCAAAGGAGCACATGCATCCTGATGTTTATAGCAACATTATCAACAATAATCAAATTATGTAAAGAGCTCAAATGTCCATAAATGAAGAATGGAAAAAGAAGATGTGGTGTATATATACAATGGAAGTTACTCGGCCATCAAGAAGAATGAAATATTGGGGCACCTGGGTGGTTTGGTCAGTTAAACTACTTACTCCTGATTTCAGCTAAAGTCGTGGTCTCAGGGTTGTGAGACCAAGCCCTGCATCCAGCTCTGTGCTGGGTACGGAGTCTGCTTAATATTCTCTCCCTCTCCCTCTGCCCCTCTCTACCTCTCTCCCTATAAATAAATAAATAAATAAATAAATAAATAAATAATCTTGCCATTTGCAGTGATGTGGACAGAGCAGAGTACATTATGCTAAGCAAAATAAGTCAGTCAGAGAAAGACCAATACTATATTATTTCACTCATATGTAGAATTTAAGAAACAAAACAGATGAACATAAGGGAAAGGAAAAGAAAAAGGGAGGCAAACCATAAGAGACTCTTAACTATAGAGAACAAACTGAGGGTTGCTGGGGGTGTGAGGTGGGTGGGGAAACAGGTAAATGGTGATGGGTATTAAGGAGGGCACTGGTTGTGATGAGCAAGGGGAGTTGTATGTAAGAGATGAATCACTAAACTCTACTTCTGAAACCAGTATTACACTATATGTTAACTAATTAGAAAAAAAAATGAGTAAACAAACAAAAAGCAGATACAGGCCCATAAACACACAAAACAAATTTCTGGTTGCCATTGAGGACGTGTGGAGGGGATTAGGTAAAAAGGGCAAAGGGAAGTAGGAGATACAGGCTTCCAGTTACACAATGAGTAAGTAAGTCATGAGGCTAAAAGGTATAACATAGGGAATATAGTCAATGGTATAGTAAAAGAATTGTGCTTAGTATAAGGTATAGGCTTGTCAAATCACTATGTTGTACAACTGAAACTAATGTAACATTGTATGTCAACTATGTATGCTTCAATTTAAAAAATTCATAAAATATGAGAAAGAAAAAATATAAAAATTGAGCAAGGTTAAAAAAAAATAAACCATCTAAGTACTACATTACATTAAGAAGTGAATAGAGCACAAAATATATAATCAGAAATTCTTGAATTGCAGTACTGATTTCTGTTCAAGTTTACTAGCTGTGTAAACGTCCTGATGTGCACAAGTGTAAACATTTTATTTCTTTATCCATAAAATAGAGAAAATGTAATCATACCCAATATAATAATAATAATAATAATAATAATAATAATGTAATTATTACATATATCTCACATTACTTGGGAAATCAAAGATGATGTTTGTGCAATAATTTGTAAATAAGTACTATATAAATGTTATTATCATAGTAACACTAAACAACACAGTAAATAAGAAATCATGTTTGCCAACCTTACAAATATCCTGTTTCTTCCAAGAATTCTACATACTAGGAAAATTTACATGATACAATCTCTAGTGCCTATATTGAGGGAATTCCTGTAGTCTAAGAAGACATCCTTCTTAATAACAAATTCATCACTCTAGGAGGTAAGATAGACTCCAGCATAGTTATGTATAACACCATATTTAGGTAACTTGAAACTGACCTGTACCTAGTGCCAATATTTTGCTGGATTCTTTTAGGATTGTTGCTAGTTCACTGTAAATTTTAAAATATGGGGAAGATAACACGCACACACACAGCTTGTGGGAAATGTAAACCAACAGATGACAAAATGGCTATGAAGTGTGTTTGGATCACCTCCAAGGACCTAAAAGTGGACAAACACACACAAGGTTGACCTACATAATTTAAGACTAAGTTTGAGGGTTGCCTGGTGAAATTGTGAACTCCTACTCCCTGGAAGTGTTCAAGCAGAAACTAATTAACCGTTTGTAAGAAATAGAGGAAAGAATCCCATTTTCAGTCAGTCTCTATGATTCAATGGCTTAGCTGGTATGATGGGTTTAACTATACACTGCAACTAATAAATTGAATAACACTTATATAAATTTAACTGAAAAATATTTCAAGATTCTTTTTCTCAGACCACAACTATTGTGATTTCCATAATCTAAATACAGGTTCTGTTTAAATATTCCCAAAAACAATTATTTTAAAATTTGATATCCAATACTAAAAAATATGTAGGATATAATCATTCTCATCCATTGCTAGTTGAAATACAGTGGAGGGAAATTAAAAGCCTTAAAAAATAAGGCTGTCTGGGTGGCTCATTGGTTAAGCATCAGGCTCTTGGTTTGGGCTCAGGTCATGATCTCAGGGTTGTGGGATCAAGCCCCAAGTCCAGCTCTGCACACAGTGGGGAGTCTGAGATTCTCTCTCTCTCTCTCTGCTCCTACCCTTGCTTGCACATGGGTTCTCTCTCTCTCAAATAAATAAATAGATAAATGAAACCTTTAAAAAAAAAAAAAAGAAAAAGCCTAACTTAAAAAATAATAATCACTTTTGGCTCAGCAACTCCAGTAATTCTTCTTCTAGAAATTTATCCTATGAATCACTAAATTTTACTCCTGAAACCATTACTATGCTATATGTTAACTAACTTGAATTTAAGTTAAAAAAAAAAGAAAAGAAAGAAGGAAAGACAAAACAGAAGGGAACTGAAAGAGTAAGGGGAACAGAGGTGAGAAGCTGAAGAAGATAACACTTTATTTCCCATATTACCCTCAGCTGTCTTTTTGCACTTGGTGTGGCTATTGTCCATTCAGGAAAAACTCTGATTTTTTTTTTCTTTTGTTCATAGATGTTGATAATTACGAGTTGAACTGTTAGCTTTTTATTCCCTAGTGTGTGACCTTGAGCAAGTCACAGAATCTCTTTAACCTCAGTTTCCTCATCAAAATATGAGAATAATGCTACAAGCTAGGTACCAGAGTCAATGCAATGGGATAACGTACATAAAGAAATGCAATAGCACTTGTGCCTGGAATGTGGTTAACTGCTCAACAAATGTTCATTATCATTAAAAAACAAAAACAAAAAAGAAATTTATCTTAAAAATAGTCAAAGGCATATACAAAGGTTTATATATAAAGATACCTAATTAGAAGTTATATATACTGCTAAAAAATTTAAAATAACCTTGATATCAGTTTATGCATATTTATATAATACAATATTCTGCAGTCCATTAAAAATCATATTTTATGAAACCCTATTAACAAAGGCAACACTTGTGATGTATTGAATTTTAAAATTCTAAAATTAATACTACCATGACATCAACTTTGTTTTATATAAATATATGTAACAATATTTCTTTTTTGCTTTATATGTTAACACACACACACACAGGCCATAAGTAATATTAATGGTGTTAGCTATCTCTGGGTGATAGAATTATGCACAATTTCTACTTTGTTCCTCATGTTTTTGAGACCTTTCCCATTCTTCTATAATAAACAAATAATACTCTGTAGTCAGGAAAATTGTAAGTGATATTTTCCTTGTAAAGCTCTTCAAATAAACCCTTTTGAATCCCATAGTCATCATTCAATTTAATAAACATATTTGAGGATGAAGTTGAGCTAGTTTTTGAAAGTGTTCTTTTATCATCTTGATCATTACCATCAAAATAAAGTACGACTGATGGAAATTTTAAAAAGCTTTTATTATATACTTTGATACAGTACTTAAATGTAATTATTGCTAATGACAGATTTGCTCTGTATAATTTCTATACACTATTTAAAGATTCATACTATGTGACATAAAATAAGATACTTGATATCTTGTTTCTCCCAGTATTTTGTGTCTTGTGAGTAATAGATACTCAATAGTTCTTTTTTTTTAAAGATTTTATTTATTTATTTGACAGAGAGAGAGAGAGATCACAAATAGGCAGAGAGGCAGGCAGAGAGAGAGGGGGAAGCAGGCTCTCTGCTGAGCAGAGAGCCTGATGTGCCGCTCAATCCCAGGAGCCCGAGATCATGACCCGAGCCGAAGGCAGTCGCTTAACCAACTGAGCCACCAAGGAACCCCTAGATACTCAATAGTTCTTAAGGAAAGAATGAAGGGTGGGAGGGAGGAAGGAGTAAATGTATTTCTTATTAAAATGAGTATAATCCCCTCTTATACTATTTCTATGGAAAACTTACATTTGACTTCTATCATGTCAGCTTATGTCACATTTTTCCAAAATATTACCCATAGGACAAGACAGAAACTGAAACAGGAGTGGTTTTCCAAAGCCTCAGAGTGAAGCAATGACAGGGGAAGTTCATAGATATTATCTCAAACACATCTTGGCTCCACTAGGCCTCCATCACAAATCCTGTGCTCCAAGTGGACGTGGAGGCTTTTTGTGACATCCTGACTCTTCCCAGAACCAGTCTGGGAAAAGGCAAGCCCAGGAGTAAGAATGTGGACCTTAGTCTTGAGGTCTCATGTTGGGCAGCCCATTCCCTTCTACAACCTGGCTTCCCACATTTCCTCCACTGTGTTCCTCGCCTCTATGTACCAGTTGGCTTGCAGCTGCTGATGACTGCTTACATGAGACTGGCAGTGTGTTCTGGAGAAACAAAATACCAAATTACACAGATTTAGCAAATATATATGGAAAACAAAAGAAAAGTAGGGCAGAATTTGGTTTAGGCAGCCCTTGGTTAAATAAACTAATCAGCTTTGTTTCAGATGATTGTGTACAGAATTGGAAGGTTTGGGAAGTGAATGCATTTTTTAAAAGTCTCCGTAAACTCATATACTCTGTTAAAAAAAATTAAGTAGGTGGTTTTTAAATACCATTAGAATGTCCATAAAAGTTCCACAACATTTCTAAAGAAATGTACTGTATTTGGTCTTACTACTGAGGCCAAAGCTAAAATCCATCATCCAACCTCAATGGAAATAAGACTGACAGATGGTTTGGGGAAAAAATACACAAGCAGTCAACATATTCTTTCTCAGTATGGTTTACCTCAGTGACCTGAATACTTTCCTTAAGAGGCAAGAAGCAACTTAGTATGGCATTCATTTTTTTTTAAGAAGGGATGGTTTCTATCAGGGCTGATAGTAGTTAATGGGATGAATGAAGATAGCACAGAAAATAGGAAAAACTGGCCCCCTGAATGCACCATTAAAAGTGAAAAGCCTTACTGCTATATGCAATTGGTTTTGAAATTCTCATAACTGGAAGTCAGAAATGTTAGAAGTTAATATACCATTGAGGGATAAAGTGCACTTCTGATGTTCAGAGAGGATGTTTTCAAGGTGAAACTAAAGCCTATAAACAAACAAAAAAGCTACATCAGCTGTATTAGAAATCTTATCCCTATAAATTCTTCATTGCTTGAAATGTCCAACTGAAAGCAAAGCCACATGTTGCTTGCTTCACTGCCTGTTGTGGCAGCTTTTAAATCCCTGCCTTCCTAGGAAGTGACCTCATAAGAAAATCTTATAACACTGTCATGTGGGGAAATCCTCATAACATTTGGGTTAATGCGCTTACACTGTAGGAGAGGTCTCCAAGAACATTTAATAATCAGAAAGTCCTAAGGGGACTTGATGTTAGCTGGGTCATGGAAGGATTTCTCTCCGTACACATCTGGGATATTTTGTGGCATATTCTGTAGCAGGCCACGTGGCTTAATAGTTAAAATATAGGGCTGAGAATTACGAGAGTTTGGGGATCATATAGCAACTGAGCTATTGACCGACGAGCTGACCCTAGACAAGTCATGACCTTGTGGTACTTCAGTCAGCTTAGCTGTAAAATTGGGCACAAAGGCTGGACTTTACCAAAACCAGATGTTGTTCTCCAGTTCTTTCTTCAACTAATATCTTTTTCTAATGTGGCTGTCAAGTCTCAATTTTTTTTTTCATATATAGAAAGGCAATATGCTCTCAATAAGATTTGGACCAGACAGATAAGGCCCAGAATGGTAGCCTGACCCGGTCTGCACCCTAGTGCTCTCCTACCTGGCCAAGTTGATGTCTGTCAGAGAAGTTGCAGCGGCCTATACACACTCGGGGCCTAGAGTCTTAAGTAAGTTATAATTAAAATCATTTCTATGTGTCCCTAGGAAAGTCCATACCCTTCTCCTATTACACATACTATTGGGTTACCATGAGCCACTTGAGTTTGTACCCAAACCTTTGTGCTAGTTGCAATTATACCACCTAAATTAAGGAACTATTATTGAAATTGATAGAGTGCAAAAAAAGAATTATTGTTTCTATTAAAAACCGAGGTGATTCTGTTTTAGAATAACTTAATAAGGATGAGTTACCTTTTAAAAAGGGTTATATAATTAGATAAAACTCCATAAGGATTCTGCCTTCAGGCTGCTCTGTAAGTATCTTTAAGTTCTCCATTTTAAAGAAAGAAAATGCTATATGGTGGGGCTTTCTGGACAAAGAAAATCAGGATTCCAAACAGCCAAACAACAGTTAAAGAAAAGGCCCAGGGGTGCCTTGGGTGGCTCAGTTGGTTAAGCATCCAACTCTTGATTTTGGCTCACGTCATGATCTCAGGTCCTGGGATGTAGCCTTGCTTTGGGCTCTGCACTTAGCAGGGAGACTGCTTGAGATTCTCTCCCTCCCTCTCCTTCTGCCCCTCTCCAGCTCATGAGTGCACATGCATGGGCTTTCTCTCTCTCTTTCTCCTTCTCTCTCAAATAAATAAGTAAATCTTTAGGGGAAAAAAAAAAAAAGCTTTGGACCTACATTAAAGAATGGCCAGTACATGTATATACCTTTTAGTTTCAAATAATATGTATGTATAACAAGTACTTATATGCATAACTACATGTATGGAGATAGTGCACACATTTTACACATCAAATAACTTTGACTATATTGATTAATCAATAAATGATCAATCCTAATCTTATCAGATAATTTCTGAAATATTTTATTGTTCTCTTGATTGACATTCTCCAAACTGATTGGAGGAGTGACCTGTTTTCTGACTTCCTTTCTATTCAAGTGTCACAAACCACCAATGGCTCAGGCAGATCTCATCTAGGCTATGGAGCAAGGGCTTCAGGCAGCAGAAGTACATCCCTCTTCCCTGGAACCAGATGGCAGGGAGATTTTCTGTGGGGCCCTAAGCCAGACAGAAGGCAGCCGTGTCATGGGGTGAAGCTTCATTTAATACAATAGCTCCCCTCTGCTCAACACTCACACTGCCCTGGCAAGTGAAAGCCAAGACCCAATCATGCCAGATTCCTGCTGCAGGGAAAGAAGTCATATCACATTCCAACTGGACCAAACACCCATAATCTCCCCTTCATTACTCAAAGCAATCAAGGGCCAACTGAAACATTCAAAACTAGATGGTTGAGTCTCCTGTCCCTGGCAGTTGGAACCATATATTTCATTAGAAAATGCAGTTGGCTCCAAAATCCAAAAGTTATCCATCTGTACACTCAACCAGAAATATAAATAAACAAAAGAATCATGCATTTTACTAATCTCTTTGAAAACTGTTGACTCTTGGTTGCTGGTGGGTAAAAGGCTCATTTTTTTGTCATTAGTGGCAAAAAAAATGATGAGCAATATATTTGTTCCACAAAACTCAGACTGGACCATTTTTGGAAAGAAAAGAATCGCCTCCTGATTTTGGTGATTCTGGTGGAACTTGTAAGGCAGTTAGACATGAGAAGATAATAGTCACTTCCTACAGATGACCGAAGATGAAGGAATATTCGGGACAGCAACAAAAAACAAGACACTTATGAGAAAACTACACTGTTCACAGGTTCTTGCCACTGTCCTATAGAAACAGAGAACAAGTAACTGCAGGACTGCTCTAATCTGATGTTATTATACCAGTTCCCGGGTGACATTAAAATACAGTACAAAATTTAGAACTAAAGGAAAAAACACTTATTTGAAAAACATTGACATTTACAGGTAGTTACATTTTTAGCAGCTCTTTGAGTGTTTGACCATGTGCCAGCTGCCTCAAGCAGTTTGCCGCTCTGTGGGAAAATCTAGACCTAGAAAGCCAAAGTTACTGTTAACAGAAGCCACGATGACATTATCACTGAGAATGG
Source organism: Procyon lotor (assembly GCA_028646535.1). Lineage (NCBI taxonomy): Eukaryota > Metazoa > Chordata > Mammalia > Carnivora > Procyonidae > Procyon > Procyon lotor. The sequence goes on from CM053604.1 coordinate 151,007,126, forward strand.
CAGCAACATGGGGTGGTAGGAATAATCATACCGGAGAAACTCAACATTCTCCCTGAAAAATGCCTTATTTGTTTTCCTTTAGACATAGTCATTGAATCTTTCTCATTGTCTGAGGTGCAACTCTAGCCCAGGTATTGCTTGTGATGCAAGATCATTTAACCACAACCTGGAGCATTCACCCAGCAGACATTTTTTTTCACAGTATGAAGCAATTAAAATGGACTTCAGTCATGTTCTTTTCAGGTAAGAATTTGGTGTGATACATTTTGCTATGTTCTATATGAACTGAAGTAGACCTTTTAAATTGTCTGGGAGTTTGATATATTACAAATATGAACAGGTTAAACTCTTTTGGCCCATAATCCAAAAAAATAATAATAATAATCAATCTACAGAACTGGGATCTAAATATAAGAAACATAAATTTCCGCATAAATTGTATGGAAAGCTTGAGACCTCTGGGTCTCAACCTCAGCAAAAATAGTTGCCTCTGTTCCACTGTCCAACAGACTGAGATTCTGAATTCACCACGGTGGTTCATTCTAACACGGGCTGCCACTACAGTAGATTAGTAAATTCGCCTTAATGGGGAACCAATTCCGTGTAGATATCATTTGTACATTTGAAAACCTTAGGGATTGCTGGGTAATAATGCATCATTACATAGGGCATAGACTACTGTATGCAGTTGGGACATTGGATAAGCTTCTCAGCCTTGGTTTTCTCTATGTAACCAAAGACGTTTGTACTGTAGAGTCTCAAACTTTAGAGTGAATAAGAATCACCTAGAGGGTTTGCTACATATGCAGATGCAATAGGTCTAGAATGAAACCCAGAAATCACGGGCTTAACAAATCCTCTAGGTGATTTTGATGCTGATGGGCTGTAAACCACACATGAAAAAGAAACAGAAATCAAAGTTCCTGGGCACATCTGGGTTCTAAGTAGCCAACATACCAGTCAGTCTCTAGCAAACAGTAACGAAACTCGGGAGATATCTTTGTACACCAGAGTAAACCAAGTTAAGGTGACAAATTTCCTTTAAAATCCTTATCAGTGGTAGCAATAGGATTATGGCATTTACTGAGCATCTTAGGCACATTTGTACTTGCAGACTATGAAGGTCACATGGTACCCTTCAAATCTAGGGAAATATAAGATACTTAGAGTCAATTATTTTAAAGAGCCAAATTTTATTAAAACAATTTATGGTACATACTTCACCCTCTATGTTTTATAAAATCCTTTCCATAGAAAAGAAGATTATGGACCAACCTACCACAGCATTGCCTACTGCAAGTTACTGCATTCTGAGCTATATTAAGTTGCCCTGCTTAAAGTTCTACTCTTGATTGCCTAGTGCTATATCCAGCAACAAATTATGTGTATATTATAGGACATTCAGACTGATATGAGCTCAGAAGGCACCTGTATGAAGCTTTTCAAAAGAACAGTAATAAGTTTTACTAGATGTGACAAACCTTATAAAAGTTAAATAATGTCACACTTTATAAGCATTTCATTTAATACATCTGAACACATGGAGGGCATTGAGGATGATATTTAATTTTTTCCATATGTGGATTTAATACCACACAAAAGTTTCAGTCCCAGATTGCTAATTTTCCACCATGTGGTAGCCATTTAGTTGAATTTTTTTAAAACACTTACCAAATTACAGAGTAGAATTTCAGAGGCAACAGCCATGAGTAGGTTTAGGGTGCATAGTGTCCCTCTGGCTTAGTCCTGGGTCTCATGAAGAAGCAGTAAATCTCGACAGTATTTTTATGACAGCACTCACCGTTTTTTATAGGAATGAAATGTGAGTTTGCAAAACCACATGCTAATGTACTTCTAAAAATAGATTTGATTACTGTGACTCCTTCCAATTCTGACCATTTTTAACCACCTACAGAAATACAGGCCAGCATCTAAATTCAGCCCTTTTAGAACATCTATGGATTACAAGGCTTTCAAAGAAATCCTTACCAGCAATTTTAAAATGTGAGCTGAACCTAGAGTCTTAATTGCTCATTCTTAAAAAGTGACCTCAGATATGCCATTTAACCTCTTCTGTGCTTGAGCATATTTATGTCTTTCATCAGGATGGTAATATTTGCCTTCATTTTCATACCACAGAAAAGAGTTAAGACAGTGAAGGTAGAGGAAAGACACCTCCCAATATCAACTGAGTTTTACCTTCTATAACCAGAAACAGGAAACTTGGATTTTCTACAGTAGGAAAGGCCAAGGGTATATTTATTCATTTTTGACTTATGCTAAAACAGCTTTGAGGAACTAAATCAACTTCATTAAGAAATTCTTAGAAAGAGACAAAAACGCATGGCAGGTGTAGGGGTCAGTAAGTGAAGACACAAATCATTCACTACCAGCGACACCATTTAATGTGATAAATGCACATGAAGGTACTGTGAAAACATTAAAGCTCCAGCCAAATGTTAGTAATTATTATTAATCCAGTGAGACTGACCAGAAACCTGGAACCACTAGCTAGAATCTCCATCTGGATTCTGTGGCAAGAAAGAAAGATCCTGTACTGTACACCTATTTGATGATTCATGTCTATCTGGTCCAGAAGAAAAACTACCCTTTCAAAATCATCAACTCCTGGGGAAACATATTTTATCTCCCAGAACCAATTATAGTTAATTCTCCTGAGTTCAAATGGTTTGGGACCAAATCTATTTCACACATAACTGAATACTCTGGACAAGTTACCCAGGAAAACTCAAAATATATACGTGGGACTCTCTACGGAGCCTCCTAATGCAGCGTGGGCAACAGGCATAGCAATCCAATTTCAGGCTTGCAAAATTAGTGGGAGCAACTGTATGAACAGGATAAGGGGTGTGGAGGGGGGTTGTTCAGTGAGAAAGACTGCCTGCCAGGATTCCAGAATGATCTCTGCCATCCTTCTGCCAAAGAGTGTGTAATGGAATCAAAAGTCACATATTCTTCTATTCGAGGAGAGAAAGTGTAACATCTTCATTTCTATAACTAATTGAGCCTCTCAAATCTCTATCATATTAGGTTACCAGACTCTTCAGTATTTCTAAAATAACAATAAAGAATGCAGTCAAAATCTCATTTGCACTCAGTAATATAGTTTGATAGTTTGTGTTCTTAGAATATAGCAAGTTTATTCATTACATTTTTCACTGCAAGTGCTAATAATAAAAGACTGTAGAGGAAAAAAATTAAAACTATTATCCTCAAAAGCAGATTTAGGGGGCAGCTGGGTGGCTCAGTCGTTAAGTGTCTGCTTTCAACTAAGGTCATGATCCCAGGGTACTGGGATCCACATCAGGCTCTCTGCTTAGCAGGAAGCCTGCTTCTCCCTCTCCCCTCCCCCTGCTTGTATTCCCTCTCTCAATGTCTCTGTCTCTTTGTCAAATAAATAAATAAAATCCTTCAAAAAAAAGAGCAGATTTGGGAGTTTAATTATCTATATGATGTCTTCAAGTATGTACCTCATTATGATATAGTCACCTGAATTTATGCACACTCTTGGTGTAAGGCAGAAAATCAGTCATTTGTTTTTTGTAAATGTAGATAAATATCATTTTGGCCATAGCTCCTAACTAAAAAGGCCACCTGAATCCAGTTCAATCCCTCAAAAATTACCTTCCTAACATGCTTAGTGCTCGTGTCTTTATCTCTTCTACCATTTCTCCACTGAAAGAAACCAATGTTCCTTAAAGAAATGGTAAATTTCAGGACTAGAGCGGTGTGGATGCAAGATGAGCCTGGAACATCTTTTTACATCAGAAAGTAAGAAAGTGTTTTAAAAAGATGATGGGAGCATCTCAAGGACACGTGAGGCAGCTGGAAGAGGCTCCAGTGGACCTAATCTGGGAACATTTAAACACTAGAATAATGAAGGACAGTAATGAATTATAGAGACCATTGAAAACATAGAGCTAATGAGTTCAAACAAATAATTAAAAAAATAAATCAGTGGAGAGGAAAGAGGGCTCTTGCTTATGGTAGAATACTGAGTGTTGATTGGTAAATGTGGAGCAAGTGGTGAACATAGGAAATCATGATTTTGCAGCCATCATATTAAGCTTTAGATCAGGTATGAGTCACCAGTAGATGTCAAATCTCAGTGGAAATTTTCATGAGCAGTAGAATATTTTCATGGTCTCCCCAGATAGCTTATTAGTTGCAAAGGGGTGGACAGTAAAGGGATAAGCTGGAGAATACCTTCACCAGGTTATCAAAATTAATATCAGTATCAAGGGGCAGATGGATATCATGTGCTCTAGAAAGAACACACATCACTTCTGGCCTGGAATTCACAACCTGAATGGAACCAGGAGGAGCCATCAGATAAACCCAAATGAGAAACATTCTCTTTTTTAGAAAGGGACTGCCTTCTTCAAAATGTCAGTGTCATAATAGGCTGTGGAAATATTCTTCCCAGGTTAAAGGAGACTGAAGAGATACAACAATCTGCTCTTAAAGTGTATCATGTACTAGAGGGGGAAAAGGGCAATGAAGGACATTATGGGATCAACTGACAAAATTAGAAAGTAGATTAAATTATTTTAACAATATTAAATAGTAAAGTTGATAACTGTACTGTATTTGAAAGAATATCCACTTTCTTTAGAAATGTACCCTGATAATTTTAGGGCCACAATGCATGCAATTTACTCTCAAACTGTAAAATACAAAACAAGAAAAACATTCAGGGATGCCCGGGTGGCTCGGTCAGTCAACTGTCCGTCTTCAGCTCAGATTATGATCCCTGAGTCCCAGGATCGAGCCCTTCATCCACTCCCTGTTCAGTGGGGAGTCTGCTTCTCCCTCTGTCCTTCACCCCACTCTTGGGCTCTCTCTCATTCTCTCTCAAATAAATAAATAAATAAATAAATAAATAAATAAATAAATAAAATCTTTTAAAAAATAAAAGGTACACATACACACAGAGAGGAGGGAAAAGAGAGAAAGCAAATGAGAAAGCACATGGAACAAAATGTTAACAACAGTTTAATCTGGATAAAGGGTATATTGCTGTCCTATGTACTATTCTTATTCTTGTCACATTTCCTTAAATTTGAAACTTTTTGAATTAAAAGTTTTTAAGATGTCTCTCTTTGCTTTACATATATTGTACATTGGTGGCTTTATCATGACCTACACTTTCAGAAAAAAATCAGACTCCTCCATGGATAAATAAGATAAGCTTAAGATAAACTTAAGATAATGTTTTTAGATAATCTTTAACAAGAAACAACAAAAAATAATAAAGTTAAGGGAGAAATTAAACATTTGAAAAACAAACCATAGATTTATATCTAAAAGCATGAGTCTCAATTGGATTGGGGAAAAAAGCTAACACATAACGGCAAGAGTTAGAATGTAATATAAAGGTGAAAAATGTAAAACTAATAGAATGCGTAAATGCATAAATAGCTCTTGGACAAAGCTTACATTTCTCTGCCATGTGGATTACAACATAAAAGCACTATATTCCTGCTTAAATGTTCAAGGTTCCTTTAGAAGTCCCTGACAAAACCCCATGAGATTTTTTCAGATAAAAATCAGCTTTCACCCATTGTCACTTTCACAACAAAAATCATCCTCTGAGAGCTGGGAAGGTGCCTCTCCCTAAGCCACAACTCTAACCCGCCACCTCATTCTCAAGAGCTTTCCTGGTGCCATATATCCCATGGATTATCATCAGCCCAGCACACTCTAATCATCCATTTAAAATGTAAAAACCTACTTTACTATAGTGTGAAGTCTGTGGAGACAGAAGCTCTCTGCAGGCAGGTAAACTGCAGATACACAGAATCCTTATCTTGTGACATAACTTTTTTTTTTTAAAGATTTTATTTATTTATTTGACAGAGAGATCACAAGTAGGCAGAGAGGCAGGCAGAGAGAGAGGGGGAAGCAGGCTCCTGCTGAGCAGAGAGCCCAATGCGGGGCTCGATTCCAGGACCCTGAGATCATGACCCTGAGATCATGACCTGAGCCGAAGGCAGATGCTTAACTCACTGAGCCACCCAGGCACCCCTCGTGACATAACTTTTAACTTGATTCACTCTAACACTCAGGGACATGCCTAACCAACAAGGGCCCTTCTGGGAATGGAGGTGCCCTTTTGGGTAGAAGCAATCCTACTGCACCTGTCATGATTCTGTACGTTGTTCAAATGGGTGGTTTTCTATTCCATGTGATAACCGTGAGTACTACTGTCATCTCGGGCACAGGGCTGGAATATCCAAAATGGCTCATTCATATGGGTGGCATTGGTGCTGGCTATCAGCTTTTGGCTCATCTGGGCCATCTACCAGAGCATTTTGATTCTCTGCTCCACGGCCTCTCCATACAGATTGTCTTCTCACAATATGGCAACTGGTTTCTAAGAGTGAGAGTTTCAAGAGCGAGCATTCTGTGGGTCAAAGCCATCACAAGTCCAGACTGGATTCAAGTGGAGGGGAAATACATTCTGCCTTTTGATGTCAAGAGCAGCAAGCACATGCCAAGAAAGGAGGAATGTTGGGGACCATCTCAGGACCTTACCCATCATTCTGCACAAATGATATCTGGCAGCTCCGCTAACATCTATTTCCTAGAAAGCTTTGCCTTTTCTTGCTGGATTCCCACTGGCATCAGGTTCAGTCCGGATTCCAAATCACCTGATACTTGACCTTATTTTTCTGGTAGTCCTGGCATATGGCATCCAAAAGTCCTGAAGAGTAGTCGTGGTCTACTTACTCACATTTAAAGACATATTTTATTTTTTTTTTAAGATTTTATTTATTTATTTGAGAGAGAGAGAGAGAGAAAGTGAGAGAGAACATGAGATGTCAGAAGGAGAAGCAGACTCCCTGCGGACCTAGGAGCCCAATGCGGGACTCGATCCTGGAACTCCAGGATCATGACCTGAGCCCAAGGCAGTTGCTTAACCAACTGAGCCACCCAGGCACCCTAAAGACATGTTTTAAAATAATTCTTTCTTGGGGTTCTTGGCTGGCTCAGTCAGTAGAGCTTGTGACTCATGATCCTGGGGTCACAAGTTCAAGCCCCACATTGGACATAGAGTTTACTTTGCAGATAAATAAATACATAAATCATTCTGAAAACTGCTCTTTGAATTGATCATCCATGTACAGTTTCGTTGTCCAAGTGCCAGTCTTATCTTACCCCTATGGTCTTCTCATCTGCCAGTCATTATAAATTAGCATGTCAAAAACTCATATTTATATGGCACAACATCACATCCATAACATGATTTGTGCCTTCAGTGAAACAGTTATACTTCAAAGGCAGACATCATTAGTAAATGGTGGAATTTCATTACACAGCTAAAACCCCTTTTTGCTGGTAAAAATAAAACACTCACTAGCAATACTTCAGAGCTGGCCTTAACCTCTTATAAAGTACAAACGGTAAGGCAGAAAAGGAGGAAAATATGTTTCTAATCTGTGTTAAATCTATTCCCAACTGTGAGTAAATCACTTTTCTTTAGATTTACAAGAGTTTTCCTCTAAATGCATGACACTGCCTTTGAGTAATTGCTGCCTAATAAATAGCTCTAACTTTCTCCGTTCTTTATCAGTGAGAGACAAAACTCCCAGCAAAGAGATTCATTTGTAGACGGTAGCCAGTCTCAGCATGAATCTATGAGGACACAGCTCAGTGCAAGGTCATAATTGAATTAGCGTGGCAAAGACCCTTCACGCCAGCCTACAGATGGTGTTGTAAGGAAATATGAAACCCTCTTATGAAGCACTCTTTCTAGGGAAGGGGGTTATTCCCCAATATAGCCATGCCAGTCACTAGAAGTGCTCAGATGCTCAGAGAAAAACTTGATATCTATGACTTAAAACAACATCTGCTTTTGACCACCAATAAGCTGTAAGAGATGATTTCAAAACTTCAGATTTAAGAGGGTGATAGCAACTACAAGAGAGATTTTTCCTATATAGAGACCAAATATAAGAGTTACAGACAATAATAATACACAGAGAGAGAAAGTAGATGTCATATGTAAAGTTAGAAGATACCAGTAAAAGTATGATCAACACAGTCTTATAATAATTTTCAACAACATGAATGGACATTGGGTATGTTGCCAGGTACTCTGTCTTATTTAATTCTCATATTCTCACTCTTTTTCAAATAAGACTGACTTTGCGTACTAATTTTATTTTTAAAGCATTTTCACATTTTCCTCATGCAGCCCTGAGAGGATATCAGGGCAGGGATTATTATTCTTAGAATCAGCTTCTAAAATGAGTTGCTGTTGGCACTTTCCCTTAAAGAATGACATCTAAGCAATTCAGCCAAGAAGTGAATGATACACATACTGAATTTGTTTTCTCACTGTTTTATTATACACTCAAAACAGAATGCAAAACCAAAAAAAAAAAAAAAAAACAGAAAGCAGAAAAAGACATTTTGGAACAAATTAATATATATATATATATATATATATATATATATATATATACACACACACACATATATATTTGCTTCATGTGGACACTAGAAGTTAAATCTCCTCCCATGTTGAAAGAAAATTTTTCCATTTAAGAATAGGGTTGAGGGGCACCTGGGTGGTTCAGTAGATTAAAGCCTCTGCCTTCAGCTCAGGTCATGATCTCAGAGTCCCAGGATCAAGCCCAACATCGGGCTCTCTGTTCAGCAGGGAGCTTCCCCCTCTCTCTCTCTCTGCCTGCCTCTGCCTACTTGTGATCTCTCTCTCTGTCAAATAAATAAATAAAATCTTAAAAAAAAAAAAGAAAAAGAATAAGGAGCCTTGAATAACATGGAGGTTAGGGGTGCGAATTCCTGTGCAGTAGAAAATATGAGTATAAATCTTATCTTCTGAAAAGCTTAATTACTAATAGCCTACTATGACCAGAAGCTTACTGATGACATCAACAGTCAATTAACACATATTTTATATGTCATATGTATTATGTACTCTATCCTTACAATAAAGATGGAGAAAAGAAAATATTATTAAGAAAATCCTGAGGAAGAAAAAATACCTTTACACTCTTATACTGTATTTACTGAAAAAGAAATCTGCATATAAGTACAATTCAAACCCATGTTGTTCAAGGGTCAATTGTAGTATCCTTTTAAAATGAATATAATAGTAATTGAATAGTACAAGATATCATCATCACCATTAAAATCCTTTTGTGAGATAAAATGTCCTAACAGGCATCAAGAAATAATTCACTGCCCAGAGAAAGACAAACCAAGAAACAGACTCTTAACTATAGAGAACAAACTGATAGTTACCAGAGGGGAGGTGGGGGTGGAAGATGGATGGAACAGGTGATGGGAATTAAGGAGTGTACTTGTCCTGAGGGGCACCAGGTAAGGTATAGAGTTGCTGAACCACTAAATTGTACACCTGAAACTGATAGAACACTGTGTGTTAAATATACTGGAATTAAAATTTTAAAAAAAGAAATAATTCATTGTCTACTTCTCAGTAATAAGCAAACAATTACATTTGTTGATAAGATTAAGTGAGGTAACAATAATTGATTTTATTAAAAATGCCAGCTTCACAATCTGGATAATGTATTTAGAAGGGGATAATGCATTCTTAATTTCCAAATTAATCTTTACAAAGAACTTAGAGCCCCCAGTGGTAGGCAACTTAGATTTACACTAATTATCTGAAGGATAGCTGCCACCAGCTAAACAACGGTAAGCACAAAGAAAAGGGGTCCAAGGGGCGCCTGAGTGGCTCAGTGGGTTAAAGCCTCTGCCTTAGACTCAGGTCATGATCTCAGGATCTTGGGATGGAGCCCCATATGGAGCTCTCTGCTCAGCAGGGAGCCTGCTTCCCCCTTTCTCTCTCTGCCTGCCTCTCTGCCTACTTGTGATTTCTCTCCCTCTGTCAAATAAATAAATAAAATCTTAAAAAAAAAAAAAAAAAGAAAGGGGGTCCATGATTATCAGTATAATGCATCTATAGAGTATCAAAATTGATTGATTTTGTTTGAATTGAGGCAACCTAAATATACCAGCAGGATCCAAAACTGCTTTAAAATATGGTCTCACCAAAATGATCCAGGTTTGCCAGCAAGGGAGGAATGAATTCATCAGGTTTGTGTTGCAGCAGAGACACAGTGTGAAAACAGAGCCGACCTTCTCCTGTTGACTGACATCATTTCATGGACTTAACTTGTGTGTTTTCAAGCTCAACCTCTATATCCTGTATATAGGCATTTTACATTTTACTTGTCACTCCCTATCCTCTAAAAGCAGGGAAGCAACTTTGGGAGAGGTAGTAAAATTATGAGAGTAAACTGGAAGAAATGTTTTGGATAAAATGCTGGTAACATTTAAAGCAAATTGCTCTAGTATAAATTCAGCCCTGTACTAGTGCCATCTCATAGATCACAGAGTAGATGGTCGGTGAAGTTGATGGGATATTGATTCAGCAGGAAAATAAAGGGCTATAAAACAAAAGATGATTAACATGAAATCGTTGAGTGAAGCAAAGTCTTAATAGACTGGGAGTTGTTAAATAAAACAGAGAGTGGGTAAAAGAACTGAGCTCTCAGATCGCTTACAATGGAATTTCTTTTCATTACATACTGAAATTCTCCTGTGAGTTTTTACTTTCCTGTGTATTATCAATTCATATTCACCCACTGAAAAACACCTGAAATTAACATGTGGGCAAAAGTAACCAAATCTGGGACACATCATCAATCAGAAAGAAGGCAATTCAGAAAGCGAAGGCAATTAGGGCCTTAAAAACCTATAAATACTGTCAGAAAATAAAGTTTTACTTTATTTCTTTCATTTTGCTAAGCCCTACTAATGTTTTGTTACTATACCACATGCAACTTTTTTTTAATAAATGTTGCTGCAATACAGTTTTACGAGTTGATTTGTTGCTTAAAAAATGCAGGACTCAGTGAACAGAAAATATTCCTAAAGTATTCTTCAAGTTTTTCAGTCAAAATCATTCTACAAAGGAAACTTACTCTGCATTTCCTCCACCTCACACCACCACCACCACAATTCCTAAGATATTTCCAAAGAAGCTTCCTTTGCTCAGAAAATCAGCCATCACTGAAGCATTAATGGTTTCCTTTCATTAGAAAAAAAAAAAAAAAAGGCAGCTTTTCTGAATCAAAGTCAAAGGGATTAGGAGAGTAACTAGAGTTTACTGTATCCCGTTAGCTACCGGGGATCAGTGGAAAAAGGAGCAACCTTAACTCTCCAAGTGCCAACTTTCACAAGCAGAAATGCTGATCTCAACTACATAAATTCGTGTTCCTGCTTATGGGAGAATTTTTTTTTCCCAGAAGACCTCAAAGGCCCTGCAGTATATTCAGATAAAAAATAAAAACATAAAAATATTAAAACAAGGTTTACATTTAGGATTTTGCCTTGGTCGAGCTTCAGCCGAACTATTGATAAAGATTAACATAACCCCTTTAAAACTTCTAACCATTTCCATGCTCCACAAAATATCAATGACTGAAAACACTGCTTGATATTAGCAAGATTTGACAAAAAGTCTAATTATACAAGGCAAGTAGATCTAAGGACTCAGTACAAGTTGCCCTAAGGTTTCTCCTTTACCCATTTCATTTGAGTTTCCCCTTCACCACTGAAGAAGTTGGTTAAATCAACAAACCTAGTTCTTTGTACACAAGGAATTCATTCTTTGTACACAAGCCTCTCTGATTTAATTTAGAGCTGTCAGATTTAGCAAGTAAAAATACAGGATGCCTAGATAAATTTGAACTTCAAAAAATAATGAATATTTTTTAGTATAAGTATATCCCATGCAATATTGGTACACACATATAATTTTAAACAATATTTGTTGCTTACATGATAGTCAAATATAACTGGGTGAATATTATATCTGGCAAACTTATTCTGTACTCTCTTATAATTGTATTTTATTGTGTACATTGTATTTATTGTGTACATTGTATTTATCGTGTACATTGTGTTTCTCCACATGACCATATTGGGTGGCTCAGTGGGTTAAAGCCTCTGCCTTCTGCTCAGGTCATGATCTCAGGGTCCTGGGATCAAGCCCCACATCGGGCTCTCTGCTCAGCAGGGAGCCTGCTTCCCCCTCTCTCTCTGCCTGCCTCTCTGCCTACTTGTGAGCTCTCTCTCTCTCTCTGTCAAATAAATAAATAAAATCTTTAAAAAAAAAAAAAGAAGAACATATACCATGATTAAAGGAAATAAGACAGCTGTCAGGGTTAGAAAACTGGAAAAGTCCCAATTTGTGAATGAAAAAATTGTATTGAAAAAATGAAAAAATTGTATGTGAAAATCATGTATAATTTCATAAAGTGTAACACTGGTAGTTCTGAATGGATCATGGCAGGGAAAAGGGAAAGGATCTGAATCAAAAAAAAAAAAAAAGGAAGGATTTGAATCATTGAAGAATACTTTCCCTCAGATTGAAACCCCAACACTGTACCAATATTGCATAGTACTTCGTGTTACAAATACTTTGTATAGTACAGTGGTTACAAGCACCAGCTGTACAGTAAAAGTGACCTAAGTTTGAACCTCAGCAATCCCACTTCCTAGATGTTTGATTTTAGACCAGATTCTTAACCTCCCTAAGCCTCCCCTTTTTCATATTTAAAATGAAAGTGACAAGACCCACCCCATAAGGCAAGGGTAAGCACTTAAAGCACTTAGAAATTACCTGACACACAGTAAGCCCTTGTTACTTGAATGTGTGGAGTTCAGTTTTAAGTTCCTCCAAGACAGGCCTAAGGGTACAAGGTAGGGGCGTGCCAGAAAAAGATAGGCCTAAGGGTATGGGCGTGAAATTATTCCTGGAATTTATCTCCCCTGTGTGATGCCTAGCCCCTGAGTTGTTCAAATGCACCAATGAAATGCATAGATTTAGGTAATTGCCAATAAAGAATAAGGAACTCACCTACGTGTGTAGTGACATAAGAGCTTATTTACTCGAATGCATAAAAATGCTTCGAAGGAGAGAGGCAGGGCTTCTCGCCTTAGCACTGCACTGCGTAGTGGGTGCGGGTGGGAGCCACAGCTAGCTGGAAAGAAACCCTCTTGCTCTTGCATCCAGCCTGCCTTTTGTGGGTTCTTTTGGGAGGGTCTCAATCCGGACATAACAAATGTTACTCATGTCATATTGTAAAAATTGTTTTTACCATACTCATTTACCAAAGATAAAGCTTCCTGGCAATAATAGTCGCAAAAGATCTTCGATATGGGGTTATCTGTGAACAAAGTTTTGCTCAGTTGCAAATGAGAAGAGCCAACAGTCACTTGTAATCTGAAGAGTATCAGGCTCTGCATAAGCACTGAACATGAAAAAGTTTAGGAGTCCAGGGAAAGTCAAGGTCCTCTTTAAGCCATTTAGCCTTTCTTATGCTGACTCTTTAGAGAAGACCTGTGGGCTAAATTTCTTTCCCTCCAATGGACAAAAGCAATGAGTCCATCAGGCTTCCAAATACAGTGCTCCCACTAAAATTCCATTCTAGAATTTGCTCTGTGTGGTCAGAAATAAGTATTTCAGTGTGACATTCCTGCAGATTCTAAAATGGTCCCCTGTAGTCGGGTTTTGTGCTTGGAAATCAACATTCCTCACACTTGATCTACCTGTCTCTTTTTCTCCACATGACAATAGAATTGGCCAGAGCACCCTCCTTACCACAGGTAAGGTGCTACATTACTGGGTTGCCCCATCGCTCCAAGGCATTCAGTCTCCATTGGCGAGCCTCTCTGATCATGCACCCTTAAGGCTAACACTGCATTTTCAGGCTGAACACCTTATTAGAACCAATAGTACAGCTGTTTCCCTGAAAGAAATGATGGGAAAGCCCAATTTATGAAATGTGTTTCATTTCGAAGTCTGTGGCTTATGGGCAAGAAGGAATTAGCGGAAGCAACTTATAATGCAATTTCAAACTCAGTCTGAATCTGGAGTTTCTCTTAAGCATTTCTACCTTTCTAGTATGCTTGAGGAAGTGAAGGACTACTTGTAAAAGTCTTTGCTACCTACAGGGACAGCAGATGTCAGCACTGTTAGAATTGATACATGCTGCGGGTGCTTTGCTCCCTGTTGCCCTCACACCACATAGATATTTTGCACCTGATCACTTTTAAACCTTTAATAGACAACTAGAATTATACCAATGAATAACAAGTAGAAAAGGGTACAGTCTCCTGAGTTTTCTGACGGAAAGAGAAAATGATTTCCTAGGACTCAGGATTCTGTTTTTCAAAAGCACTCCCATCTGCCAAACTAATTAGCAGAGAACACCCCCATGTGGACCAGATGCACATCCTTTGTTTGCATTACATTCCTAAGATGTTCTTTCAGACAACGTGCTTTCCCCTGATACTTAGGCAGAGAAGGCAATAAATAACTAGATGGTAGACAAGTCACGTGCACAGCTAAGTGGTATGTTCCCTGTCATCCTACACATTCCTCCTGAAAATGCTCCCTCTCTCCACTTCCCACTAGCTCCACATTTTATAGGGAAACAATGGAGAGAGTAATTCTTATCCTCTCAGTGATATACTCTTGCCTTTATTCTGCAACCCTGCAGGAAACATTTAGGGAGCCAAGCCATCACTCCTTCTAGTACACACAGTGGGAAGTAGATAATAATAAATATACCCAGTTTTTAATCATTATTATTCAATAAATTTTTATTATCTTCAAAAATCAAGATAAAGACTTTCTAATACAAATAATAAAAATAATCTCAGAGGGGCACCTGGGTGGCTCAGTGGGTTAAAGCCTCTGCCTTTGGCTCAGGTCATGATCTCAGGGTCCTGGGATCGAGCCCCGCATCGGGCTCTCTGCTCAGCAGAGAGCCTGCTTCCCCTTCTCTCTCTGCCTGCCTCTCTGCCTACCTGTGATCTCTATCTCTCTGTCAAATAAATAAAATCTTAAAAAAAATAATAATCTCAGAATGCTGAGAAGTCAATCAGCAAATGCTAAGTTCCTAATGTTTGCCGGGCACAGTCCTAAGCAATAGGTGTGAGCTACAAACAAGATGATCAGAATTCCTGCTCACATAAATGTATGGTCTACCTGTTGAATTTTCAGATTTTTTCAAATGTATAAAAAAAATTAAACCACATGCAGTTTCTTTTATTTTCATATAATTGAATTCAAAATTGCTTAATTTTTGAGAATGTTTTCTTGTTTCTTATATTTAGTGTATTGTGCCTTATAGATCAATACCTGGAATATATAAGAATACTTCTTCACCAGAGATATGTAGTGAGTCACACTAAATGTGACAGAATATCCCTGAAAATAAGCAGAGGTGACACAAGCAACTGTCCTTGACCCCTCTGATCAGAAATACAGGTCTGGTAAAAAGAAGTGATAGATGGTACAATCTCCAGAAAGAACGTACGCATCTAGGACAGCCTTGTTAAAAATATAGACTTAGAAGTACTGTGATATACTTTAGGAGGCCAGCCCCAAAATAGAAATTTTAGGCATGGCACAGATATATAACATAGCTAACTATAATCACCTTGCTACCAGGTCTTTGGGTTCTACGTTTGATGGAATTCAAAGAATAAAATATATAGTTTTCCAAAGACCACTGGAAAAAGGACATTGTCTGGAAGGTTCAAATGCTTCAGAGGCTCCTCATAGCTGACTCTTCAAAGCAAATCTGTCCATCCAGTTTACCAGCTTTTAGCACTAGAGCTAACTCAAAGCAACAAGTTTATCAGTAATGAGCACGCTGCATCAAGATATCAAAATGCAGTGATCTGGGTCACCATAGTTAGCCTAGGAGAGAAAGTAGACCAAAAAGACAGACTTTGATTTCTATTCCACATTAACAACATTCAATCATTTATTTAGAAAATATTTAAGCCGTTAGGATGGGCCATGCATGGTGCTGGGCACTGGAAATGCAACCCCTAACAAGACAGTGTGCTCAAGATCCCTGCCCTGCTCTGTGTACCAACAACTATGGTGAGGGCCGGGACAGAGAGGTACGAAAAACTGTAACGTGACAGATCCAATCAGTTAGTCAGAAAAACAGCTCTTGAGTTTGGAGCCTGCCTCAAACACCGGCACAGTGGGCGACTGCTAGATTCATCCATTTCTTGCTCACATATTACTGAAAGCCTACTAGGTACCACACTTTAGATGGTATGATCTGAGAGGCGGCCTGAAACCAGTTAGCTTATAAATCCCAGGCCTAACCCCAGTGCATGAAGGTGTCTGGCTCTATTTCCCAACATTTGGCCTCCATTAGCCACCTCCAGCCACACACACCAGCGCTCACATACCCAGCCACCTGCAAATCAGGAAAACATTGTTCTCACTCAGTCCCCCTCAACCAATTTAAAACTTTACACATTTGTCTCCAGCATCAGCCTCAGTCAAACTGCTAAACAGACAACATGGATTGTGTTTTCTCATATTTTTCCTTTATCTGTGAGCCTGCCCAAACCCTGCCCCACTCACCTGCTCCCAAGCTGGCTGTTCAGGCCCGGCATGTCCACATTCCCTGCACTCATCCATTTTTGTTAACCTCTTTCCCTCATTTCCCTTCCTCCTTTCATTTCCTCGGAAAACTTCCCCAAGATAATAGCTAGTTAATTTACATGAAATTAAAGAATTATGCTTGACTTCTCCAGGTCATATATTTGCATCCGTTGAATGCATTCTCAGCAAGCAAATCTCCAGTGTTCCACAGGTGTTGCCTGTTTTAGCAAACCACAGACAGCAAGAGTTTCTTTTGGGGGCACCTGGGTGGCTCAGATGATTGAGTGTCCAAATTTTGGTTTTGGCTGAGGTCATGATCTCAGAATCATGAGATAGGGCTCCATGCTCAGGAGTGTGTGTGAGATTCTCTCTCCCTCCTCCTCCCCCTCTATCCCTCCCCTTATACTCAGGCACATGAGCTCTCTCTCTAAAATTAAAATTAAAAAAAAAAAAGAGTGCCCTTTGAGGACTAGAAGAGAAAGTAAGTTGGAACGGAGACAGTCAGGTTAGCAGTTAGGGGTAAGCATTCTAGAAGCAGGCAGCTGGGGCCAGAATCCCTACTCCAGTTCTCACTCATTTTTCCTGTTTAACTTCTCTGTGCTTAGTTTCTCCTCTGTGAAGTGGGAACTGCAAAACCTAACTCAGAAGGTTATTATAAATATTTAGTAAGTCAAAGGCAAATACCATATGATTTTACTTATATTTGGAATCTAAAAAGCACAGAAAACTGGGGCACATGCATGGCTCAGTGGGTTAAAGCCTCTGCCTTTGGCTCAGGTCACGATCTCACGGTCCTGGGATCGAGCCCCACATCGGGCTCTCTGCTCAGCGGGGAGCCTGCTTCCCCTCTCTCTCTGCCTGCCTCTCTGCCTACTCTCTCCTCTCTGTCGAATAAATAAATTCTTTAAAAAAAATAAAATAAAAAGCACAAAAAACAAACAAACAAAAAGCAGAATCAACCTATAAATACTGAAAACAAGCTGATGATTGAGGGAAGAGCAGTGAGAGGATGGGCAAAACAAGTGACAGGAAGTGTGAGATACCAGCTTCCAGTTATGAAATGAGTAAGTCACAGAGATCAAAGGTAGAGCCTAAGCATATAGTCACTGGCATTGTAATAGCATTGCATGGTGACAGATGGTAGCCACGTTTGTGGAGAGCATAGCATAACACACAGAGGTGAGTTGTGTCAACTGTATTCAAATGTAAATGAGTACATATATAAATAAATGTGAGTGGATACATACAAGACACTGAAAACAATGCATGGTACATAGTAACAATGCAGTAAATGCTAGTTATTATGTTACGAGTTGTAGGATGCACTGCATAATCTGTGGCACCCAGGGCAAAATGAAAATGCAGAGCCCTTGTTCAAAAATTAAGAATTTCAAGACATCAACAGCAAAGCTGTAAATCAAGTGCAAGATCCTTTAAGCATAGAACCATGAGCAAGTGTATAGGTCACACAACCACTAAGTCAGCCCAGACTGTCAGGTCTAGGGCAAAACTGTACTGCTGACGCTTAGACCTAGGAACTTTTGTATGTGATCATTTAGAAAAAGCCCTAGAAACCCAGATTTCTTTGCCCTTGGGAGAGGGGATGCTGGAGAGAAAAATAACTAGCACTTATCAAAAATACAAATAAATAAATAAATAAATAAATAACCTACTGCTTAAAAAAAAAAGTCTCCAAGTAGGTTTTGCAATTGGCAATCACTTGAACAACTTCGTGATAAAAGATCTGGGACAAAGATAATTTCTTCTGATGTTTCATGAAAGCTGTTCCTCAATGGTAAAATCTTATCATAAATCCATGTGGGTCATTCACTGTAAACTGCTGCAGACAAAAGCTTTTGCTAAATAAAAGGAACAGTAGAGCAACAAAGTATGTTATAAGAAGTTTGAGTTTCTTCTGGGTGTTTAAAAAACTGCAGCTCTTTAAACTCATTTATTTCTAAAGCCATATCCTTTACTGTTTAATTTTGTGGTTTAAATTGCCTGTCAAACCATAAGAAAATAGAGCCCAGATCCAGAGCTGAATAAACCAGTTTTACTTTCACATGCAATTATGGTTTTTTAATCTTTTTCACCAGTTCATTTCCAACATCTTTTTATTTTATCACTTGTAATCAATTCTCCACAATTTACTATACAAATGTTACCAAATGCCTTCTATTTATTTTAAAGATCTAAATTCCATTGAAATAAGACTATACAATCAATGTAGATAGCATCCTTTATACACTCTCAGATCCCTGGCTGTAAATCACAATATGGCAGTATCTATCTGGAGGCTGAATCACCCTAACTAGTCCACTTTGTTTACTACCAGGTTGCAAAATCATCATAAATCATATTCCTCTCTCTTTTTTTCTTCCCCTTCACATCTTAGGGAACACATATTCATTTTCCAAACTCATCATTGCTAGCAGTGTTCACTTTCAACCTTAATTTCCTGGCCAACCCTATTCATTCTGATGCCTTTTTTGGAGGTGGTATTTGTCTGAATACCCTACAGCCAGAAATTTTTTTAGAGCTCTTCTCATCTGCTATATAACCTCTGAGAAAAGGTTAATATATCCTTATATATTTCTTAGTTCCAAATCTCTTCCTATTCCATGGGCTTAAAATCCTATCAAGGTAATTTTAGATCACTGGAACTATGACTCTGTGCCATGCCCCTTAGCTCTGACCTATTTTGGTTGAAATGATGGTGTTATATTAATTTTCAGTCCCCAGAAATAAAAGTGGCATACTTAAAATTTTTTAAATATGCCTTTTACAGTTTCCCAAAAGCTACACTTTGAAAAAAAATTATTTAAATTTTTTTATTTTAAGACAAACTTTTAATACAATTAGTACAGAAACTTAATGTCACACGGCTTGGGAAAATCCTTTCAACAAGCTACTTTTATCAATAGACTATTTTGATTAATAATAGGAGGAACAGGGGTGCCTGGGTGGCTCAATGGGTTAAAGCCTCTGCCTTCAGCTCAGGTCATGCCCTCAGGGTCCTGAGATTGAGCCCCACATCAGGCTCTCTGCTTGGCAGGGAGTCTGCTTCCCCCTCTCTCTCTGCCTGCCTGTCTGCCTACTTGTGATATCTCTGTCTCTCTCTCTCTCTCTCTCTGTCAAATAAATAAAAATCTTTAAAATATATATATAAAAATAAAAAAATAATATGAGGAAAACACACACATTTAACTTCTTGGGTGCTACTGCCTTGGACGTTAGAGAAGTAATAACTGGGAGATGATTTCAAAATCTTCCACTGCAATATCCTTTCTTTCTTCTACATAATTTTGAATGGTAATGCAGATAGGACTCTGGAGTCCCATTAGGAGAACTGAGCCCTGCCCATATTCATACATAATATCTGTTGCCCTCTTTCAGGCAGTGGTTTCACACTGGCCGTGAGATGATTTGTATCCTTGAATTCCAGGCCACAGCTTACAGCAAAATGAATGGTGACCCAGAGCTGGGCAGTAGGGAACACATGACTTGGAGGAACATTGGCCTAGTAAGGAACTGAGGAAAGTTGACCCACATTCTCACTTTCCCAAATATACAAGAGAAGAGAAAAGATAGTTTGGGGATTAGAGTTGTTATGTGAACATCTCCCACCATAACTCTGGACTCACTGTGAAAAGAGCCACATCTTAGTCACCCTTAACCCCTATCAGTTCTGAGCACAGGCTACATCCCATAATGTAAGGTAGAATTGATCAAAGTTGGAAAAAGAGTTGCTTCCGGAGTTACAAGTAGCTATGAAATGGTGGAGCATTAAAAGTTTAAATAGTTGTAGCTATAGGGGTATTTAACCATCATATACAAGAAATGGGAAATGTTGGAACATTTTCTGATGGGGCATCCTTTTTTAGTTCAGCCTTAACCTTGATCTCTGAACTTGCCCCTCTCATCAACAACCCATAGAGCTCAGCAGACTCTGTCCGACTGCTAAGAGAGAACCAAGCAGACAGCCCCATTCAAGGTATCTTCAAGATAAAGTGGCCAACTGTATTTTGTATGACACATTAAGTGAAATCATCCTCAGAAATATTTGATAAAATATGCTGCTTTTTATGCTAAGCAAAAGAACCCAGACACAAATGAGCACACAGGACCTAATTCCATTCGTATGAAATTTGAGAACAAGCAAAGCTAATGTATAGTGACGGAAGTGACAGCAGGGGCTGGCAGTTGACTGGGAAGGGGAGACACAGACAAGGGGTAAGAGGGAACTTTCTGTGGTAACATAAATGTTCTAAGTCTTGGTTATGTTGCATGCATTTATCAAAACCCATCAACCTCCACCCCCAAAAGGTATCCCTTTAGGAATGCCTGAGTGGCTCAGTCGGTTAAGTATCTGACTCTTGATTTTGGCTTGGGTTATGATCTCAGGGTCATGGGACCAAGTCCCATGTTGTGCTCAGCACAGACTCTGCTTGAGATTCTCTCTCTCCCTCTCCCTCTGCCCCTCTTTCCATTCTCTCTCTCTCTCTCTCTCTCCCCCTCAAATGATACATAAATCTTTTTTTAAAAAAAGTATGCTTTTCATTATATATGTCTTTATCAACTTGATAAAAAGCAGCTGTCTTTATTTAAATATGAACTTTGTGAGCTTTCTAAAAACCATAAAACCTCTGTGATTGGTATCCGAAGCTGAGATACACATAGTTGAACAATGTTCCCTACCTCAACACGGTGAAGAGGTCATACTCTAACACATAATCTAGATGACAAACTGTCTTTGCCATTCCTGGATCCCATTTTCATGAATTCCAAAGACAGAGGAATTCAAACACCACATCCATAATGTAGAGTATATTTATTTAGTTGATTTATTATGAATTTATGCTTATGTTTCCTGTATTAAAAAAAGTATATATAGTTTTCCCTATATATTTTTGTTTCATTCATTCTGTTTCAACTAATCCTTCTACTGCCTTTTAAAATACAGAGGAAGAACTTACATTATGGATGTCTAGACTAGATGAACTCAACTGACAATGGCATAATACTCTGACAGCCAGACTGGGTAGATCTGACCAGCAGTACTCCTTCAAGACTGATATCTTGAGAGGTCTTGCCCCTGTTGGTGGATGATGTACTTGATTTGTGGGACAAAGTCCAAAGCATCCTGAACCAAACTGCATGAACGGGACCTACTTGTCTCTAGGTAGAAAAACATTTTGTTTGTGGTTGTCATTTTCTTTTAAATATGTCAATTTAATTCAAGCTTTGGGCCATTCTTCACTGAGTGTGGGGCACAAGGGATCTTTCAGATGTAGCACAGTTCAGTGCAAAAGCATTGAGCTGACTGATCATCCGAAGCCTTGGGTTCTAATGCTGGTACCCTTTAACATTGGAGACATTGCTTCCAGCAAATCAAGGAAACTTGTGAGGCCTCAGCTATTAGATGAGGGGAAAGGGATACACAAAATATAAATAAAGATCCATTTGCGCATTCCATATACAAAGCTACCAGAAGATTCCAGACATAGCTGGCCTCCTGAAGTTCCTACAGTTACAAAAAGGATCCAAGCCTGTTCAGGTCCCATATGAACTCACAACAATAAAGTCCATATTCCTTACCCTCAAGAAACCCTCAACAAGTAGGAAACCTCTAGAGAAAGACAACACATATCACAGTTGCCTATCTGGAAGTGGATCTTCTGAATGGGTACCTCCTTCAACCACTGACCACATCCATTAGTAAACATTTGACATAAACCAGTTAAAGGGTAGAGCATAGAAGATATAAGCGAAAACTCTATTGTTTTTCTACGGCACATTTTCATGGTACAACCTAAACCGTTGCCATCTTTTCCACATTAAAAGCAATTATCAGTTTTGCTCAATGCAAATTCAGGCCTTCATAACATCTGCAGAATTTGGAAAACATGTAACATGACAGGACTATATGGCAGGAATCCAGCTAGGGGTCATTTTAACAAAGTGGCATTTCTATATATGGTCCTCCTCTGTGTTTGCTTATTTTCTTCAACACTGTTATAAAGTTTCCTTATGAAATGAGGTGAGCTAGAGTTGGTTGTTCTTTAATGGAGTAGAGCGGGAGCCAAATGTAGTAGTTGTTACTTCAGTTGTATTCCCTAAGAATTCCTCGGGTGCTAAGGCCGCACTATTTATGACATATTTTGATTTATATAGAGTTGTACCCTCCATAATTTAATGGTCTCAGGGCACGAGTGCAGAGAAAATACTCAGGAAGTAGACATCATTTAAAAGGTGAGTTCCCAGCCTGTTCTAAGGGTCAGTAAGCTGGCCTTTTGCCAGAGCAAAGCAGGTAGAGAATTCGGTGATGTAGGCCTCATAAGCCATATTCTAGGAAGAATTTTGAGAATTGTTATCCAGAAAATCCTGAATGATCTTAAATATTTCCTGTAATTAAGCACAAAATGGCAAGTTTATATTACGTTTTTAAAGAAAGTACATGTTTTATAATATCTTCAGTGATTGTTTCTGCTATTAGCAGAGAACTGACTTTGAACATTGAACTAACTTAGCTTAAATAGTACCTATTATAAGCAACCAGTGAAATATACCAATTGTACTCATATATGGCACTTCAAATATATTTCAAACTGTGACTTTGAGTGAAAGAAGAGTGGTTGCTCTTTGAATACTATGACATTTACAATTAGCCTATCAGAATATCTATGTAAGTAAAAATGATAGAAACAGGGGCGCCTGGGTGGCTCAGTCATTAAGCATCTGCCTTCGGCTCAGATCATGATCCCAGGGTCCCAGGATCAAGCCCCACATCAGGCTTCCTGCTCGGCAGGAATAAAATCAAATAAATAAAATCTTAAAAAAAAAAAACAAAAACGATAGAAACAATTTGCCCAATACTCTGGCTCCACTAAAAAAAAATTTGAAAAATGGATATTTTTATCTTTGTATCCGTCCATCTAATTACAAGTCTTAAATGTGCTTTCATTCATTCAAAAATATTAATTGCAGACCCAACGCGAGTAGCTAGGGAAATAGAGAAGAGTACAACAGACATGGTTGTCGCCTAATGGAGCATACAGTCTAGTGGAGAAGACCAACATTAAAAAAAAAAAATCCTACAAATAACAAACACATTCCTGTCACAATCTCATAAATGTTAGGAAGAGGGAAAAGTGCATGAGACTATATAACAAAGGGACCTAAGCAGATGGCTGATGGGGGAAAATATCATGGAAGGGGTCTTCGAGGAGTGACTTCTACCAGACGTGAAGGATGAGTAATAGTTACCCAAGCAAAACAAAGGCAAAAAAGTCTCTGAGGCAGAGAGATCAGCATATACAAAATCCTTGAGTCAGACAAGAGCTTGGCTTGTTCAAGGAACCATAACAAGGCCAGTGAAAGTAATGGAACAACGTGAAGCTGGGAAACTAAAGCTGGAAAACTCAAAAGGGTGTAACAGACCATACCAAGGATCTTTTATTTTATACTAATTATGAAGGGAAGTGTTCATTCTGCAGTGTCAATCAGCTTGCGTCTAAGCCCTACCGGTCCATCTGTTTATTGGACCATCTGTTATTATCTGTATCAGTTTCCCAGGGTGACCATATCAAACTACCATAAATTGGGTGTCTTAACACAACTGAAATTTATTCTCTTACAGTTCTGGAGGACAGAAGTCTGAAATCAAGTTGATGGCATGGTCCTCGCTGTTTGGGGGCTTCTACAGAGAAACGATCCTATGTCTCCTTCTAGTTTCTGGTGTTCCCCAGCAATCCTTGTCATTCCTCAGCTTGGGGCAACGTAATTTCATTCATCACATGGCTTCTCCCTGGGTATCCCTGTCTCTGTCTTCAAGTTTTCCTTCTTATGAAGACACCAATCCTTGGATGGGAGGTCACCCTCATCCAGTATAATCTCATTTTACTTTTATTACATCTGCAGAGTCATAAGTACCAGGGGATATAATTTGACCCACAACAGGAAGCTACTGAAGGATTTTTTTTTTTTAAGATTTTATTTATTTGACAGAAACACAGCGAGAGAGGGAACAGAAGCAGAGGGAATGGTAGCGGGAGAAGCAGGCTCCCTGCTGAGCAAAGAGCCCGATGTCGGGCTCGATCCCAGGACCCTGGGATCATGACCTGAGCCGAAGGCAGATGCTTAATGACTGAGCCACCCAGTTGCCCCTACTGAAGGATTTTTACAGGGGAATTGACATGATCATATTTGCATTTTACCACCACCTTGCCCATTAGGGGGAGAATGGATTGGAAGTGGAAGGGGGAGACCAATTAAGAGACCAGTTAAGAGGGTATTGCATGTTCTGTTTTTTTGTAATACAGTAGAATAAATGTTCTGAAAATTTTTTATCATATAAACATATAGAAATACCAAATAAATATTTAAAAAGTATTTTAAATTTATAACTGAGATAGTTATAAGATAGTTAATAATATAATTAACTTTAAATAGGGTAGGACTCTTTAGGAGACAAAAAAATTGAAGTGAGGACTGAAACCCAGAGTGGTTAGTTGTCACTGAAGCAGTGGTGTAATCAGGAGTTTGCACCAACCTCTGGGTCTGAAGCCTTGAACTTTATATGCTGTAGAGTGGACAGTAGGCAAGGCACGATGTCAACCCAAAGAGGGAGAAGATCTATAAGTAAATCCAGGGCCCACAGAGTTAATTTTAAAAAAACATGTCCATCGCGTTAAGGAGGACACATGTTGTGATGAGCACTAGGTGTTACATGTTAAGTGATGATTCCCTAACAAGATGAAATTAGAGAGGGAGATAAACCATAAGAGATTCTTAATCATAGGAAACAAACTAAGGGCTCCTGGAGGGGACGGAGTGGGGGAAGGGATAACTGGGTGATGGGAATTGGGGAGGGCATATGATGTAGTGAGCACTGGGTTAAGTTATAGAAGATTGATGAATGCCTGACCTCTGCCTCTGAAACTAATAATACATTATATGTTAATTAATTGAATTGAAAAAATGAAAGAAAGTGATGAATCCCTAATTTCTACTCCTGAAACCAAGACTATACTAGGTGCTAACTTATTTGAATTTAAACAAAATCTAGGGGAGGGGGGAGCACCTGGGTGGCTCAGTCAGTTAAGCCTCTGACTTTGGCTCAAGTCTTGAGCCAACTTTGTCAACCCAACTTTGACTTGAGATCTCAAAGCCCTGGGATCGAGACCCACATCAGTCTCCCCACTCAGCGGGACTCTGCTTCTCCCTCAGCCCCTCTGCTCATGCTTTCTCTCTCTTGCTCCCCTAAATAAATAAATAAAATACTTAATAAATAATAAATATTATTTATTATTTAATAAATATATATACAAATAAAAATATATAATATTATTTATTTATTATTAATAAATAATAAATAAATAAAATAAGACCTTGGGAAAGGGTGGGAAACATATCCATCCACTGACAAAAAGATGACAAAGAAAAATGTCATTCCTGATCTGGACTCAGGGAAAGAAAGAAAAGAAAGAAAGAAAGAAAGAAAGAAAGAAAGAAAGAAAGAAAGAAAGAAAGAAAGAAAGAGAGAGAGAGAGAGAGAGAGAGAGAAAGAAAGAAAGAGAGAAAGAAAGAAAGAAAGAAAGAAAGAAAGAAAGAAAGAAAGATGAAAGAAAGAAAGAAAGAAAGAAAGAAAGAAAGAAAGAAAGAAAGAAAGAAAGAAAGAAAGAAAGAAATTTTCCATGACAATAACCACAAGGTTGATGACATACTCCAAAGTTTGGGTTTCAAATGATACTACCCAGTAGGTCCAATAAAATTCAAACAAAGAAACTATTTTAAGTAACTCTGGGTTGGTTATACTTAGGAACGTCCAAAAGACACAAACACAAATTCTCTGCAGAAGGATCCACCCTCAACATTAACTCATGCACATAAAGCCCAGTCATCTAAACATGAGCTCAGTCTAAATATAAAAAACTATATTTAAGAGTTAGCAGAACAAACAAAAGGAGAATTAAACTACTTCAGATATTAGAAATACAGGATATAAAATAAAAATTTTCAATTATTCAAAAAAGAAATTGAAATCATAAACTAGGAACAAAGTACTATGTTCAAAACTCAGGATAATTTGAAAAAGAATCAAAATCTCTCAAATGAAAAATGTGATCACTAAAGTTAAAAATTCTGTAGATCAGATAAGTAAACGATCATAGAGAGCTGAGAACATAATGATTTTTTTTAAGGATTTTATTTATTTATTTGACAGAGAGAGAGAGATCACAAGTAGGCAGAGAGGCAGGCAGAGAGAGGGGGAAGCAGGTTCCCTGGTGAGCAGAGAGCTCAATGTGGGTCTCGATCCCAGGACCCTGAGATCACGACATGAGCCGAAGGCAGGGGCTTAAACCACTGAGCCACCCAGGTACCCCACATAATGACTTTTTTAAAAAGGCTTTTATTTATTTATTTGAAAGAGATACAGAGATAGCAGCAGAGAGCATGAGTGAGAAGAGAGGGAGAAGGGAGAAGAGAGAGAAGCAGGCTCGCTGCTAAGCAGGGAGCCTGACATGGGGCTCCTGGATCATTGACCTGAGAAGAAGGCAGCCGCTAACGGACTGAGCACCCAGGTGCCCCGGAACATAATGACTTATAAGGAAATTATTCAGAATGAAGCTCAGAGACATAATGAAATGCAAAACATGGAAGGGAAGCTAGGGGTGCCTGGGTGGCTCAGTGGGATAAGCATCAAACTCTTGATTTCCCCTCAGCTCATGATCTGAGATTGGTCCTGAGAATGAGCTTGGAGCCTGTTTAAGATCCTCTCTCCCTCTCTCTCTACCCCTCCCCTGTCCTCCCCACCCCTGTGTAGAAACATGCCTGCGCACACTTGCTCATTCACTCTCTCTCTCTCTCTCTAAAAATGAAAAAAAGGGGGGGCAATTAAATTACAAATGAGCAACATGCTCAGGTTTAAAAAATGTGTGATTTATGATCCAAAGCAGGGAGTAGAGAAAATAAGGGAAGCCAAACATTCCCAAGTAACATAGAGGAAGGAAGGAAGGGAGGAAGGGAGGAAGGGAGGAAGGAAAGGAGGGAGGGAAGAAGGGAGGGAAGAAGAGAGAGAGGGAAGAAGGGAGGGAGGGGAAGAAGGAAGAAAGCGAGCATATCTAGTCATTTAGTGAAATTACAAAACACTGAAGAAAAGGAAGTCTTAAAAATAGCCAGAGAAAAAAGTTTATCTACAATGGTATAACAGTTATATAGAAAACAGATTTTTTCAAGAGCAGTAGCAGGTCTAGAACACAATGGAACATTATCTTCAAATTGCAAAAGGCAAATAATGACCATCTCAAGTTGTTTACTCAGTCAAATTATCATAAAATAATCAGGGCAAACAAAATTTTGGGCAAACAAAAATCTGTGTTTAACATAATCAAACCCTCACTAAAAGAATTGCTAAAGAAAAGACATTTGTAAGAAGTAAAATAATTCCAGGGAAAAAGTTGGACGAAATAAATGATGGTAAACAAGAAACAGGTAAATATAAACAAGTGTTGAATATATAAAATAATAACTACATAAACAGATGAAAAAAAGATGGAATCTAAATAATGCACAAAGTACTATATAAGAGAGGAAGAGAATGATCAGAATTAGGATATTGCATTGCAAGGGAGGAGAACAGAGATTAATTTGGGTTTTGTTAAGACTAAGAACAACCAGGCAATGAACAGAAGGGGTTTATAACTTCCAAATCAATTTAAGGGGAAAGAAAAATTTTTTAAATCAAAATTCAGTCAAAAAAAAAAAAAGAAGGAAAGAATGGGACACCTGGGTGGACTCAGTGGTTAACCATTTGCCTTTGGCTCAGGTCATGATCCCAGGGTCCTGAGACGGGGCTCCCTGCTCAGTGGGAAGCCTGCTTCTCCCTCTCCCACTCCCCCTGCTTGTGTTCCCTCTCTCACTCATTCTCTCTCTTTCTCTCCCCGCTCCCGTCAAATAAATAAATAAAATCTTAAAAAATAAAAGGAAGGAAAGAAAATAGGAAAACACAAAGTAGGAAAAAAATAAAGCACAAAATCAGATGATAAAAATAAATCCAACAATAAAAGAAATAGTATAAAAGTAGATTAAAATCACCAATTCAAAAAACAAAGTTTTAAATCTATTTTTTAATTCAGCTCTAAATTACTTGTATGAGACATATTTAAAACATACAAGTCCCTGTCCCCACCAAAACCACTAAATTCAATGGTTAAAAAGCAAGAAAGGGAATGAGCCTTCGTTAAGTAACTACTGTAAATAGTGTCTCATGTAATTTTGTGTCAGAGTGAGAATTTATTATTGCCATAATACAGAGGGGGGAACTAGGATGCAGTGAAGTGACATACTCAGGGTCAATTTGAGTCACTTAATACTTGTGGAAAAAGAACTTTCAAACCCAGTTCTATTAGCAAAGACTTGGCTTTAGCTAACCTCAGCACACTGCAATACGAGATAAAAAGTTTTTTGACTTTCAGGTGAGGAAGGTTGTACTGGGCAAGTCTAACCCTGTGACAATCAAGTAACAAGAGAAAAGAAAAGAGAGCAAATTTCTACTGATTGTCCCAATAACAGATTCTCAGTGTATCTAGTTTGATTTCTTTGGAGCCATAAATCCATATGCTACTGAATACAGAAATTTTTAATCTGTAAATTCCTTTGTTTATTCTCCATTTATTTATTATGAATTATTATACTTTACAATTTGAAGAGTCTCAGAGGTTATTTTTTTCATCCTGTTTTTAGAAAGTTTACATGAGGAGTTCAATGTGCATGGTAAGAAATGGTCTAGCCCACTGGTGGCTAAAGATTAAAATTGCCTAGTAAAATTGAGAAGAAAGCAACCGATGCTTCTACAGAGAACTTATCACTAAGAAGGAAAGGACATTTTACATCTCCTCCTCCCCAATAAGCCATATTGTCTTTAATAGACTAGTGTTTTAGCTATGCATCTTCTAAAAGTCACACACATGACGGGGCAGTAGGAACAAAGGAGGAGGCAAAAGAAACAGAACATAGCTTGATACAGCTGCTATTCTAAGATTTTATTTATTTGAGAGACAGAGAGAGAAAGCGAGAGAGAGTGTGTGTGCGCGAGCATGGGGGGAGGGGTAGGGGGAGAAGCTGAGCAGAGAACTCAGTGCAGGATTGGATCTGAGGACCCTGGGATCAGAAGGCAGATGCTTAACTGACTGAGCCACCCGAGGGCTCCACAGCTGGTATTCTAATTCTATAATGTAAAAAGCTACATTCATGTGATATTTCTGTTTCAGAGTTGACATCTTACATTTTTAACAAGGTTTAATTTGGGGGGGATACAAATTATTAAAGTAATATAAAATTTAATAGTTCATTAAAAACCATTCATACATCTTCTTTGGAGAAGTGTCTGTTCATGTCGTCTGCCCATCTTTGGATGTAATTATCGGTTTTGTGAGTGTTGAGTTTGAGGAGTTCCTTATAGATCTTATATATCAGACCTTTGTCTGTAGTGTCATTTGCAAATATCTTCTCCCATTCTCCAAAGAAGACATACAAATGGCTAGCAGACACATGAAAAAATGCTCATCATCTTTAGCCATCAGGGAGATTCAAATCAAAAGCACACTGAGATACCACCTTATACCAGCTAGAATGGCCAAAATCAACAGGACAGTAAACA
>CM053604.1:151037389-151057328 GCA_028646535.1 Procyon lotor
TGGAATATTATGGCTCCATTAGAAAGGACGGATCTCCAACTTTTGCATCAACATGGATGGGACTGGAAGAGATTATGCAGAGTGAAATGAGTCAAGCAGAGAGAACCAATTACCTTATGGTCTCACTTACGTGCTGAGCGTAAAGAAAAACATGGAGGGCATTGTGAGAAGGAAGGGAAAGGTGAATAGGGGAAAACAAGAGAGGGAGATGAACCATGAGAGACTGTGGACTATGAGCAACAAACTGGGGGTTTTGGAGGGGAGGGGGGGTTGGGCGAGCCTGGTGGTGGGTATTGAGGAGGGCACATATTGCATGGAGCACTGGGTGTGGTGCATGAACAATAAATCTTGTAACACTGAAAAAATAAACATATTTGGGGAAAAATAAAAATAAAAAACATTCATATAGTTTATTGCTGAATTTATAAAATTTTATCTTTTGTCTAAATAGTTGGCTAGCTGCCTTTTGTCCTCTGTGTGTGTATATGTGTATGTATTGTGTGTGTTTGTGTCTGTGAGTATGTATATGGACAGAGAGAGACAGAGAGTGATTTGTCATGAGGTTCACCTGATTATTATTTGGAAGTAGTAGGCTTTTAAGTGAAATTTGTTCTCTTAACCTTTCTGTATTACCTGAAATTTTTAAAATGAGAAGGCACCTTACTAAAATCTTTTAAAAGTAATTCATGGTTATTGTAGGACATTTGGAAAATATTAAAAAGTATGAATGAGAAAAAGAAGTAGCACTCCTAATTCTATTTGTTAACATTTGGTGTGTTTCCGTCATGACTGATTTGAATATTCAATTTGGACTAATGCTTTTTTACATTAAGTGTTTTCCCGTGTCATTGACTATTTTGGGGTATTGGGGAGGGGATTCTACTCTAGTAGTTCAGATAATATAGAGATGATGGTGATCTGGTTTGGGGTGATGAGTTAGAATGCAAATAAATGAAGAAATCCAAGAATTATTTAGAGATAAAACTGACAGAACAAAGTGATGGATTTGATATGTGTTTTGAAATAACTTTCAAGCTATATGTTTTAGTTCCACCTACATAAACATCTTGCTTATATAATTTTATGATAAATCAGGCAAAGAACACAAGAATAATAACAACTTCATCGGAAGTATATGAAAATTCCTTACAAAGTCAATATTTGAAATGTTGAGTTCATGTTCTAGCATATTTACCTAACAAGTCAAAAGAGCAGGTTTATAGGAAGTATATTTTCTAATAATTTTACCCAACATTCTCAAGTCTATGTTCTATTCTGAGCATCAATAGAAACAATAGGATCAAAATAATACAAGAGGAAAAGTTTTGGCTCTTACCCACAGACTTCTATGGCATATTTCTGTCTTCACTACGTAACAGTGAAGTCTATTAAAAACCTGAAACTAAAGCAAACTCATCTCCTCATGCTGCTCTAATAATTGTGTTTTGAAGGCCTTTGCTACGTACTTGAAGTGTACTATATTTTCAAAGCTAACTGACTGATTTATGAAGAAACACACATGTGTTTTTTTGCTTCGCAAATGCAACTCAAGCACATTTGGATATTATTAAACTGAAAAGATAAAATATTGCACAGGTCCAAAGAATTAATTTTAAAATATTTCTTTAAGATAAACAGCATATCAACTATATCGTAAATGTCATCACTTTGGATGACTGACTATGAAGATTTATAGACAACTGCATGGCTGAAAAGGGATTGTTTCAGTCTATCTGTCAAAAGCTATTATGTTCAAAGACATGAGCATCATCTCCATCTACTCTGTAAGCAGTAGAACCCCCACTGATAACAAGGGAGAGGTGCTCTGTACATGCAGAATTCTTTGACGTATTTTCTCATCTTAAAATTGGCTCAAAAATGACCTGCTACAGAGGGGAATAAAATCCTAGTGATCATAAGGAAGAAAGAAGGAACTGTCAGCATTCCATCCTCCGGACTGTAATTCAGAGCTGTTATACAAGTCACATGCTGGTCTTAGCAAAATTCTGCTCTTTGCTTTTCTTTACACATTCTAACATATCTTCACACGGCTTGAGTTTTTTGTAATGATATAAGAACTCTAAAATATAGTCATTCGTTACTTTTAGATACTTTATTAACCAAGTCTATGGCATTCAAAAATTAAAGTAGGTGGGCATGCATGTGATGAGTTTGAGAAAGGCTTCACACCCCAGCTAGCACCCAGCCCAGCCAACCCTATGGCACTCTGCTGGCTGGCATTTCT
Organism: Procyon lotor; assembly: GCA_028646535.1. Lineage (NCBI taxonomy): Eukaryota > Metazoa > Chordata > Mammalia > Carnivora > Procyonidae > Procyon > Procyon lotor. The sequence continues at coordinate 151,039,635 of CM053604.1, forward strand.
CTGTAGGGTTGCTGCAGACACTACAAGACCTTCTGGATTCCCAACTATGGCTCCTTGAAGAACTGCAGAGTTTGGCAATCTGGGCCACTGAGCTCTACTCCCTTGGGTACTGAGCCTGGAAGGTGGGCAAGCTATTCTTCAAATGAGGGACTAGAAAGGCCTCCATGTAATACATCGATAATCTTTTCTCCCCATTTAAAGGTCATTGATCAAGCTCCAATAAACCCATATCCTACACCTTTTTTTTTTTTAATCCTACAGATATTTACTGAGATGCTACTATCTAACAATCATGATTCTAGGTATCAGTATAAAAAAGTGAACAGAAAAAGCCAGGATCTCTTTTTTCATGGAGACCTGCGTTCCACATTTTGGAAGTCCTCTCCTGCCAGACAGGAGTCATTCCTTTTGCTGCAGACACGTGCACCCTTTACAAGAGGTAGGCCCAGAAAGGAAAATCAGAGCTCCTGGTCATAAATAATAACCAATAACAAAAGCTAAAAGAGCTGAAAAATTACATTCCTTCTCCAAAGCTAGATTTCTTTAGTTTTAGTACACATACAGCTGCATTTTTCTTTAGAAAAACCAAAAGTATATCAGAGGATGAATAATTTGCACCACTTGAAGCAAAGTGTAAACAGTCTGGTACTTATGCTTAATTCTTCTGATTGTTAAGAGGAGTTACCTGTGTTCATTACTTTGGAAGGGAAAGAAAGAAAGAAAGAAAAAAAAACACTGTGTCACAGATGTTGGGAAAGTAAGTATTGTATTAGTAATAGAAAACCACAGTAATGTGAGGAATCATTCTCAGGAAGACTTTAAATCCTCTCTCACCTTCCAGCACATGGGAGGCCTACAGATCTTTAAAAATATCTGAGAGAAGGATGGATAATATCTCTTAGCACCTTGACTCTCCCAGAAACTGGAGATAAAAGCTCAATGCTGGGGCTCCATCTTCCAGCAGTTTCTACTCATTTATAAGAAAACAATGCTTTCTTTCTTATGTAAAGAAGGAGCCTTGTAGGCACTGTAAGTGAATTAATCTTGACATCTGATGAGGGAATGGAAGCTACAGAGGCAAATCTGAAAGAAAGAATATTTTATTTTAAAAGCTTGATTTGAATCTAAGCCTTATATTCATGCTGACTAAATCCAGGAATAAGGTTATTCAACCAAAACTTAGGAATTGGGGATTAGTTTTGAGTTTTTTCTTAATTATAAGGCCCAGCAGAATACTAACAGGGGAAATTTTGTCATGGAACTGGATCTCACACAGCCTAGAAATAATATGAAAACTAAGAATTACAATTTACTCCAATTCCTTTTTTAATCCACTTCTCTTTTTAACACATCTAGCTGTCTATATCATATAATCTATCAAAAGGAAGTCTCTTACATATATAAGTGAGACTTTCTTTTGATATTTGTAGCCCAAATATTTGTTATTTTTCCTACATATGCAATGTGTTATGTAGATACAGTGCTTATTTTATGTAGTTTGTAGACCACAATAGGTCATTAAATTAAATCTTTTGATGACTCAGGGGTGCCTGGGTGGCTCAGTCATTAGACATCTACCTTCCCTTCAGGTCATGGTCCCAGGATCCTGGGATCAAGCCCCATGCTGGGTTCCCTGATCAATGGGAAGCTTGCTTTTCCCTCTCTCACTCCCCTGGTTTGTGTTCCCTCTCTTGCTTGTCTCTCTCTCTGTCAAAATAGATGAATAAAATCTTTTTTAAAAAGTTTTTAGATGACTCATTTGAGGTAGAAAAGAAGTCATTCTTTTTTTTTTTAAAGATTATTTATTTATTTATTTATTTATTTATTTATTTGACACAGAGAGAGATCACAAGTAGGTGGCGGGGGGCTGGGGGGAAGCTCTCTCTGCTCAGCAGGGAGCCTGATGTGGGGCTTAATCCCAGGACCCTGAGATCATGACCTGAGCCAAAGGCAGAGGCTTTAACCCACTGAGCCACCCAGGTGCCCCAAAAGAAGTCATTCTTCAACACAGAAGAAGATTAAGATCACTTTAGGCAACCTTGATCAAAGATACCAACATTCAGAAACATTCGGAAACAAGGCTGATTGGGGAAGCAACAGGGATATTTAGTAACCTGACCACAGCCCACAATTTGTGGGCCCAGAGCAGAGTCTTTGGGTAATTCATAGGGCCCTATGTAACTAAGATTTAATTCCTATTTGTTCAGAACCTATAGAGTCATTCTTAAGAACAACACATAACACCCTAAAGAATTCCCTGATTTCTTGACCTTGACATTGAACTGAAGCTGAGTTATGAAGAAGTGCAGCATTTGCTTGAGCACCCTAAGAGGAGAAAGTGGAGAGCATAACCTTCCTATGGTAAAGGACTCAAGAAGCACTTCTCGGCTCTTACTGTGAGCAAGGAAATCTCCCACCGAATGTCCAGAGCAAGGGTTCTCCCAAATTCTTTATCAACTCACCCTAGAAGTTCACTGGATGCCTTCTGCTCAGTGTCGTTAAGGCTTCCTCACACTTGGTGGCTCTGGCCCACAACGATCCAGTACCACATACACCTGCAAGACACTCCATTCTGGATGCACATCCAGGATGCAGTCACACCAGTTTCTGACTACAATGGGTTACGAGTAGCAGATCCGCCCATCAATAATTAAGTATAGGGAGTAAATCAAATATATGGAATGGAATTGTCTCATTGTGCTGGAAATACATATAATAGTCTTTTTTTAATCCCTTCATTATTTGGAACATAGTAGATATTCAACAAAAATGTTTTGTTAATTGGTAGATACCCACTGTATGAGATCATATTATGCACAACTGGCTTTATGACACACATAACCAAGTAAATGGGTGCCAAATATGCTTACCACTTTGAGTTCTGAACACTTCTTGCTTTTTTCAGAACCAATAAATGAACCACACAAGAAAAGTAAGTGCATCACTTTACAGTAACCTTTTGTTTTTGACCCAACAGAATAGGATTCAATCTCATCTACCATTTTATTTACCAGACTTAACTTGATAGATTTTGACTATTTCACAAAAAACAAACACTTCCCTCCCTTGATGATATCCAAAATAATGTGCCATAGGGTCCAAAGGCATTTTCAAAAGGAAAATTCAGAGAACACTTTGAGCTAAGAAATAGTCGGAATAAGTATGTGGCTCTCCAAGGTGCCACACATACTCTCTCTCTCTCTCTCTCTCTCTCTCTCTCAAATGGCAAACCATGACCGGGAATGCTAAGCTTAGTGTTTTTACAACTTGACTTGTTACTTGATTTTATGTATTTAGGCTACATTCTGGATGTGTAGGGAAAGAATTCATCTTTTACAGATTTTAAAACATAATGAATACAGAGTCCGCTCTCTAAATAATCACGTAACTTTATCATAGTGCCTACTATTTCATAGGTTTTATTTAAAAGTTCCATATATGAGTACGCATATCCTTTAAAAATTTACTGAAAGTACATCTTTATGCATTACTTCCAAATGGCTTATATTACTCTGAATCTTTTAAACTAAACTTCCTTCTAAGAAACTCTTTAAATTAAGATATCATTATCCTTACAAGCAAATTAGTCAGCTAAAATTTCCAGAGATGTTTTTCCTTTGCAACTATATCCTTATATCCTAACTTTTAAAGTAATTTACCCTAATTTATTTTTTCAGAAACAAAAGTCATGATGATATAATATTGATACCAGAGATTTCAAGTCTTTTAATTGAAGTTGTTATTGAGATAATTATAGATTCACATGCAGTTGTAATAAATAATAGAGAGAAATTGTTGGTATACTTTCTCTGTTTATTCCAATAGTAACATTTTGCAAAACTAACACAATACCCTAATCAGTAAACTGACATATAATCCAGTCATTTCATCCAAATTTTTCCAGTTATACCTGTATTCATTTGTGTGTGTGTGTGTTTATTGTTTGATAAAATTTTATCACTTACATAAGTTTAAGTATCCACCAGCACAGTCTAGAAACTGAATAGTTAGTTCTGCCAATATGAAAATCCCTTATAATTTATTATTTTTCACTTAGCAGTCAGATACACTGTGGTAAATGGGAGAAACCAAAGTGTTGCCTGCTTTTTATTTGTTCAGTTATCACCCAAATGGGATTTTTCACAATAAGTGTCCATTTTTCAACCCATTTTTCATAATCAGCCATCTCAGAAGGATCCAGATTACAACTGTAATTTTTTTAGATCGTCTTATTTTCAGCAGACCATTCTTGCTGCACATCATTGTCAGAAAAGAGAATAGAAACACTTTCAAGATGGCATAACCAACGAAGTCCCAAGACTGACAAATGTTAGAGTCCCCAGCAAAATGGATAACCACAATGCATATATTCCTTTGTTTTTGGCCTGGCTGCCTTGTCTCCTTCTCTCTACTTCTAAACCCTGTGTTATCCTATCCGCGTCCTTACTTATTTTTAAGGAGATATTGACAAGTAAAAGAAGTTAAAACTGTTTATTTTGAACTCTTAATGTCAGAAAAATTTGAAGCCAAGGCCAGGAGTCAATAGAGGGTAGAGGACACAGGTAATCAAAAAGAGTAGAAGGAAAGTATGGAGGAAGGGGAATGTTATCAGCAACCAACCAAGTAATTCCACCTTCATGAAACAAGGAAGATTCTGGTACAGCAGTAATTTTTAAAAGAGAGAACATGGGCATGATATGTTAATAAAAATTAAAATAAATAAATAAATAAATAAATAAATAAATAAATAAATAAATAAATAAATAAAAGAGAGAACATGGGGAAAACAGATCAGAACTCAGCATGTGTGTAAATTAAAACTTAAGAATAGGAACAAAGATGTTTGTGTGTTGGAGTTAAACAATGAGCCTACATCTGAGCTTCTCAAGCTAATACATCACAGACCACTCCACTGTCACACGTACAGCTTATCCAGAGTAAGCTGCACTGTCTCTGCACAAAGGGCATTCCTACAAGGTTCAAGATCAGGGTAGCCAGGTTTGGAGAGCTGCATCACATGGTTTATCTTAGCCAGAGCCCGTGGGAGGCAAAGTAATCTTTAAGTGTTTCAGGATTGCATAACACACTTCATTCCAGGGATTTACCAAAAGCACCGACCTGAAGGGCACTTCCTGAAGTTCGCTAGAGAGGGATATCCGCTTCCCAGTAAGGGAACGAGCTGGACGGTCCCACCATACATTCTGACTTAGACCTCACAAAGGATGCAATCCAGGGACAGATATCTCCACTCTCTCAGTCATTAGAAATAAACCAAATGGAGATTACCCTCTGAAATATACTTTGCTTAATTGCAATTTCCACTATTGATACCCTTCTGTACCTCCTTAATTCTGTTAACCAACTAGATAAATTTCTACCAAGTACCACAGTTGTGCAATAAGGAGAAATCAGTGAATAATGTTCAATAGCAATCTTTCTACAGCTTTATGTTGCATTGCATTTAAAAGATTTTATTTATGTATGTATTTATTTATTTATTTATTTGTTCGTTTGCTTGTTTATTTATTTGACACAGAGAAAGATCACAAGTAGGCAGAGAGGCAGGCAGAGAGAGAGGGGGAACCAGGCTCCCTGCCCAGCAGAGAGCCCGATGAGGGGCTCGATCCCAGGACCCTGAGATCATGACCTGAGCCGAAGGCAGAGGCTTTTAACCCACTGAGCCACCCAGGTGCCCCTGCATTGCATTTATATATGTTCTTATCACATTTTCATGAGAATTACATAGTGCAGCATGTGTTTTCAACACCCATGCTAAAAAATCCCCCTGCTTCTTCCTCCTTTGCCTTACAAATTATTTTTTATGCTCACAAATACAACTAAAGTATTAGTCTATTCTAACTAACCCAAGTAAATTAGTATTTGATGTTGGTTCACCCAACTTTTTATTCCATTCCAGTCCCATAAGAACTGCTACCTGTTGCAAATAAGATGTGTTCATTATCAGTTCTAAAGAAGACAGACAGTCCCCCAGTGGGTTCCTATCGCACCTTAAACCTCCCAAATAATAGCAGTGATCATCCTATACTGAAATTGTCTTTTCATTTGTCAGCTAACTCCAGGATGACATGTCTGCAGAGTAAGAAATGTGTCTATTTTATTCATCATTGCCATCCCACTACCTGGGGTAAATGCCCAGTTGTTCAATGAATGATCACAGGCCCTCTTTGTTTTTTATGCTCGTCTTCTGGTTCAAACTGATGACACCAGTACACAAAATTATCCCTTGCCACTCTGTTGCAGAGAAGCTCAACCATATCTTACCAGTATTTGACCCCTTCCAATATTCTTTCCCAGCTGCTGTTTTCTACTCCCTGAAACCATAACTAATCACAGGACCACTCTTTTTCAGTAAATTCTAAAAAATAATCACCTTACAAATCATGTCAGGTGAGTCTCATTAAACTCTTTTGATGCAGTTAATACCAATTCATAAAAGAAAATGTCCTAAGTCCTGACTTTAACAATGACAAAAGATCAGGGACTTGTCTAGTTCAAGTCACAAAACTGGACCCCATCTCTTTTGCCATGAGCATAATGAAAGGGATTCAACTGGCTGAAGGAAGGAAAACAAAAGGAAAGTCTAAGTAATAGCATATTAAATTTGTTTGGGGGTGGGGAGAGTTTCTAATGCTATAATACAGGGATTACTTTTGAACTGGTTTTTCCCATCCTTATTAATGACTTTGGGGAGGAGAAACAAATAGCATCTTAATAACCTCTGCAGGGAAATGACAACATCCATCTGTGCAGTGTTGTTAACATTCAGAGCTGAGAAATGAAACCAAGCAATACAGTCAGATTAGAAATGGAGGCAGGCAATAAAAGCAAGATCCAGCCTAGTAAGCTAATATCTCTGTAGGGAATGTTATAAAACACCTTTCTGTAATGGAAGGAAGGTCCTTGTAAAGGTAGAATAGTAAAAGAGACATAGAACTGTTATAAGAAACTAAAACAAGATTTACAATGAGTGATGACAGCTTAAAAAAAAAAAACACACACCAACCAATGACTGAGGTATGGATGGTATAAACACAAGCAGCCAGTCCCACTTAGAAGTGACATGGTCATCTCAGAAAGGACCCAATGAATCAGCATCACCAGGTTACGCTTAGTTCTCAGGACTCCTGGTGAGAAAAAGACAGACAAATAAAGTACATTTAAGAGGCAGAAAATAATGATAAAAAAAAAAACTCAAGGAATAATTTATATGGAAAGATCTGAAAGATCAGATCTGTGTGGTTTTCCTAAGTAATGTCTTTGGAGAGAGAGAATGATCTCCAGATGTCTATAGAGTGTACGTATTTAAGAAAACATAAAAATTATTTAGAACGCTATAGAAAACGTATGAAAATAAAGAAATAGAAAGAGATGGAAGGAAAACATTTTAATGTCTTTATTTGGATTTGGTAATAGTCTTTAAAGAGAAATGAAGCAAATGCCACCAGGAGTTAATGCTAAAGTCTTGCATTACATAAGATTTAGGGCTATTTTATGGCACAATAGAAAATTAAGGATTCTTCCTTTTCATAAATAACTAAGGGTATATTTCCCCACCCTTTTCTTCTTGTACTAAACACCTGTATTACCTAACCTGTATTGAAAATACATGGAGGGGCGTCTGGGTGGCTCAGACGTTAAGTGTCTGCCTTTGGCTCAGGTCATGGTCCCAGGGTCCTGGGATCGAGCCCCACATTGGGCTGGGCATGCTTCTCCTTCCTCCACTTCCTGCTTATGTTTCCTCTCTCTCTCTCTCTGTCAAATAAGTAAAATCTTAAAAAAAAAAAGAAAAGAAAAGAAAAAATACATGGGAAATATTTAAACCTCTATTCACACTCCTTTTTTAAAAGATTTTATTTATTTATTTAAAAGAGAGAGATAGCTAGGGAAGAGAGAGAGCACAAGCTGGGGTGGGGGTGGAGAGGCAGAGGGAGAAACAGACTTCCCACTGAGCAAGAAGCCTGACTCAGGGCTCCATCTCAGGACCCTGGGATCATGACCTGAGCTGAAGGAGCTGCCTAACTAAATGAGCCATCCAGGCACCTCTCCATTCACATTCTTAAAATGTCTAAATATTTGTCAGCTGGGACCTCTTCAATTCTTGATACTAAGGTTGGCATTGATGTTAATACATTCAATTTCCAACAAGCCGGGGGTTATTAAGTCAGAGAATTTACAGTATAGAACAAATAAAACTCAGACTAGAAATGCAAACAATACAGGTGAAATTTTCCAGGTTTCTTCTTTAAATTCTGCTTTGCCTTTACTTTTTGACCCAAAGCCATGCAATGTGCAATATGGCCCTAAACTTTAATCACATATATGCACTGAAGACATAACTAAAATAGATTCTAATAAAACCAGATTTAATTTATGTGTAAAAATCTTATTTTTAGACATGCTACAAGTATAGGACCCAGTCGCTATTTTGAAGACATATGTAGTCTTCTTACTTCTGATGGGTAATAGGGTAATATTAGGCAGAATTTTGGAAAAAGAGTGGAAGTGAGCAATGGTGTTATCTGGTGGAAGAGCATTCCAGGCAAAGGGCACCATAAGGGCAAAGACCCTGGGGCAGACACATATCTGCCTGGTATCTTTGAGGATTGCAGTGAGAGACAGGAACATGATTGGACTTGAGATCAGGGAAGTATCAGGGAAAAAGCTGATTTAAGGCCTTAGCTGTGGCAAGATATTGGCTTTTACTTTGATTTGGAAAACCACTGGAAGGTTTTAAGCAGATGAAAAACACGATCTTTCATGTGAGTGGCATCATCAGGTTGCGTCACATTTGAGAAAAAATAAATATAAATTGGTGGAGACAGAGGCAGAGAGACCAGGTAGAATTTCTTACAAGAAATAATAAGGTTCTAAATTACAAAGTGGCCATGGATATGGAAAGAGAATAAACTTGAGAGATTTTTAGAAGGCAGAATAAACAGAAACTAGAAGGGAGAGATACAGGAGGGGAGATGGAGGGTAAGAGATTCACAGCTTTCTGACCTGAACAGTAAGGTGGAAATAATAGGGGCTGCAAGAATAAAAGAAACAATCCCAGGGGTGGGAGGTAGGATGAACTGAGTTCCATTTTGCAAAGGAGAGAGAGAAAATTCTGGTAATTCATTTTGATTGTTTAAGCAAAAAAATAAAGGAAAGGAAAAACTGAAGGTGAACATTAGAAATGTGACAAGAGTATTTTACAATGTTGATGTGTAGAAAGCAGGTCCAAGAAAGTAAAACATTTCACGTTTCTCTTCTGATTAACAAAAAAGAAATTTTCTTTCCTGTTAAAGTTTGTGATAACCTATTGTTTCAATTAATAAAGGTAGGCAGGAAGAGTATGGGCTTTAAAATACAAATAAAATTAGTTGCCTCTTTGGAAAAGATGAGTCAGTATTTCCTATGGTCTTAAGTCATTCTTCAAAATGATGGGCTCTGAGACAGATGCAGTTCTACTTATTTACGTGCCTTTTCCTTGATAAAGTAAAAATTCACACAAAATCTTACATCACAAAGACACTAATACACTCCAATGCTAATCTGCAGTACACTAAATGTACAAATCAAGGGAATTTTAAAACCACTGATGCTGTTCTAATGGGAAAGATTATTCCAAAATTCTTCTGCATGTTTTAGAAAAATTTCACAACTAAAATCCCTGTACTTTCTAAAATCATCCTCTAGTACTTAATAAAGTATATCTATAATACTAACAATTACCTTACAGTTTATAAGGTTTATAATATTTTATAAAATAGTTTCATTACTGCACCACACTTAAGAGAAGTCTGTATAGTTGGTATATCCATTCATGTTAGCAAACAATAGCTTTTTAAGACTGCATTTGTTAGTATAAATCACAAGTTTAAACTATTTCTGACCCCTGCTATAGGTGTAAGCCTGGGAATTGTTATTTGTTATCATTTGGTGTGTAAATAAATCACAGAAGGCAAACCATCCCCCCTGGTAGCATTGGGGGAGCGTAAGGCTCCAGTGCCACAGGCAAAGGGTTGTAATTTAGTTCAATCATGCATTTGTTATGAGAACTCTGACAAGCCTCAGCTCTACAAGTAAACTTGGCAACACAAAGAAATTCTGTGAAAAAATACTGTGCAAAAAAGGATCACTCCTCTCTTCTCATTCTGAGATAGAAAAATGTGAGTTAACCAAGGATGATCTCTGAAGAGTAAATAAAATAGAAATTCCACATTAGTGCCTAGGAAAAACGTGTAACTAACAAAATGCTTCTGCTCTTGGCCTCATAAAATAAATACTTATTCTTCAGAGAACTCAAACAGCACCTCTTTCCATGACATCTTCCCTGTTCCTCCCACCAGGTACACTAGATGACCACATCCTCCTCCAGAACACATGGTACTTTCTACGTGGTATTTACACTTACGTAGTAATTGAATGCCTTTGGTCAGGGACTTTCCAAATCATTTTGTGACTCCTGCTATAAATTTCCTGCACCAGGCACACAGCAGATGTGGATAAACGTTTATGGAACACTTTGAAACCTTGGAAAAGTAAGTAGTCATGCCAACATGGCTAATGATTTTTCAGAGTATTTTGGAAGTTCTTTTAGAATAGATTTTTTTAAGATTTTTAAAATATTTCCAGTGATAGCAGGTCTTCCCCTTCCAGTTAGAGCCTACTTTATTTTAGAAACTGTTGAAAGTCATGAAAAATCAAGCCTATAGTTCTGCACATTCTTCTTCTCCTGTTGATACTAAAGAATGGTCCCTTTTCCTTCCCAGGGCAACCATTCCATAAATACATGTGTTGAAAGGATGAAAAAGTAATTAAGTGAAATAAGTGGGAGATCAAAGTGTATAAGGGTATATTTATCCAAAAATAAGAGATGTGATTATCAAACTGCTATAATCAGGATCTATTCTTAACCTTGGCAACCCATGGCTTTGACAGTGAAGAGGGAAAAGGACCAAATAACTTTCCCATTTGCCCAAAGAAGATGCCCTTGCAGATGGGAAATGATGGTGCAGAGACCTGATCAGAAATATGGGAATGTGGGGTGCCTGGGTGGCTCAGTTGGTTGATTATCCAACTCTTGGTTTCAGCTCAGGCCTTGCTCTCATGGGTCGTGGGATTGAGCCCCACATCAGGCTCTCTGCTCAGCGAGGAGTCTGCTTAGATTCTCTCCCTCTGCCTCCCCTCTCTCTCTAAAATAAATAAATAAATCTTTAAAAAGAAAAAAAAAAGTATGGGGAAAATTTGAATTGCTCATGAATTTGACTGGGACAGAAGAAATTAATCTAGTTTAACGGGAAACAGAAGTTACTGGACTCTTGACAAGACCAATAACTGTCATTCATCTTCTATATCTGCTACCACCTCAGGCTCCAAATAACTCAGCATTAGAAATACCTTGATGAGAAGCCCCAGTCTCATGCCTAAGTGGCTTTCAAAAGCATCATTTCCCACTCTTCTGATCTGCCTCACTTTCCTCCTAGGCCTTGGAGGGGCCTCCAGCATCGCAATTACCATTCCCTGGTTCCCTAATACCCAAGTCTAGCTCCTCATTTTCTAGTAAACAACAAGCTTGACTGTGTGTCTCACCTCTGAGAGATCAGGCCTCATAGTAAGCCTTGATGAGAAATTAGGGGCAGGGAAGAGAGAAGGAGGGAAAGAATACGCTGTACAGGATTTATATACATGACCACACTTCATCCGTACAACAACCCTATAAAGTATGTGCCTATCAGAAAACTGAAGCTCAAGGAGCTTACATAACTCATCTAAAACCTTACAACTGCACTGAGAACAGAGCCTGGATTCTAGACAGTTATGAGACCGTGAGGTTCATGTTAGTCCCACTATATGTGACCCTAAAATGCAAACCAGTAAGATCAACTTCATCATATGAATTACCACTAGCTTTGAAGACCAATTCAATAGAAGAATCTTCAAAATGCTTTTTGAGCAATTATAGTTTCATGAGAATAAGTTAATAAATTTCCGGGGTAACTATTTGAAAGTCATTTGAGTTTTTTCTCCATATATGTAATCTGAGGAAGGAAAAAAGGATCCAAAACGATGGGGGCAGGGGGGCTCTCACGGGGCTGAGCCTTACACGTGTTAACCAGAGCAGATAATGTTAGAATTTTCTCTCTTTTTCCAGACAAATCCAATAAAGATGTCTGTATCTGTTATTTAAATTCAACTTGAAAGATTTGCCCCCTCCCACCTTCAGTGACTTTGAATAGAGAACATAATTCAACTTTAGTTCTGACAGCAAAGCTATTTCTTTCAATGTTTTTATAATATCATTCAAAGCAAGTTTTTTTTTTATTTTATCCTTGGCAACTCTAAGCAGAATGTCAACAATGTACAACATATTAGCTATATTAGAGAGAAAACACAATGAAACTCTAAAGACCTTGATTATTGGGGCAATGAAAAATTCATGCCCTGCTCTGGTGGAGCAAAGCTTTGGCAGGGTTAGTGAGACACCTTCAAAGTATACCAATGAATTTTCCAAACTGCTGTCTCAGATAAATGGTTTTCATTTTTCTGTTTGCTTGTGTTTGATAAGGTTACTGGATTGATTCAAGTTGTTTGCAATGCCTTGAAGGCAAAGGATGTTACAGAATCCAGTGCCCTCATGACTCACTATTGCTTTTCTAAGGAAAGTTCTGATCATAATACCTGAGATACAAACAGATAATATTTCACCTCTTATCATAAATTAATTTTTCTCTGGAATAAGTAAATATAATTATCAAAAATGACCAGTGAGGAATCCATGTTGTTGTTTATGCATGTTCTTCAACCTATAAGTAGGCTAAAGAAAGATCCCCTTTCATCTATGATTCCAAGGTTCAGGCCACAGCAGGACATACATCAAAATACTGATTCTCCACTTGGAGCTGAGAATCCTAATAAGGATTCTATTTTCTCCATAATCATAAAATAGTATTAACACGGTCTGAGTTTTACATCCTTTCCCCAAATTTACAAGTTGAAAACTTAATCCCTAATGCAATGGTACTTTGAGGTGGGGCCTTTGGGAGGTGCTTAGAACAGGAAGGTGGAGACTTCATGAATGGGATTCATGCCCTTATAAAAGGGACCCCAAAGAGCTCAGTCACCCCTTCCGCTATGTGAAGACATAGTGAGAATGCAGGCCTTCACCAGACTCTGAATCTGCTGGCACCAGATTCAGAGTTTCCAGCCTCCAGAACTGTGAGAAATAAATGTTTATTGTTTATAAGCCACCCAATTTATGGTATTTTTATTACAGCAGCTCAAACAAATTAAGACAAGTACCATGAAAAATGTTTTGACCTCTTAAAATATAGATCTTTGGAAAGTAAATACTTCTGCTCTTTACACAAACAAACTGAACATTTGAAGTAAAATTCATTCCTGGAACCATCACTCTACCTTTATCCAGAGTTGACAGACTGGTGCGTGAAGATTTGTGGCTTTGACAGGTTTAGATACAGACATCTAAACCCATCGTTTCACGCCAATCAGAATACCAGCCATTGAAATCTCAAATGGAAGACCATTTCTGAAGATATCTGGTCTTCTTCTGGATTGCAAATTTCAACTTTCTTATCACTGTGCCCAAGCTCGAAAAGCTATACTTCTCACAAAAAGATGTTTTCTTCTGAATAAAGACCTCATTGCTACCCTCCAAGAACAAAACAAAACAAAACAAAACAAATGAAAGCAAAAAGCCCACAGAAAATTGAGAGCATTGCTCCCTTCCTTCTTAGAGGCTGATTTCTGAAAAATGAAAAGTAAGAAATCAAAAAAGGAAATACTTGGCACTTGTATATTCAATATCTAGCACTATGCAAAGAGAGTAGAAGTGTTACAGAACTATGAAGGGTAAAATGGTTCCTTTGCCTCAGGAGTTTAAAAACTAGAGTCAGAAACTAATATAAAAAATTTTTAATATATTCCAAATAAAAGGCAAAAACAAACATGAGGGAAAGGATGAGAAATCAGAACTTGGAGAAGTACTTCAGTGTGGATAAAGCAATTCTACTGTGAGAGATCTCTTGAGCTTTTCAGTGTCCTATACAGGCTCTACCACATGACCTCTTCCCCTCACTGGAGAAACTATCTGAGCCATGTCAGTTTCTTTTCACAAACTCTTCCACCTAATCCATTCAAACAGAATATATAGAATGCTTAGTAGGAGTATTGTTTTAAGCAATGAAAATGCAACAATAAAAAAAAAAAAAAAAAAAAAAAGAAAATGCAACAATATAAAACAAAATACTTAAAAATACAAAAATATTTACCGTCATTCAGATTACATTTTAGTGGGTGAAGACAGATTATCAATAAAATAAACTTGTAAAATATATAATATTCTAGAAAGTAATAAGGGGTACACAGAAAAATTAAACCAGGAAAAGGGATAAAGAATGCTGGGAGTGAATAGGTACAAAGACAAATAGGATGGTCAAGGAAGGTATAGTAGGCAGAATAATGACCCTCGAATATGTCTACATCCTGGTTTGACTAAAGTGATTTTGCAAATGTGATTACGTTAAGGATCATGAGAGAGAGTATCAGTTTCTGGGTGGGTTCAGTGTAATCACAGGGATCCTTGTGAATCTGCATTCAGAGACAGGAGACATGACAGTAGAGTTGGGAGTGACAATTGCTGGCTGGAAAGGCTATAAGCCACAGAATGTGAGCATCCTCTAAAAACTGGAAAAGGTAAGGAAATGTATTCTTCTGAAGAGAAATGTGTGTTCTTTTAAGTCACTGAATTTTTGCTAATTGGTTACAGCAGCAATAAGAAACTAAAACAGATACTGTCACTGCGAAGATGATATTTGAGGAGACTTGACGGTGGTGAGGGAATCGCTCTGCAGATATCTGAGGGAAGGGTGCAAACAGCAGAAGAATGCCCACCACAGAAACATCTCTAGCCATAGCAACAACAGGAGCGGGGTGAACAGGAAGAGGCAGGGAGAGTAGGCTGGGTCAGCTCATTTGGGGTCTTATTGGCCACTGTAAGCACTTTGTCTTATTCTGAATGAGATAGAAAGTTTAGGAGGGGTTATGAATATTTATAGGAATCTGAATGCTTACAAGAATAAAAGTGATGTGCTGATAAACCAATTGGGGGAAGGAGGGTGGATGGATTTATAGCACTTGCTGATTTCTCTGATGTAAACACTCTCACCATGCTTGACTTCAAGCTACCAATCGTTTAACAACCAACTCACAAAATTCCTAAATATTTAATTACAAGATTCAATATGACATTGGTCATAACATCCCCACTTACCAATTCCACACTATATTCCATCTGGGCCAAGCAATTTAGGAGTAAACTAACTAGTGGCAAATATATAAGAAAGGACTCAATAAAAAACCAGTGAGAGGATACCTGGGTTTGACCAATGCCTGATTATAGAATCTAATTTCTCTTAATCTGCTCTGCCTGGTGATTAAATGTTGATTTAGAAAGAAGCACTTCTACTCCCATATCAGAATGTTGCCACCAAATAAATAGAAGACAAACTTTAACTGTATTCAGTCTTGTCTATTTTTCATTCTGTTCAACAGAAACATTATCAGAGGCTAGCTTCATGAAAGAAGATATTGGGTAAAAATATGTTAATATATACTGGAGGAATCAAAGGGAAAAAAGTAGATGTATAGGAAAGAAGGCACACTTGATGAAACCAATGAAGAAGCTAAATTTAAGAGGCCTTGGAAAAAAGAAGTTCTGACATAAAAGTATACAATCTTAGAGTTTCAAGAGAGTATCTAGTCTATCAATATATTTTACACTGCATTTTATATACGCTGAAATGTACATCAAATGCAAACATCATATGTAGATTATGTCCTAGGAAAACATGATCAAAATGGCTCATAGTGACATTTCTTTTACAGGGACAGTTCTCACCATTCTTTCTCTGGCACTGGAAGCCAGTATGGAGCTAATCACAATTCCTGAATTAATGTAGCTTAATATAGCTCAGCACCCTCACTTAAAACTTGTTTCTTCATTCAAGGAGTAGATATACTACCAAAGCAATCTACATATTCAATCCAATTTCCATTAAAATACCAACAGCATTTTTCAAAGAACTAGAAGAAACAATCTAAAAATTTGTATGGAGCCACAGAACACCCCAAATAGCCAGAGTAATCTTGAAAAAGAAAAGCAAAGCTGGAGGCATCACAATTCTGGGCTTCAAGTTATATACAAAGCTATCAGGGATGGCACAAAAATGGACACAGAGATCAATAGAACAGAATAGAAAACCCAGAAATGAACCTGGAACTATATGGTGAATTAATCTTCAACAAAGCAGGAAATAATATTCAATGGGAAAAAGACAGTCTCCTCAACAAAAGACGTTGGGAAAACTTGTTATCTATATGCAAAAAAAAATGAAACTGGACCACTTTCTTATGCCATACACAAAAATAAATTCAAAATGGATTAAAGAACTAAATGTGAGACATAAAACCATAAAAATCCTAGAGGAGAACAGTCAGTAATCTCTTTGACATTGGCCATAGCAACATCTTTCTAGATATGTCTGCTGAGGGAAGGGAAACAAAAACGAAAATAAACTACTGAGATTTCATTAAAATAAAAAGCTTTTGCATGGCAAAGGAAACAACAAAACTAAAAGGCAACCTACAGAATGAGAGTAGATATTTGCAAATGACATATCCAATAAAGGGTTAGTATCCAAAATACATAAAGAACTTATAAAACTCAACACCCAAAAAACAAATAATCCAGTTAAGAAATGGGCAGAAGACCTGAATAGACATTTTTCCAAAGAAGACATACAGATAACTGCCAGACACATGAAAAGATACTGAACATCACTCATCATCAGGAGAATATAAATTAAAACTACAATGACATAGCACCTTACATCTGTCAGAATGGCTACAATCAAC
This sequence comes from Procyon lotor, assembly GCA_028646535.1. Taxonomy (NCBI): domain Eukaryota; kingdom Metazoa; phylum Chordata; class Mammalia; order Carnivora; family Procyonidae; genus Procyon; species Procyon lotor. The sequence goes on from CM053604.1 coordinate 151,056,576, forward strand.
AGTATAAGAAACAACAGATGTTGGCAAGGATGTGGAGAAAGGGGAACCCTCCTGCACTGTTGGTAGGAATGCAAACTGGTGCAGCCACTCTGGAAAACAGTATGGAGTTTCCTCAAAAAGTTAAAAATAGAACTATCCCACAATCCAGCAATTGTACTACTAGATATTTACCCAAAAAATGCAAAAATACTAATTCAAAGGGACAAATGCACCTCAGTGTTTATAGCAGCATTATCTACAATAGCCAAACTATGGAAATAGCCTAAGAGTCCATCAACTAATGAATGGATAAAAAAAGAGATTATATATGATGGAACATTACTCAGCCATAAAAAAGAATGAAATCTTGCCATTTGCAACAACACAGATGGAGCTAGAGATTATTACACTCAGTGAAATAAGTCAGAGAGAGACAAATACCATATGATTGCACTCATATGTGGAATTTAAGAAACAAAACAAGTGAGGAAAAGAAAAAAGAGAGAGAGAGAGAGGCAAACCAAGAAATAGGCTTTTAACTACAGAGAACAAACTAATGGTTACCAGTGAGGAGGTGGGTGGGGGGATGGGTGAAATAGGTGATAGGGATTAAGGGGAGCACCTGTGATGAGCACCAGGCATTGTATGGAAGTGTTGGATCACTATATTGTACAACCTGGAACTAACATAACCCTGCATATTAACTAATTGGGATTTAATAAAAACTTGAAAATTTTTTTCATTCTTTTTTATGGCTAAATAATATTCCATTGT
>CM053604.1:151057828-151097568 GCA_028646535.1 Procyon lotor
TGACCTGAGCCGAAGGCAGAGGCTTAACCCACTGAGCCACCCAGGTGCCCCGACATTTGGGTTATTTCTATCTTTTGCCTATTGTGAATAATGCTGCTATGAATATGGGTGTCTAATACCTGTTTGAATCCCTGCTTTCAGTTCCTTTACATATATATCCATCTACAAGTGTGATTGGTGAATCATGTGGTAATTCTATGCTTTACTTTTTCAGGTACCAGCATACTATTTTCTACAGTAGCACTACCATTTTACATTCTTACCAACCAAGCACAAGGGTTCCAATTTCTCCACATCCTTGCTAACATTTGTTGTTTTCTGGTTTTTTTTTTTTAAATAATAGCCATCCTAATGAGTATAAAATTTGTTTTTTCAATGCCGCTCCTGTAATTCTAATGTGTAACTAGGGTGGAAAGAAAACATGGGGCATGGGTCCGAGGCTCAATTTTTCATCTGGGTAAAATGAAAAATAAAATCTATCTTGAAGGGTTGATGTGATGATTAAATGAGTGCCCAATAAAAAGCAATCAACAAATGTTGGTCCCTCTCTCATTCCCTAAGATTTCTACTAAACTTCCTCCCTCAATGTCCAGGAAAGCTCTGTGAAGTTTTAAACTATGTAGATTTGACATAGGGCTGATTTTAACTTCTGTTTTGCTTTACCTATAGATCTTGCAACAGATGTCAAATGTGTCCTCGATTACATCTAAATAGCACTACACCTGCACCCAGCTTTCCTTTCAAATTAAGTACTCATCAGTTCTATTATTAAGCAAACAAGGAGCAGCTGTAATGCTCATGGAACCAGTGGGATTACACTTTAAAATTATAGCTCTGCCAAGAGTTTTAGTTTATTGAATAACTCCAACAAGTTGTCCAGTTAAATTAATAGATGACTCTGGTACCCTAAAATCCTGAAATACTTGGCAAAGAGACGCAACAAAATATTTTGCAAGTAAAGCGTACATGTATGACAACCTTAGAAATGCTTTTGGAAATAAGCAATGAAGGTGTTTATTTTTAATTAGTGTGTTTTCTTTCATCTCTTAGTCACAACCATGACTTACTTCATTGGTTCAACATCCATTGCACAACCTTTGTGAAATGCTGAAGATCTGCAGTAATCTTATTACTGGGCATCTGACAGAAAGCCCCAAGAACCACAAACCGAACAGTCCACTATTTAATATCCAAAGTGTCTGCAACAAAACACTGAACAATTGACTTGCAACAAAGCTAAAAATCAAACTACATTAAAGAATAGGTGTTCGAGCTAGACTTTCTACAATGTGCTCCACAACCATGGATCAATGAAATATTGGAAAACCCAAACCAACTGTGGCTTGCTGCTACGTGTTTATCCTATGGTGTCACAATGTGGCCAATCAAAACAAAACAACTATATAAAGTAGCTTTTAGAGCAAAGTCAAAAATTTGTTAAAACAAAGAAAACGTCTTGCAACTTTCAGTTTGTTCAGATTAAACAATTCACAGATTTCACACGTTCCTTTATATAAACTCAAACTTTTGAAAGGTCAGCCTTAGGTAAAATTCAAAATAAATAGCTTCTGATTGGCAAGTTCCACCTCTCCAGGCTTCCTCCCTTATATTTCACTTTCTTTTCCTTGTGGGTGCCACAGATGCTGTCAGTGAATCCATTAGGTGACTTAATGTGTACTGGCCAGTTGGGGAAATTCTCTCTAAAGAATACTTAGGCTGAGATCTAAAGCAGAGCTTCTCAAGTTTTCCTATGTACCTGACTCACCTGAAGACTTTATTTTAGTGCAGACTCTGATTCATTAGGGCTAGATTGGAACCTGAGTCCTAACAAGCATCACCAGATGCCCATGTTGCTGGGTTAGGACAGCATTTAGAGTAGCAAGGATACAAGCAAATGCTAGCTAACAAGGGAGAGTGAGTGTATCACAGCTCAGGCAGCCCCAACTAAGCTCACAGATCTGAGAAAAGAGCAATGTGACTGAGACAGATGAGTGGTGGTATGAGAGATGAGGTTAAGAAGGTAGATAGAAGCTGGTCAATGTGTTAAGTGCTTACTAGATACTAAGTAGCAGGCTAGGCTCTGGGTAAATAGCAATAAATAAAGCAAACCTAGTCCCTGTATCCTTAGAGTTTGCAATCTATCAGAATTACCTTGTGAGTGGGAAACTATTAAAGATATTTAAACAGAGAAGAGACATGACCTAATTAAAATCTTTAAAGTATCTCTCTCTTGGTCTGTAGAGAAGGTAGTGGAAGGGCACAAAGCTAGAAAGAGAAGTTTATGTTTGCAGACCAAGTGGGAGATGTTAATGGGGATGGCAGAAGATTACTGTAGAATGTGTTTTTGAGGTAGAATAGCGGGGCTGGATTGCAAACAGTTATGGTAGAAGGGTGGCAGGAACAAGGAAGTATCAAGGTTTATTATTCCTTATTTCTGGCAGAAGCAAGTAGGTAAAAGAAAGTAATTTCTATGAAGAACAATAAAACTGGAGAAGAAATAAACAGGAAGGAATAGATATAGGAAGAGGCATAAGTTTGAGGGCAGAACTCAGGAGTTCTGAGTTCTGGTTTAGGAATGCCTAATGAAAATCTAAGAGGGAGTTTTAAGAAAGGACTTGGACATAATGTTTCAGCACTTAGCAGGAGAGGTCTATAGGACAGATTTATATTTGGGAGTCATGACAATTTTTTTTTTCAAGGCAAATAATCTGTTATGTTTTTTCTTTTTTTTCCCAAATATGGTTATTTTATTTTTCAGTGTTACAAGATTCATTGTTCATGCACCACACCCAGTGCTCCATGAAATACATGCCCTGACAATTTATATTATATTTAAAACCATAGGAATTAATAAAATCTTATTTTGAGCCTGAGTAGATTGAGATTAGAGGCACAGAAGGAGATGGGGGGAAAGTCTGAGTTAGCCAAAGAAAAGGAGCCGAGTATAGAGTCAAAAGAGCCCCCCCAAAAGAAGGTTTAAGCTAGAGGAAGAGGTCCACTGTCCTGAATGTTCCTGAGATCCCACTGGACTTAAAAATAGGAAAGCTATTGGTGACTTTATGGACTTCCTTGTGTTCCTCTGAAGTTCACATATTGAAGTCCCAACCCCACTACCAAAGAATGTGACTATATTTGGAGATGGGGTCTTTACAAAGGTAATTAAGTTTAAATGAGGTCATGTAGGAGACCCTAATCAATATGACCTGTGTCCTATAAGAAGAGGAGATTAGGACACAGACAGAGGGATGACAATGTGAGGACACAGTGAGAAGTGGTCTTCTATGCCAAGGAGAGAGGCCTCAGAGAAACTAAACCTGCAGAAACCCTGATCTTGAACTTCCAGCCTCCAGAACTGTGAGAATATAAATTTCTGTTAGTTAAGCCACCCTGTTTGTGGTATTTTGTTATAGCAGCCCTAGCAAACTGATACTTAGCAAAAGTAGTGCACTGTACTCAGTGAAAGTGAAAGCCAAGTTGGCCTGGATAAAAGAGTGAAAGGAAAACGAGGAAGGGGAGGTAGTAAAAGTGGAATATTCTTCAGGAAAATTTGGCATGAAGGAAGAAAACAGATGGCTTGTTATCTAGAAAGGCATGCAGTCAAAGGAAGGGTCTCTCCAAGATGGAAGATAACGTTTTTTAAATGAAAGATTTATGTTTGCAGGCTGATAGAAAACATCAAGAAGGCAAGAGACTGAAGTGTGGATGAGAAATGGAAAAATGATGAACAGAATCCCTGAAAAGCCAGGAAAAGAATGAACCCAGAGATCCTGTAGAAATCTTGTAGAGGGATCTTTTACCAAAAGAAGGACACTTCTTCCCCCAGGATTGTAGAAGCTTACAAATGACAGGTAATATTATACTTAATTACAGAGCTTTCTGCTTGTCAATAAATTTGGTTGTACATTAACTAAGACAGTCACTCTGTGAATTAAGTGGGGCAGACAAAGTTATCTACATTTTGCATATGAAGAAATAAGGTCCAGAAAGAGGGAATGGTTTGCTTGAGGTCATATAATGGGTCAGTCACCCTGTTAGCTTTAGATCACAGGGCTCCTGACATTATTTCACACCAGAAATGTAGACTGAATTGGATACAATGTCAGTTATTATATTTTTAAATCTTAAAAATTAGAAAACTCTTAATAAGATTTTTACTTATTAATAAAGTATACATCAGGGAGTCAGCCCCCTCAAAATGTTTTGTTAACCAAATCACAAAAGACAAGGAGAGGTTCCCTTTTCTGCTTATTTGCATGAGTTAAATAAGCTCTAGGTCAAACAGAGGAAATTCAAATAGAGGAAAATTATTTCTGGAGTGATGAAATTAAAGCTAGCACAATAGGTGAACGAAGTTCTAATTAAGTGAAAAGTGATGAAGTTCAAAATGGAAGGATTTCACTTTCAGGAATCTGAGACTGGGGGTTGGGGGAAGGGAATAAAAATGACACAAAATCAGAAGGGGGGGCAGGGAATAGAAGAACCATCAATTAGAAAAGCTCTTCAAATTCAAATGGACTATTAAAAGTATGGAATCCCTAAGACTAAAAAAGCTCCAAATGGGAAAAACTCTGAAGAAAATGATCTCCCACTCCCATGAGATAGCAAACATGATTTAGGTAAAAAGCTTTTAGTTTTATGGCTGGGGAGGTAGCAATAAAGAAAATGAACTTCCTGCCAGTGATTTTTTTTTTTCAAGCCCTGCCAATTCCCATGTCTGGGGAAACTATAAAGAATATCCAGCCTCACCTTAAAAGAATTGCCGCAGATCTCCAGCTTACCTGCGTTCAAGCATCTAAACATCTATAAGCCTAGTCCTAGCCCAGCCTGGAAGTGACAGGGTCAGGAGAACCTTTGCTGTTCTTCAGCTTCAGCTGCACTGTCTACATGTCAGCAGACCAGGGCCATCGACAGTAGGCGCTGGAGAGACACAGATTGCTGAAGCAAACAGCTGATGAAAAGCAGAATCTTTCTCTTTGGCAGCAACACCAATTCCATGAAGCACGTTTCTTTTGGAGCTTTCCAAACCACTTCAAAAGCAAGTTTTCTGGAATGGATCAAAAAAGCTAGGCAAATCGTTCCCAAGCGCATAGCCACCAGCCAAGATATTGATGAGGGAAGGCAGCTAGCGACCAATGCTCAGGCCTCAGTGCAGTCCTTCTCAGAACTCTGTTTAACTCCAACAGGCATGAAAAGCATTTGAAGAAAGCAGAGTTGATTTTTGTGATCTTCCACTAACCCACATGTGGCCAGTTCCCTAGACTCCTGGCAGCACCCTCCCCAAGCCCCTTTCTGCTTTATGATGGCCTGCCCAGGCTCACTATCCCCAGACTCGTCTTTTGTCCCTGTCAAAACTGAGCGGTGCTGTGTCTGTTCCCTTTGGACTATGCAACTACCTAATTGATTTCATAAATCTGTTAAGTGAACTTTTATCAGCTAGGATGCAACAGGAAGTTACTCAAATAAGAGGACTGAAAGCTATCAGCAGAATGGAGAAAGAAAAAGGACAAAAGCTGGGAAGGAATGTGTTTTGTTTAGCAGAACCAACAGTTGCAGCCAAGTAAAAGGCCCAGCTGTGTGTTTCACCTAATAGCTGCTAGCTAGGTGTATCTCTCCTCACAGCCCCTATATGAGCCAATTTGAGCTGGATTGGAGCTGACCATCTCACAGAAGCCCTCCTGAACTGTCCCAAGGTTACCTTTAGCTCATTATAGTACAAAGATCTCCTCCTTTGGGCAGGGTTTTCTGCCACTTTCTTGAGCCTACAATGAATGCACTAGCATGCTGACACACTAAGTGTGCACACTTCAATCGGAAGTGCCTACATAAGTTCCATAATGTGTATGCAAGCTCCCTGCCTCTGCCCTCTAATACACTGAATGAAAGCTTCCTGTACCAACCCTATGGGCAGACAGTGCTTTGAGAGCTATTTCCCTGTCTCCTAACTTATAACAAATAATACAAATTCCTTTGTTTCCAGCACTTCCTTGGGTTGTGTTCAGTTTGATGCACTCCAAGCAGTAATCCCCTTGAGTTTGGTTACATTTCTATTCATGGTTTCATGAACATTGCACACTGACAGGTTTTCTAACAGCTACTGAACTCAGTTCTGCCTACTTCAAATTGAATCGAGGTCCATTTAGGTTGAACAAACCAATGAGACCTAAACCTAAAATCTGAGGTGGCTTTTTTCATCTCTCTCAGTCCTTTCTCTTTCTTTTTTTAACTTTTCATAGAAATTATTTAATTTAACCCAAAAGGAAAACTAGCATGACATTTGAACGAATATGGAAAATCAACAAGACCAAGAATTTGGAGATAGTCTTTCAGGACCCCACAAATTACATGATGTTTATCAATGAACCCCCCCAACACTGTGCATCTCTCAAGCTCCAAACCTCTATTTTCAGTGGCAAAGTTTAAAGTGGTAGTTTTCCTCCTTGTGAAATCTACAGTTGAAGATTAATTCCTGAAAACTATGGACTCTTGCCTCGGCTTTGAAGTTTTTTTGTTTTTTGTTTTCCTATTTTTGACTGTATGTTTGGTAAAAAAGGAAGCCTTCAAATGATGCTTACGCATGGACAATACCACAGAACTGGTTCTTATCTCACCATGAATATGAAAGATTTCAAAGAATTTCTTATCTGCATTATGGTGCCCTTTTCACAGATTAATAAAGCTGCTACCCAAAAAGAAGTGAGATTTGCAATGAAAAGATGTTAGCACTCCCAGGGACTTAAAAAGTATTGTAGGAGAATGGTAAATAGGTCCTGGAATCAGATAGACTTGATTCAAATCCCAGCTATACCACTTATTAACTGTGCAACCTCAGGCAGCTCTCTCAAATTTAGATTCTCTGCAAAATTGGAACAGTGAGAGTGGCCAACAATAGGGTTTCGTGTGGATTAAATTAAATAATGTATATAAAGCACTTAGCATTAACTTTGTTCATAAATTCTACTGTATGATTTCAAAGCACATGCTTTTACCAACAGTGTTATAAAGGCTCCTATAAAAGATTAAGCTATTAGGAGTTTTGTGGATGTCATTCAGAAAAAAATCCTATGAATATAATAGGGTAAGAATAAACAAATCTTTAGAGGAAATAGTCAAGTGTGCTTTGTTTTTAACAAGTTCAGACAGACAGTTTGGATGAGAATCAAGGCATAATTTTAAGTCTTTTTTTAGGAGCTAGATTTTTATCCAGGGGACACTGGTTGTTATCAGATAAAGGTGCTATGAGCTGCATGTTTGTGTCCTCCCAAAATTCGCAGTGTGAAGCCCTAACCTACAATGCATGGTATTAGGCTGGGCTTCAGGGAGGTACTTAGGTTTAGATGAGGTCCTGAGATAGGGAATGCACAATGGGATTAATGTTCTTAAAAAAGAGAAAGTGACTAGAGCCCTCTTGGCCATGCAAGGACATAAGACAGCCACCAGCAAACACAGAAGAGATCTCACCAGGCATTGGATCTGCCTTGATCTTGGACTTCTCAGCCTCCAGAAATGAGAGAAATAAACGTTTATTGTTTAAGACTCTCAGTCTATGAGAATGTGTTATTGCAGCCCAAGCAGACCAAGATCTAAGGATTCTCTCTCTCTCTTTTTTTTTTAGAAATCCAATTTAGTTACAGTCACCTATCATCCTGAGATGCCATTTCCTCCCTCCTCCAAAGCTCTTGCTCCATGGAGACAACCTTTTAGCTTACATCTGAAGTTTGTCTCAGCTCTGCTGGGGTCTTCTGTCTGACTTAAGACAATCAAAGAACATTTGTTAATGAAATTAAAACACCTCAGAATGAGGTCGCAGATTCAGCCAGAAAGCCCAGATTCTGGTGTCAGCGTTGACCCCAGGATGCCCATTAACACATGGTTAGCTCTGAGCACTGAGCATTTGGCCATAACCTCTGGCCAGTGGCCTGTCTCACTGTTCCAATGCTAGTCAGCCTAAGTCCCAGTCAGCCTTGGCCTTCAATGAGCGCCAGGCTTGCTGTAGCCACCAGGGACTCCATTGAAGTCAGAACATGACTTGCTGGCTCCAAGTCCAGGGTTTCCCCTCAACTCCATCAGTACATATATTCAACAACTAGGCTTGCTTCATTTCCATTTTCTCACTTTGCTACTTCTTAGAATTCTACATTTTGAGAATCCTGACCTCTCCAACATTCCATAATCCTTTGGAAAGTGACACAGCAAATAGGCTGCATGCACACTGCAAACAGAAGCTGATTTCCTTTTTCCATCATCTAAAAAGCACATAAGGTAATTTCTAAACCAGCAGTAAAATCTATTTATAAAGAAAGCTGATTTGTTTTCTGCACTTTCTAGCACAGAGGTTCAATTTATCTCCTTACCATAAAAAGAGCCATTACTTTTTTTAAACAATCATAGTTAGTGCATTTTAGAAATGTTTTAATTTCAAAAAAAAATCAACTTGCAAATTACAGTGTAAATAGCTTTCTTAAAATGGCCCCATTTTAGACCCAATTTGCTGATTGATGATTTCGCTGTGCTTCAAGGCAGATGATTTCACAGTCATTGGGTATATAATATAATGATGTTTATATAAGGCTGTTAGTATCACTAAAAATATAATTATTATAAATGAAATTATAAGGAAAAAAGGGAAATAAATCTTCATTCTGACAATGCTCAATTTTGACCTAACTTATTGCTAAAAATTGTGTTTCTACAAGAAAAACCCTACACATTCCTTCTATGGGACAAACCTAATAGCATCCTAAAAACTAAATAATTATAGAAGAGGAACTATGGTAATTTTTTCCAATACCTTGTGTTCCTGGGATCTGCTGCCTTGTGTTACTAGAAAGGAAACAGCAGCACCTTGTGGACACATAAGAAAGTGGATACATTTTACTCAAGTATTATTATCCAATTGTATTAAAAATACCATTTTTTAGGTTTGTATAGCCTTTTCTCCAAAAGAAGTAGTGTCACATTTATATTTAGAGGACAGCATAGAATTGCTTATAGAGATTTATAAATGATCCCCAAAATGTATTCAGGGGGATATACCACCTAAACGTAGCTACATGAACTCTCTAAATTCCAAATTTGGGTGGGGAAGAAAATGATACAGATTGCTTCGAATGTATCCAAACTTAGAGGACAGACCAAAAAAGGCTTTAACCAGGCAGGCATCAGTGATGTCCATTCACACAATTCCTAATTTATGGTAATATCATAATCTAAAAAGGAAATTCCAGCAACTACAAGCACAAAAGGAAAAGGAAAGAAATGAGAGCTCAAACTCCACCTCCACACTCCTGGTCTCTCAACCCCGCCCCCCCCTCGGTGCACCTGTGTCTAGGGAAAACTGACTGACTCCTCAGAACATTTGGAAGTCACTTTCTAATCAAGGTGTAAAGGAATGCTGGTTCTCCAGCCCGGGGCTCAAAGCACACAGTCAAGGGCACCAACAACAGTGTTGTTCTACCCTTCCTGTGCCACCTGCATGTAGCAGAAAAACAAAACATCAAAATGTATACCCTGACTGACCTTTTATCTGTCCACCCTTTACTATCTGTTTGACCAAGTCCCAGGAGGGACTGGGGTTGGGGCTGGGTACCTCATCCAAGATCCTGCAGTACACCCTTATGGTCACATGCCCTCATAACTTCCCACTTCTTCCAAGGTGGAAGGCTTTGCTCCTCTTCCTGCCCTGTGGGAATTGCCCCGTATATCATACCTTTAACTAAGACATTCCCCTCAGCCTGACCAAACTTCAGACAGACATCTTCCTGACATCAGGCCCCAGACCTCCTTTTTCTTAGAATATTTACATTAGAAAACTTATAACTATAAATTCTTTCTATCCTTTTGAGAGATAAATCATTTTTAAAGCCTCCTGACAGTTTTACAACCCAGGAATGTCTTTCTTGAGGATCTGGGAGCCTTGCCTTTGAACTGCAATCCTCGAGAGAGACAGCATTCCTATCTCCCATTCTCTATGGAAGGGTGGGACCTAAATTTGGTGAGTGCCTTGCTCCAAGTTATAAAACTACCTCCCGTTATGGAGAAACCAGAAGGCTTATTTTTCCTTTGGTTCAACCCAAATAGCAAAAATGGCCTACGATCTCCCTTGCACTCTACCTCTTAAAATCCTCATGACCCTTTGTTTCAGTGAAGTTGAATTCAGACTGGATTCTTAGTTCTCTCCCCTACTGCAATAGTCTTGCATAAAGTCTTCTTTACTGGTTTAACTTTGTGTGGTGCAATTTTTTTTTCTTTGACACTTCTCTAACTAAAATCTACAGTCAAATCATAATAGAATGCCGGAGAGCCAAATCTGACTCTCGAATATGCAAACAGAGCCTTTTAGGATTTTAAAACCCGTATCAACTTCAATAAATTGTTTCTCAGAATTATTTTTTTAAGATTTTATTTATTTATTTGACAGAGAGAGAGAGAGATCACAAATAGGCAGAGAGGCGGGGAAGCAGGCTCCCTGCTGAGCAAAGAGCCCAATGTGGGGCTTGATCCCAGGACCCTGAGATCATGACCTGAGCCAAAGGCAGAGGCTTTAACCCACTGAGCCACCCAGGCGCTCACTTCTCAGAATTATTGTCTTGTTACAGGTTTCAAGTTCTTATTTTGGAATTGACAAGGAGAATGCTTAATTTTAATAAATTCCTACCTACTTTTAATTTCTATGATCACAATCCTAATGTTTTTCATAACAGTGGATACCTCTGGCTGAGCACAGGAAATGTCTGAACAGAGCAAAGAAAACTCTCACCAATATATTTTGAAACGTTGCCTTCATTTAATATGGGTAGCTTAACTTAACATTCCTATGAGGTAGATATTATTATTAACCCCATTTTCTGGGAAATCAAGGTTTATAGTTTGTAAATAGCCAGCTTACATCGCATAGCATGGTAATACGGCAGGAACACAAAGGAGCAATGGCATTAGAAGTGGAGGAAGGAGTAGGGTTGGAGAGATGTATTTAGGTTCCTTAGGGAAGGAAAAAAAAACAACTAAGAAGAGCCAAAGGAGCCAAATTCTTGTTAGAAAAAGGAATGGTGAGAACACTGGAGACTCAGTAAGATAGAAGAGAAGGTGAATTGGCAGTAAGAAAAGTAAGAGTCAGAAAGAACAGGGACATTAGATACCACAACACTGAGAGTAGGTCTTAGATATTGAAGAGTTAAGTTTATAGCCATGGGAGTGTGCAGCTCAGTTGAAGTGGAAGTAAAAGTCAATGGAGGATTAAATTATAAAACCTAATACATTGCTTGACATATGGTAGATTCTCCAGAAATATTAATAACCTTAAGAAAATCAGTAACTCCAAGGCTACTTACAGATAGTAAGCTATTTTCATCATATTCACCAATGTGGACATGTAGTATTCTCTCTAATGGGGGAGATAATTTGACAGCCTTGATTACAGGCTGTTAAAAGGATACCTCAGATCATGACCCACTAACCACAAAATATTAGAATTTCTAGCCAGAGCAAAGTATTGTAGGGAAAAACTGTGGAAGGGAAAAATCAGATGGACCAAAGAAATGACCAGGTGTCTTCAATGGAAAATTCTACCTTGTCAAGCACAACCTTTGAGGTTATCTGATTCTGAGAGGTCCCTGGGCATATCTTGTGTTTGAGCTATTTCTAATTCTATAAATTGCAGATCATTGATAGCTATACAAATGATTCTTGTCTATAGACATGCAAATGGCTGACTTCTGATGGAAGTAGAATTAATATTTTTCCTCCTTCAATCTCTCATCAAGAAGTCAGTTTTGAATCTATGGAAACAAATCTATTTCAGTGTTCCTCATTGCCTAGATATGTGTGGATCTTTGAATTCTCCATAGAACTCATTGTAGCATTTATTAGATTGTTCATTAATTACTGAGTTAAATAAAAATCTTTGACAAGTGTTATTATATATTTGTGAGTAAATCATGATTACCCTCTTAAACAATTTTCCTTTAACATTACTAAAAATGTAATTCCTGTTCCCCACTAAATCTACTGACTGAATTGAAATCAGAGACTTGAAGCCCAAGAATCTGTATTCTTTGGGCGCCTGGGTAGCTCAGTCAGTTAAGCATATGACTTGATTTCAGCTCAGGTCATGATCTCTGGGTTGTGAGATCAAGCTCCATGAAAACCTCCACACTGAGCTTAATTCTCTCTCTCTCTCTTTCCCTCTACACCAGCCCATTTTTCCATTTTTGCTCAATCTCTCTCTCTCTCAAAAAAAACAAAGAAACAAAACAAAACAAAACCTGCCTTGTTAGCAAGCTCCTCAAGTGATTTTTAGGCATACTAAAGTTCATCAACTGCTAAGGTCTATTAATATAAACCCTTAGGTTCAAATAAATTATTATATTTATAATTTCATCCTCACCAAGGTAAATTTTTGGTTAACAAAAATGAAACACTTTTATTCAGTAAGAGTGGGACAAGTAATGGGTAGATTAATCAAGCATTTCAGTTAAGAGGAGAAATCCTAAAAAGTATTACACATATACCTATAAAACTTTTTAACTTAAAAGCTACATGTGTAAATAAATTTGCCAATTTTTGTTACAGGGTCAAAATCTTAGATAGATTCACTGGCATTTCTTGCAGAAACCATGCCAATGATGCATTGTCCCTGATTTCTAGCTTCCCATTCTCTAAAATGAAAACTGGGGCAAAGCAATCCGAGAACTGAGTCACAGATTTTACAATTTTTCCCATTTGTTTCCAGTTGTCTTGCCTACAATTTAATCTAGCAGCAACTGTTTTATTATTTCATCTTTCCAATGCATCCAGGTTATTTTTCAGAGAAACAAGACTCTTATTATATTCATTTTCTCAACTTACATAATATTTAATTAAATGATATAATTATGATAGCAGGAAAAAATGACATAAATACATTTGGGGACAAACACAAATGTGTCTTAGAAAATATACAAGGTAAAAAAAAAAAAGAAAATATACAAGGTTATGATGGGAGCAGAAATATATGGGCATTAAGAGTAGATTTAAAAAAAAAAAAGAGTAGCTCAACAGTTTTCAGCTTCCAGTGGATATTAGTTAGTACATTTGACAGGAATACCAGAGAATGTTGGTTTATTGGGCAAAGTAGTTAGTGGAGGTCAACTAAGGGAGCACACAAACGTCTTAATTCCTCCTACTGTATCTTAATTTGTGAAGGAAATACTCCAGGACAGGGTAAACCTTCTCTGAAAAGGGCCAGATGATAAATATTTTAGGCTTTGCCAGTCACAAAGTCTCTGTAGCAACTATCGAACTCTGCCATTGTATCATGTAGGAAAGCAGCCATACCACATGGCTATATTCCAATAAAACTTTATTTAAAGAAATGGGAACATTGCCTGGTGGTCATGTATAGATTTTGCTTTTTTTGTACAATTTTCTAAATCAGTAGCTCCTAACCTTTTGCCATCAAGAATCATTTTTAATTCACCTCGTCTCCATTCCATGGTTGAAAACCCTTTTTTAAAGAAAGTATATTTACTTCCCTTGTTTCCTAGTTTATTTTTAATTAATCAAAGACATATAAGGCTACGCATTAGAGGTTCTAATCAATATGAGATAACCAACATTACTATACTCTGTTGACTTAAGACTGAATAGAAATAAAGAAATTCAGCCATAGTTTGTTAAACCTGTATAGCTTTATCTACTATGAATGTATAATTTGTTGACATTTTTTAAAATGTTAAATATAATTTCTGGATATCACCACACTTGACTTCCCATTCTTACATTCAAGGATTCCTTAGGAGCTTGGGAGATCATCCAGACAAATAATAAATATGGACACAATTGACTTGAACTACACTTTAGACTAACAGATATTCCATACATACTTTAGACCTAATAGACATATACAAAACATTCATTCCAACAGCAGAATATGTATTCTTCTCAAATACAGAGAATATTCTCTGGGACAGAGCAAACGAGAGCTCACAAAACAAGTCTTAGCAAATTTAAAAAGATTAAAATCAAGTACCTTTTCTGTCCACAATGGTATGGAACTAGAAATAAATATAGGAGGGAATCTGCAAAATTCATGAATGTATGGAAGCTAAATAACATACTCTTAAATAACCAATGACTTAAAGAAGAAATAAAAGAAATTGAAAATATCCTGAAACAAACAAAAATGGAAACGCAATATACTAAAACCTATGGGAGACAGCAAAAGCAGTTTTAAAAAGAAAGTTTATAGTGACAAATCCCTATTTTAAAAAAAGAAAGATCTCAAAGATCTTAAAGAAAGAAAGATCTCAAAGATCTTAATTTTACACTTTAAAGAACTAGAAAAAGAAGAACAAATTAAACCCAAAGCTTTCTGACAGAAAAATCACAAAGATCAGACCAGAAATAAATGAAATAGAGACCAGAGAAACAGTAGAATAGATCAATGAAATTAAGATCTAGTTTCTTGAAAAGATAAATAAAATTGACAAAGCTTTAGCTAGACTTACCAAAAAAAAGGAAGATTCAAATAAATAAAATCACGTAAATGAAAGGGGAGACATTACATCTGATACCACAGAAATAAAAAGGATCCTAAGAATTACTTTAAATAATTACATGCCAATAAATTGGATGACCTGGAAGAAATGGCCAAATTCCCAGAAACATACAACTAACCAAGACTACATTATGAAAAAAATAGGAAACCTGAATAGTCCAATAATGAGTAAGATTGAATAAGTAGTCAAAAATCTCCCAACAAAGAAAAGACCAAGGCCAGATGGTTTCTCTGGTGAATTCTACCAGAAATTTAAATAATTAACACCAATCTTTGTCAAACCTTAAAAATATAAAGAGGAGGAAACACTCCCACACTCATTTTGTGAGGCCACCACTACCCTGATATCAAAGCCAGGTAAGGACACTGCAAGAATGGAAAACTACAGGCCAATATCTCTGATTAATACAAATGCAAAATTCTCCACAAAATAGCGAACTGAATTCAACAACACATTAAAAAAATATCATATACCACGATCAAGTGGGATTTATCTCTGGAATGCAAGAATGTGTCAACATACACAAATCAATAAATGTAATATACCACTTTAATAGACTGAAAAATAAAAATCATATTATCTTATCAATAAGATGAAGAAAAAGCATTTGACAAAATATAACATCTTTCCATTACAAAAACTCTTAACAAATTGGGTACAGAAGGAATGTACCTCAGATAATGAAGCCATATATGACAAGCCCAAAGTGAACATCCTACACAGTTGTGAAGGTTGAAAGCTTTTCCTCTCAGATCAGGAACAAAACAAAGGTTCCCACTCTTACCACTGCTATTAAGCATAGTACTTGAAAACCTCACCAGAGCAATTAGACAAGAAAAAGAAATAAAAGGCATCCAAATCAGAAAGGCAGAAGCAAAATTACCTTTGTTTGCAGATGATATGGTCTCATATATAAAAATCCTGAAGACTCCAGGAAAAAACAAGTTATAATTAATCAATGAATTCAGTAAAGTTGCGGAATATTAAATCAACATACAGAAGTCAGCTGTATTTCTATACTTTAAAAACAAAATATCTGAAAAGAAAATTTTAAAAACCCCATTCACAATAGCATCAAAAGCAATAAAATACTTAGGAATAAATTTAACCAAGAAGGTGAAAGAGCTGTTAAATGAAAATGACAAGACTTTAATGAAAGACATTAAAGAATACACAAATGGAAAGATATCTTGTGTTCATGGATCAGAAGAATTAATATTGTTAAATATCTAAACTACTCCCAAGCCATCTATAGATTCAATGTAGTCCCTGTCAAAATTCCAGTGGCATTTTTCACAGAAGTAAAAAAATCCTAAAAATTCATATGGAACAACAAAATACCCTGAATAGTAAAATTATGTCTGAGAAAGGAATGAAGCAACATACCTCCTCATTTCAAACAATATTATAAGCTACAGTAATCAAAACAATACGGTACTGGCATAAAAATAGATACGTAGACCAATGGTACATAATTGAGAACTCAGAAATAAACCTTTGCATAAATGGTAAACCAGTATTTCACAAGTGAGCCAAAAATACTTGATGATAAAAGGATGCTCTCTTTAATAAACGATGTGGGAAAACTGGATAATCACATGTAGAGAAATTAGATCAGACCCCTAGCTTATGTCATTCACAAAAATTAACTTGGAAGAAATTAAATATTGAACTTAAGACCTGAAACCATAAAACTTAGGGAAAACATGGGGGAAAGCTCCTCAACATTGAGCTTTGCAATGATTTTTTGGATATAACACCAAAAGTACAAGCAACAAAAGCAAAATAAACAAGTGAGACTACATCAAACTAAAAAGCCTCTGCATAGCAAAAGAAACAATTGACAAAATGAAAAGGCAATTTACAGAGTGGAAGAAAAATATTTGTAAATCATATATCTCATAAAAGAGTAATATCCAAAATATATAAGGAAATCATAATCTCAATAGCAAATAAAAAATAAATAAAATCCTATTAAAATAGGCAGAGAAACTAAATAGACATTTTTCCAAAAAAGATATACAAATGGCCAACAGGTACATTAAAAGATGCCCAACATCACTAGTCATCAGGGAAATGTAAATTGAAACCACAATGAGATATCATTTCACTCCTAATTAAAATGGCTATTACCAAAAAGATAAAAAAATAACAAGTATTGGCAAGGAAGTGGAGAAAAGGAAATCCTGTGTGCTGTTGGTGGGAATGTTTGCTGCTATGGAAAACAGTATGTAGCTTCTTGAAAAAATTAAAAATAGAACTACCATATAATCCAGCAGTCCTGCTTCTGGGTATATATTTAAAGAAAAGGAAATTAGTATCTTAAAGAGATATCTGCACTCCCATGTTCACTGCAGCATTATTCACAATAGCTAAGATATAGAAATAACCTAAGTGTCCATCTATGGATGAATGGATAAATAAGATGTGATATATACACACACAAAATAGAATATTTATACACCACAATGGAATATTATTCAAGCCATTAGGAAGAAAGAAATCTTCCCTTTGCAATAACATGGATGTGTCTGAGCATTATGCTAACTGTAAAAAAGTCAGACAGAAAATAAATATTGCATGCTCCCACATATTTGTGAAATTTTTAAAAAAGCAAACTCATAGCAACAGCAAATGATAGTTATCAGGGGCTGGAAAGGTGAGGAAAATGGGAGGATGCTGGTCAAAGCTTCTAATTATAAGATAAGTAAGTTCAGGGGATCCAATGTACAGCATGGTTATTATGGTTAACAATACAGTTATCTCCTTGCAAGTTACTGAGAGTATATCTTAATGATCTCACTGAGAAAAAAAAATGAATTATGTGAGGTGTTGAAGATTTTATCTAATGATATTGTGGTAATAATTTCTCAATATTTAAGCATGTCAAACTAAGATCTTGAACCTATACAATGTTATATGTCAATTACATCTCAATAAAGCTGCATCAATAAATAAACAAACAAATATATAAATAAATATCAATGCTGCTTTGATGCTTTAAGGAGAAACAAAAAAAAACTTTGAAAGTAGATTAACACCGACAAAAAAAATCTTCAGGAGCTTCAGGATCTTAGATTGGAAACCACCACTCCATGTAAAGGAATGAATGAACAAAAAAACAAATGAAAGAGGGAGGTAAGAGGGATGAGTACATACAAAAATTGTAAATTAATCAATGGCAGTGTGTTTTATTAGTCAGTTTGTCAACTTTGGGGTGCCAGATGCAACAGGATACTAACATGGATTATAGTAATACCACCTTTAGCAAGATTTTATTTTAGTTCACTGACCATATTACCAATATTATCCTGAAATATTCTGAACTTCTGACTTAATTCTGTGAACAATTCTGTTATCAGTCACCCTATCCACTCCTTAATAGAAGAAATGGTGCTGGGAAGGGAAAACAATTACAGGAATAAAAATTATTGTTTCCAGCTCAGGTGAAATAAAAGTAAACAATATTTCTTAAAGAATTATAAAAATTGGGATATCAGAATAAATTCAATATAACTGTTAATGTAAATTAAATGGACACTATTTAGTAGTAGTAGGTAGTAGGAGGATGTATAACAACTACAATTTTGATTTCATTAAATAGAGTTGAAAATTCACTGTAGCTTTGTAGCCCTTGTGAGCTACCTTCTTGCATTCTGTTTTTTTCTTTTTCTTTTTTTTCTCCTCAATAATAAGTTTAGCTAGTCCAGTTTTAAAAACATAATATTTTTTAAGATTTTATTTATTTACTTATTTGTTTGTTTATTTATTTATTTGACCGAGAGAGAGAGAGAGAGAACTAGCAGGGGGAGGGCCAGAGGTGAGGGAGAAAGAGAAAATCTCAAGTAGACTCCCCAGAGTGCAGAGCCTGACTCAAGGCTCAATCTCAGGACCCTGAGATCCTAACCTGAGCTGAAATGAAGAGTTGGTTGCTTAACTGACTGGTCGCTCAGCCACTCACACACCTCCAAAAACATATTTTTAGAAGACTAATGGCTCTTGACATAGTTGTCTACTAATGCCTATCAATTCCCATAATCAAAGTTCTATTTCCTCCATCTTTCTTCTGCATCATAAATAATTGTTGATTTTTTTTGTATCAGATCTAAATGTTTCTCCTGTGTTTCTTTCAATCCAAATGACTAAACAGGATCTTAGTAAAGTTAGTGCACTTGGTCTGAACCCAACGTAGACCTAGCTGCTCTCATGCCGAAATCACTATTAAATGTAATCTCTTGCTACCAGAAAACGGAGGAAGAAAATACCGTCTGCCCTTGTCAAAATAAATTGTTTTACCTCGCTTTTAAAAAATCAATGGAGTAGTATATTCCTTCCAGCAAAATCAAGAAATAAAAATTTGGAAATGTAAAACATGCTGTTGAGTCTCTGCATAAGGATGCTAATAGAGCATAAATAACAACTTAAATTTTCATTTCAAATGAAAGACAGTTTTTAAGAAGGGAAGGGTTAGTAATTTGTTAAAAGCCTTCAATTTAAATTGCTGCAACCATATATAAGGATTTTCTTTCATTTAAAACCTTTTACAAGAACACTTTAAAGCATAATTGGTTTCTCCCCTAAGTCTAGTCCAAAGTCACTGTTTACAATTGAACATCAAAGATTTCAGGCATGATTTTGAAGCCCTTGCACTTTACAAAATGCTGTTTGTAACATTAGATTTCTAACATTTTAACTTCCTTTTTTTTTGCAGCAATAAGCTGCATTCCTTTCTACCCCTACTTGTTTCGTTTAATATACAATTTTTCCGAGTATTCTTACCCATCTTTAACTTTAAATATGACAGAAGTATATAATACAGTACATATAGTATGTGTATAAATTTTTTATCTAGTCAGACAATTTTTCTTTAAAAGATATTTTATTTTTAGAAATTTGGGAAACAGCCTTCTTCAGCTGCCAGCAAGGAAAACATAAAAGCTAGGTCAATGTTTCCCAAATTTGCCTGGCTGTAAGAATTACTCTTGACAGTTGTCAAAAATACCCATTCCTGGGTCTCCAGTGATCTGAATAAGAATCGCTGTGTGAAGGGCCTGGGAATCAGTATTTTAAACAAATACCTGCAGTGGTTCTTACGAGTAAAGCTTGGAAAATCACACAAGGATCCCGGTCACTGAATAACCTGGAAAACTTGGAATGGTTACTGAAAACACATGAACAGAATTTCAAAATCTTCCCTTTTGCCGAAAACAGTGTTTGTTCACATCTCCTCATCCTCCTTAACTCATCGAGAACCTAGGGGACTTATGTAACTCCTGAAAGCCACTGACACCTGGCAGGATCTGGAAATAAAAGTAATGAAGAGGAAAAGCAGCTGTTTAACTTAAAAACTGAGGGTGGGAATAGAAGGGAGAGTCATGAATTTATCTTAATTTAAGTGAAAGGTATTGATTTGATTCTACAAGTGAAATTGGCCTCATTTTTATTTTCCGTAGCTTTGTGATATAACCCTGTGTACATATAGTGGCTGAACAAGAAGGAATGAAATCCGGAAATGCAGGATATACTATCCTTTATTTGCTTCCCATGCAGCCAGTCAGTAGCAAGCGGCTCTTATCTCTTCTCTAGCTACTCTTTAGGTCAATCCAACTTCCCTCCACACTGCTCTGCTGAAATCATGTCCCCTCATGCTACATGTGGGTGACTCAATGGCCTTCCTTCAGTCCTGTTCTTCCAAACATCTTCAATATTAAATAAACATTGATCTTTCTGGAGTTTCTACTCCATCTTGATTTCTATAATTTTACTGTAACCCTGGTATTGCCTTCCTTCTTTAGCTTCCTGTCTTCACTTTTTCTACCCCCTTACTGTATGGTTGTATGGTTTAGTGCCTGCTCTTCTGGTCTCTCCACATTCATTCCCTGAGAGCACGCATCCATTCTCTTGCTTTCAACATTCCTGCCAATGTGATGACAACCTACAATAATAACAAGGTTGGTGATAGTCACAACTGACAGCTACTGAGCACTCACTTGTGGGTTGTAACCACTCTACATGAATTACACCATTAAGTCCTCATAACTCTCAGAGGTACTATTACTAACCCCATTTTAAGAGATGAAGAAATTGAGTTTTTGCCAAATGTCACTTATAAAAGCCAACACAAGCACCTTCTCTTCCTATCTCTTTTGTTCATGGCTCTGGGAATTTTTTCAACATGACCCAGATTGTTACGGTATAAGAAAAAGGGAAGTAGTGTGAAAATATTGGAAAAGATGTGATAATAGTATGCATTACGAACCTATAGTATGCATAGTACGAACCTATCAAATTTTTTGCCATGGTTTTGTTTTCTGAGTCAGTTTTGAGATGGGCCCATCCTGATTCTATGATACCACCAGGAATTATGAGTTTAATAATGTCTCCTAAGATTCTTGAAGCCAACTGGTCTCCATGTTTTCTACATTATGTAAAGAGTTGCAGCTTGAGGGGCGCTTGGGTGGCTCAGTGGGTTAAAGCCTCTGCCTTCAGCTCAGGTCATGATCCCAGGGTCCCAGAATCGAGCCCCGCATCGGGCTCTCTGGTCAGCAGGGAGCCTGCTTCCCTCTCTCTCTGCCTGCCTCTCTGCCTACTTGCAATCTCTCTCTCTGTCAAATAAATAAATAAAATCTTTAAAAAAAAAAAAAAGAGTTGCGGCTTGAGTAAGAGGGTTTTGGTATCACTTATACAACCCATCACATTGTTTTGTGCCAGTCTTAGTATATTGATACCCAGTGTTGTGTTTGGACTGGCCAATGTGCTTCTTATTATGACTGCAAGATGCCCTTCAACAGCGACAATGGGAAACTGCAAAAATAGAAGTATAAGACTTGGAAATTATACAGCACAGCTGAGACCACACAGCAAGGTTGCACAGGGCAGCAGGAGAGGGGATGGCAACCACACAAGTGTGCACAGGCTAGGGGTTCTGCTTTTATTAGAGCCAGGGGTGAGGGCCTAGGGGTTTGTAGGCTCACTCTTAGAGAATTTAAAACAAAAGAGTGTGAATTTAAAGCTTGGGAAGAGAAAAGACAAGTAATTCAAATGGTCAGTTATTGAAATCAGCCAAGATCACAAAGGAGCCTGAGTGGGGCATGAGGTGGTCTGGCTCTTTATCTAGTCTTGTGGATGGCAATGTGTTTATTTGAGATAACCATCTTTTGTCAATTGATTGTATTACAAAAAGAAAAGCCAAGGCTCAGGGCTTCTACAACATATGCCAAGTACTGCCGAATAACCACCCTAGAGTACCATTCTGTTCATCTCATCCCCTGAATTTTATTCCTCACAGGTGGTTCCTGATTTCATGCAAATTTTTCAACTACAAAATGACCCCAATTTGCCTTCTCAATCCTGGTTTCCACCACTGTACTATATATGCCCTGTGCTCCAAACAACAGGGCCAGTCACTGCTCCTTTCACAACCCAGCACTCATCTAGCTCCTTGCCTTTGTCCATACTGTTGCCACCATCCTATCACCAAGCACACAGTGTCTTTGCAGAGATGGTTGATAAATAAATAAGGAATGGATCTCCAGTGGCCTCCATAATATGCTACACCCCTCCAATTTTCTTCCAACAATTTTTCAATCACATCCCCTCATATTTACTCAAGCTACATTCAAAGTATTTCGCCCTTAGCTCTCACCTCTTTATACAGAGTGTCCCCTCACTGATCCACTCTCTTTATTATTCTGCAGGTATACCTCAGCCTTTAGAATTTTAACATGTTAACAGACATTTATGCAGGGTCTACTTTGAGGCAGGTACTGCATGGGGTTTGGGTGAAACAAAGATAGGAATAAGCTACTTATGTTTCTGCCCTGAAAAGGCACACAATTAGCTACAGAACGAGAAATGCAGGATGCTTGAGGATGGTGTTTTGGAGTGTTAACTGAAAAAAAAAACAACAAAAAACTATCAGTTATTTAAATAGCAAAAGTTGGTTTATTAGGGAAAAGCAGGATTGCAATTTGGGACACACAAGCTATGGCAATACCATAGGCAAGTCTAACAAACAAAGAAGAGGAACATTATTTTGCACAGGAGGAGGAAGCTGGGAGGGGTTATTCTGAACAAAAGTCCATTGGGGAAAAAAAGGAAGTCTGGGTGATGTTGGTTTCTAGTGGGCTGAGCTACAGAGATAGAAGATCTTGTAGAAGTACCCTGTAGGAAATACAATATACATCTTTCCTTTGCAGGGGCCGGTAATTGATGATTCTTTCATGCTGATGATTCTTCTGTTGGGGTATATAATTGGCAATTCGTCCTGTAATTCAAGTTCAGTGGTAAGGCCTCCCCTCCTAACTTCCTTTTCTCCCCTCCTTTCCCCGTTTTAGTGAGGTTTCCCTTTATTAACATTCACAGAAGCAAATGATGCCCCAGTTTGTCTTAAAGGTTGAAAAACCACTCCAGGGCTGCCTGGGTGGCTCAGTCCTTAAGCGTCTGCCTTCGGCTCAGGTCATGATCCCAGGGTCCTGGGATCAAGCCCCACATCAGGATCCCTGCTTACCGGAAGCGTGCTCCTCCCTCTCCCACTCTCCCAACTTGTGTATCCTCTCTCACTGTGTCTCTCTGTCAAAAAAAATAAGTAAAATCTTAAAAAAAGAAGGAAGGAAGGAAGGAAGGAAGGAAGGAAGGAAGGAAGGAAGGAAGGAAGGAAGGAAGGAAGGAAGGAAGGAAGGAAGGAAGGAAGGAAGGAAATGAAAAACCACGCCAAGTGAAGCGCGGGGGAAAGAGGAAAGGGCAGCATTCCAGGCAGTAGGAGCAAACATAAAGCAATCAAACATTTCCAACCACTTAGTGTGACTGGAAGTAAGGTGGCAGGGTTAAGTGGTGGGAAAAGAGGCCAGATTGTCAATAGTTTATTAAGTGACGCCAGGATTTTCCCTCCCGAAGGTAATAGTTAGCCTTTAATAGATTTTAGATAGGAGAATAATCAGCTATTTCTCTAAAAAGATCAGTAGGGTAGCCTTATCAGAGATGGTTTGGAAGCAGGAGAAAATGGAATCAGGGAAGTGAACGATGAAACTGTTGAAGAGATTGGAGCAGGCAGGAGACATACTCGGTGACGGAGGCTGAAAGCCTCTGTAAAGACCCATCCCACACAGACTTCTCTGATTACATTAGTTTTCAACGTCAACCTCCCACCCCACCTCCACCCAAATTCCTACAGCGCTTGCGAAATCTGTGGCCCAAATTTATGCACTTAATTATATTTTCTTTTACTCCCTAGTTGGTTTCCTGTACGTTACTCAAGTCTCTCAAGTTGATACAATAGGCATTTATGGAATTGGAAGGGCTTGTAAATCGTCGAGGCCCGATAATACACTCGATCGCGCGGGATAGTCAGGCCCAGCTTACAGAGTAGAACTGGAGGGCTCATTGAGTCATATCACCTTCTTGCTGATCAAATTGTCGCCCTTCTGAGACGGAGCTAGAGGATACCTCAAGAATGGCTCCATTTAAAAAAAAAAAAAAGGAAAAAAAAGAAAGGCTCCATAGCTATTGGGCCCTCTGCGTCCACCAGAGGGCGCGTCTCCCCAGGTTTCCTCATTTAGGGACGCTCGAACAGTCGGTTCTCTAGAGCAAAGGAACCCTGACGTATTGCGGCCCTCTGCAGTTGCCGTAGCCCCAGACAGCACACAGGAAGTGCGATTCGAAAGTCGGGTGAAAAAAAACACTAGGAACTCAGAGGGGCAGGTCCTCTCCCGCGGTTGCGTACGGTTTCAGGGAATCTGCAGTGTAAATATTTTGGGGCCTCCCTCGCCACTTCCTACGCCAGTGGAAGTATTTCGCCCTTAGCTCTCACCTCTTTATACAGAGTGTCCCCAGAACGATGGCCGAATACTCTTATGTGAAGTCCACCAAACTCGTGCTCAAGGGAACCAAGGCTAAGAGGTAAGGCCAAAGTTTGTGCGGCAGATCTTGGCTCTTCTGACAGCCCTCCGCCCTCGCCTCTCCTCCCCCTTAGAGCGTCTCGCGGAAGCCTTAGAGAGCTGTTACTCAGGCTCGCAGCCCTTAGGCCTGGCCTCTGGTCCTGGATGGACTGACGCTGCCACTCAGTTCCGGGCACTTGTACAGAGGTGGAGAGACCGCCGGAGATGCGCCCTGACTGTCGCGCCTTTAAAAGGGAGGAGACAGGAGAGCGACACCAGTAGCCCAGGAGCCACAAGTTCGGGTCCATTGATAAGGTCCCCCTCCAGACTTCCGCACGATGCGGGGTCTGCCTTAGTCTGATGATGCAGGCCGTAAAAATAACTTCCTTTATTAGAGATACTTATTTTCACCATTGTTTGCCTCCCCCCTAAAAAAATCCTTAATTTTTTAATAGAATACGCAGATGTGGGTTTTGATAGGCATATGGGCTCAAATCTGGATTCCCACCAGTTACTAGTTTTGCAGTTTGTGGCAAGTTCGTTAATATCCTTGAGCTTCCACTTATTCATTAGGAAAGATTGATGGTACCATAAAAGAATTATGAGGATTAAATGAGATAACGTGTACAGTAAGTAGAGCCGGAAGGAAGAAGGTTGTAGTGGTGATTTATGACTATTGGAGTTTTAGGAAAAGATACCTGCTCACTCATATCTCCACCTCTCTTTTAACTGGTAGATTTGCTCAAAGTTGATTATTCATACAACTGTTAAGCATTTCAGCCTGTCTCAGCCTGATAGTTTCTGGTACTTTTAGGTAAGATGAAAGGAAGTGTTAAGGAGCAACTCTGCCTATGGGTCTGGAATCACAAAGAACTTATCCTGAATAAATCCGAAACTTGTACTGTCTGAATTTATAGGAGGGAGGGGAGAGTCATCTTCTGAAAGCTTACATTTTGATGAAAATACAAACAAGTATGTCTTCTTATAACTCTCATAACTATCAATCATTAACACACACAGAGCACTTTCTGTGTGCCAAGAACAAAGCACTTTCAATATAATTTTTTTAAATTATATTTAAAATATAAAATATATACATTTTATATATATTAATATATTTTATATATATAAATATAAAAACCCTGTTTTTTTTTATTACTGAGATATAATACATGTCAAAAATTCACCCTATAAAGTACAATTTTGTGGGTTTTAGTGTGTTGACAAAGTTCAGCATTATCAAGCATTATCAAGTTGCCAAACATTTTCATCATGTCAGAAGGAAATCCTTCTGAGACATTAGCAGTCACTCACCATTCCAGTTTCCCTAGTCCCTGGCAACCACTAATCTGATTTCTGTCTGTATCAGTTTGCCTATTCTGAATATTTCATATAAATGGAGTCACACAGTATTCAGTCTTTTGTATCTAGGGTCATCCATTTATGGATATTATGTATTATGGAGCATGTATCAGTACTCATATTTTTATGGCTGAATAATATTCCATTGTATAGATATTTTGTTTTTCCATTCATCAGTTGATAGACATTTGGGTTGTTGCCACCTTTTGGTTATTATGAATAATGCTGCTTTGAATAGTCTAATAAAATTTTTGTGTGGATGTGTGTTTTCATTTCTCTTGTTAGGTCATATGGTAACTCTGTGTTTAACTTTTTGAAGAACCCAAACTATTTTATAAAATGGTGATACCATTTTACATTTTCACCAGCAACGTATGAAGGTACAGGTCATCTCTTAATCCTCACAGTAACCTTAAGAGCTTAGTTAAATTATCCTCGTTTTATAGGTGAGAAACTGGTAGAAATTAAGTAAATTTTCCAGAAGTCACATAGCTAAGAAATGACAATATCAAGATTAAAAAGGCAGTCTGGCTCAAAAACCTGTTCTTTTAACTATAACACAATACATACAGGATCAGAAGTGACTTCTCAATATTAGAAGTAAGAGAGTATATCAGTGTACATAACTGTAAATCAATAATTCATATATCTATGTACAGCTTAAAAGATTATTTTAAGATTGCATCTTGTGATCCTTAACATCCAGTCAATATTTCTGAACTCATCTATATAAATTATCTCCTGCAGTAAGAAGAAAAAGAGCAAAGAGAAGAAGAGAAAAAGAGAAGATGATGAAGAAACTCAACTTGATATTGTTGGTAGGTTTTCTATACTTGATTCTGAGAAAAGTTAACATTGGTTGAGATGCCTTTAAAAATATTTTCCTACTTAGGGATAAGTAGTTCAAAGAAAGTCAAAAGAACTTGTGACCTATACATAGTTTTCTTAAAGTTTGCAATATTATTTAAAGTTATGCATTCCTTTTATTGTCCAGCACAGTAGATGTCACTGATGCCTTTTTTTCATCATCAGGTCAAGGGAAGGAAAGAAGAAATAAAGTTCTCTGATTTAACAGATACCACCATTAGACTACTTAATATCCCAGAGATTCAGAACAGTAAAAAATAACTCACAGTAAAAATGATTCTTTTGTGGGGGCACCTGGGTGGCTCAGTCGTTAAGCGTCTGCCTTCGGCTCAGGTCATAATCCCAGGGTCCTGGGATGGAGCCCGGCATCGGGCTCCTTGCTCAGCAGGAAGCCTGCTTCTCCCGCTACCACTCCCTCTGCTTGTGTTCCCTCTCTGGCTGTGTTTCTCTCTGTCAAATAAATAAAATCTTTAAAAAAAAAAAAAAAATGATTCTTTTGTATACTATGAAATGAATGAAAATCTTAATTAAACAGAGCATCAAGATAGCCTATAAATGGTACCAGAGATAAACTGCCCCAAACACAGCCTGCTTTCTGATCCTTTCCACATCTAGACTTTAAAGCAGTTTTCTTCTCTTTTAAAAATTGTCCAGTCACATTTTGAAATTTCATAAATTTTGTCTCCTTTACATTTAATATTAAACGGTATAAAGATAATATTCTAGAAAAATCTCACCATTTTTGTAATAGCAAATCAATTCTAAAATTAGTGTAAATATCTTCGATAGATATCTAGAGACGGAACTGTTATGTCAAAGAATACGTGGATATTTAGCTATATAAGTAACCACCAAGAATTTTGTAAGGTGGTTGCACCATTTTATACTCCCACCAAAAAGTAATAAAGTTCTGTTACCGGTCTTCCCTCCCAGTATGCGGTTTGACTTTTAATTTGCTTAAATGTTATTTTTCTGGAAGCAAAAGTTAGATTTTTTTTCAATTATAATAAAATTCACATACAACATAGTTTTAGGTGTACAACATAATGATTTGATATATGTATATAGAAGTTTTTAGTTTTTATAAAACCCTATTTATTACTTTTTTCTGTTATGGCTACCAACTTATATCTTCAATCTGAGAAACCGTTGCTTAACCCCAAGGTCATGAAGAAATTCTTCCACATTTTCTTTAAGAGGCTTCAGTTTTAGTTTTGGTTTTGTTTTTTTTTTTTTCCTTAAAGATTTTTATTTATTTGACAGAGAGGGATTACAAGTAGGCAGAGAGGCAGGCAGAGAGAGAGGGGGAAGCAGGCTCCCTGCTGAGCAAAGAGCCCAATGCAGGGCCCGATCCCAAGACAATGAGATCATGACCTGAGCTGAAGGCAGAGGCCTTAACCCACTGAGCCACCCAGGCACCCTTCAGTTTTAGTTTTTACATTAGATCTGTGATCTATCTGAAATTAATTTTTGGTCTGGAGTGAATTATGGGTCAGGGTTCTTTTCCTTTTTTTTTCATATTGATATCCAATTGTTCCAGCACCACTGTTGCAGAGACTTTCCTTTCTCCATTAAACTTCCTTGATATCTTGTAAAAAATCAATTGACTTTATATGGGTTGGTATAATTTTTGACTCTTTTCCATCGATTTGTCTGTTGTTCTGATACATTTGTGTTGATGACTGTCACTTCATAATGTTTTGAAATCAGGTGAGGTCTTCAAGGTTCATCCATGTTGAAGCATGTGTCAGAATTTCCTTCCTTTTAAGACTGAATAATACTCCATTGTATGTATATACTGCATTTCATTTAACCATTCATCTTTCAGTGAACACATGGGGTACTTCACTTTTTGCCTTTTGTGAATAATTCTGCTAGGAATATGGGTGTACAGATATCTCTTCAAGACTTTCAATTCTTTTGGGCATATACCTGGAAGTGGAATTGCTGGATCATATGGTAATTCCATTTTAATTTTGTGAGAACTGTTTTCCATAGTCACTGTACCATTTTACATTCCCACCAGCAGTGCATAAGGGTTTCGATTTCTCCACATCCTCACCAATATTTGTTATTTCTGGTTCTGTGATAGTAGCCATCCTAGTGGGTATGAAATGGTATCTCATTATGGTTTCAGTTTGCATTTCCTCAGTGAATTGCAATATTGAGTAATTTTCATGTGCTCACTGGCCATTTGTGTATCTTCTTTGGAGAAATACCTATTCAAGTTCTTTGCCCACTTTTTGAAATGGGTTGTGGTTTGTTGAGTTTTAAGAGTTCTTTATATATTCTGGATCTTAATCCTTTATCAGATATGTGATGTACAAATATTTCCTACTATTCTGTGTTGTCTTTTTACTCTCTTGATAGTGTCCTGTGATGCACAAAATTTTTTCTTTTCTTTCTTTTTTTAGAGGGGGAGACAAAGCTGGGGGAGGGGCTCCAGAAAGAGAAATTAAGAAAACTAATCCCATTTACAGTTGTACCAAAGACAATAAAATACCTAAGAATAAATTTAACCAAGGATGTTAAAGATCTGTACATTGAAAGTATGACATTGATAAAAGAATTTGAGGGAGATACATATAAGTGGAAAAATATTCCATGTTCGTGGATCAGAAGAATTAAATTGTTAAAATACTCATACTACCTCAAAGCAATCTACAGATTCAGTGCAATCTCTATCAAAATTCCAGTGGCAGTTTTCACAAATAATGAACAAGCAATCCTCAAATTTGTAAGGAACCACAAGAGACCCCAGATAGCTGGCAGTCTTAAGAAAGAAGAACTAGGCTGGAGGTACCACACTTCTGATTTCAAACACTATTACAAAAATACACTAATCAAAACAGTTTGGTATTAACATAAAAACAATACATAGATCAACAGAAGAGAAGTCCATCAATAAACTAATGCAATAAACATAGGAGCTCATCTATCTTTTCAAATTAGTGTTTTTGTTTTCTTTGGGTAAATACCCAGTAGTGGAATTTCTGGATCATGTGGTAATTGTATTTTTAATTTTGTAAGGAAACTCCATACTGTTTTCCACAGGGGTTGCACCAATTTGCATTCCCACCAGCAATGCATAAGGACTCCTTTTTTTCCACGTCTTAGCCAACACTTGTTATTTCTTGTCTTTTTTTGTTTTGTTTTAGTCACTCCAGCAGGTGTAAGGTAGTATCTAGTTGTGGTTTTAATTTGCATTTCCCCTGATAATTAGTAATGTTAAGCATTTTCTATGTCTGTTGGCCATCTATATGTCTTATTTGGAAAAATTTCTCTTCAGGTCTTTGACCAATTTTTTAATTGGATTATTTGGTTTTTTTGGTGTTGAGTTGTAAAAGTTCTTTATATAGCTTGGATATTAACTCCTTATTGGATATATCCTTTGTAACTAGCTTCTTCCATTCAGTAGGTTGTCTTTTTGTTTTGTTAATGGTTTCCTTCACTGTGCAAAAGCTTTTTGTTTTGGTGTAGTCTCAGTAGTTTAATTTTGCTTTTGTTTCCTTTGCCAGAGGAGACACATCTAAGAAAAATGTTTCTACAGCTGAAATCAAAGAATTAGAAGGGATACTGCCTGTGTTTTCTCGTAGAAGTTTTATGAGTTCAGGTTTCACATTTAGGTCTTTAATATATTTTGAGTTTATTTTTGTATATGGTATAAGAAAGTGGTCCAGTTTTCCCAGCACCATTTGTTGAAGATTGTCTTTTCCCCATTCTGTATTCTTGCCTTCTTTGTCATAAATTAATTTACTGTACAAGTGTTGGTTTTTTTCTAGACACTCATTTCTGTTCCATTAATCTGTTCCATAAATCCATTAATTTATGCCAGTACCATAATGTTTTTATTATTATAGCTTTGTAGTGTATCTTGAAATCTAGATTGTGATACCTCCAGCTTTATCCTTTTTTAAGATTGCTTTGTCTATTTGGGATCTTTTGTGGTTCCATACAAATTTTAGGATTATTTATTTCTGTGAAAAATCTTACTGGTATTTTGATAGAGATTGTATTGAATGTGCAGCATGATTAGGCAAATGCGTGAAATAGGTGAAGGGGAATTAAGAGTACACCTATCTTGATAAGCACTGAGAAATGTATAGAATTGCTGAGTCATTATATTGTACATATAAACTAATATAACACCATACGTTGATTATATTTGAATTAAAAATGAATTAAAAAAGAAACTCATTTCTGTTTCATGTACATAGAATACATAGTTTCTGCTCATATTGTTTCTAATCTAAAATCATGGTTAAGAATACTGTGCTAGACCAAAAAAAAGAATGAAATCTTGCCATTTGCAAGCTCCATTTGCAACATGATGGAGCTAAAGAGCACTATGCTAAGTGAAATAAGTTAGAGAAAAATACCTTATGATTTCACTCATATGTGGAATTCAGGAAACAAAACGGATAACATAGGAAAAAAGAGAGAGAGAAAAACAAACCAGAAAACAGTCTCTTAATTATAGAGAACAAACTGAACGTTGCTGGAGGGGAGGTGGACTCAGAGATGGATAAAATGGGTGAAGAGTATTGAGGACTGCACTTGTTGTGATGAGCAGAGTGTTGTAAGTGATGAATCACTAAATTCTATACCTGTAACTAATACTACACTGTATGTTAACTTACTGGAATTTAAATAAAAACTTGAAAAAAAATAAAAAAGAATACTGTGTTAGAAAGTCTTTTTGGAAGAATATGTAAGGGACAAATTATAATAGTCATTGCCTCTGAAAAGCAGTCATGGATGGCTAGGGAGGAAATGAAAGAGACTGTTCTCCATCATTTTGTACCTTCACATGCACTGCTTTTTTATATTTTGAAAAGAATGTAATCTAAAAAAAAAAAATGTAATCTTGATTTTGGGTGGTGGCCACCTACATCTATACACATACACACAAACATACAAATGAGTATATGTAAAACTGATGAAATCTGAATAAGATTCATAGTTTGTATAAAGGGTAGTTTCCTGGTTTTGACATTGTACAATAATTATATAAGATATTACCACTGGGAAAAGTGAGTAAAGGACACATGAAATCTCTGTATTATTTCTTATAACTGCAAAATAAAAAGTCTTAAAAAATAAGTTATAACAACAAGGACAACAAATAAGAACCTGTGTCAAATCTAAAATATAAATTTAAAATATTGATTTTATTTTTTAGGAATCTGGTGGACAGTAACAAACTTTGGTGAAATATCAGGAACCATAGCAATTGAAATGGATAAAGGAACCTATATACATGCACTTGACAATGGACTTTTTACACTGGGCGCTCCACATAAAGAAGGTTTGTGTCAAGTAGAAACAGTGGAAGAGAAAAGACCATTTAAAGTATGCATTGTAGGGATGCCTGGGTGGCTCAGTCAGTTAAGCATCTGCCTTCAATTCAGGTCATGATCCCAGGTTCCTGGGATCAAGTCCTGTATTGGGCTCCTTGCTCAGCAGAGAGCCTGCTTCTCCCTCTGCCTGCTGCTCCCTCTGCTTGTGCTCTTTCTCAAATAAATAAAATTTTTTAAAAAATCAAAAAAGTATATATTTTATGACAGTCATTCACTTAGGCCAAATTCTAACTAATCTCAAGTATATTCCAAGGAATAAATCCATTGCATTTGACTCTTCCTCTTTTTTCCTTCCTTAATAATTACCAATTATTGGCAAATCTCTCTTTCCAGTATAAGCATGTGAAAACATTCTTTATGGTTCCAGAAAAGTATCAGTTGAAATCAAAAGCAACATAAATAATTGAAATTGAAAGGAAACCTAGTTGAGTCAAAGATTTGATTCCTTTATTATTTACCTTTTGCCAAAACTAACCTGGAGCATTATTAACAATTTGATGTTTTGTTATTCCTTCTGGTCCATCAGAATAAGCACTAATGAGACATGAAGTAATCAGAAGGCAAAAAGCAGTATCTTTAAGTATGAATGAACATCCCTTGAATAAGTTACAGCATTTAGTTTTTTAAATATTAAATGCTTATTTATATACCGAGTGCATTTTAAAACACAAAAAGAAAATATAAGTGATTAAGCATCATGCTGACTTACCTATTAAGTATGTAAAACTAACACGGTAGTTATAAGAAGATAAAGTAGAATTTGATACTCTAATCTGAATAGTGCATTTTGATTATATCAAAATATTACAATATTCTTATATTTAATTTTAAAAGAAAACTTTTTTAAAAGCTGAAGAATATATTTACATGTGTATTAGTAATAAATGTCAAATTTATTTCAAAATGTTTTTTCTCCTATAGTTGATGAGGGCCCTAGTCCTCCAGAGCAGTTTACAGCTGTCAAATTGTCTGATTCCAGGTAAGTTGAAGTATAATCACCTTTTATTTTTTTAATTTAATTTTTTCACTGAAAAATTTCTATATATAGCTAATTAATTAAGCTAACTTAATTCCACAGACCAATTATGATGTAAAAAGCAAAACAATCTTTTTGAAAGTATATTTTATGACATTTTAAAAATGTAACATTTATATATGCTATATTTAGGTATTATTAAATTTCATTTTTAGCAACTGTGTCTTTGAAAGAGAATGAAAGCTCCAAATAAAAACATACACTATGGGGGTGCCTGGGTAGCTCAGTGGGTTGAAGCCTCTGCCTTCAGCTTAGGTCATGATCTCAGGGTCCTGGGATTGAGGCCCACATCGGGCTCTCTGCTCAGCAGGGAGCCTGCTTCCCCCTCTCTCTGTGCCTGCCTCTCTGCCTACTTGTGATCTCTCTTTCTCTCAAATTAACAAATAAAATCTTTAAAAGAAAAACATACACTATGATTCCTACCAATATATAGTACTAGGCAAGAAAAAAATAAAAATATTAATGAGTATTAATAATGTCACAGACCAAATAAGACATAGATTAGAAAGATCATGTAAAGAAAAGAGACATAAGACAAAACCTGGTTTGATGTTACTATGATACATAAACTCACTTGTCAGAAGTCAAGAGATAAACAAAAAAAAAGTACAAAGGAATATTATTAAATTATTAAATCAGTAAAGAATGTTACATAGTCATGAAGACCAAAGAATATTCACTGTTTTTACAATCATTTTATAAGCTGACCTTTTTTATTCTCACAGTGCATAAGTACAGAATGATACTTTGTGTAGTATATATAGAAATTGAATTTCCATATGCTAATAATTGGCTGCATCAACATGATAATGATTTGTATTATAGGATCATTAACCTGTAGATGAATATAAAATCAATCCCTTGGCATCACAAGGGATTGGTAAGCTAAAAGTTAGGAATCATTTTTTTCTTTAAAAAATATCACATGAAGATTATCATTCCTATACTTTATCTGAGTGGCCAATAAGTATAGTGAAAGACTGTTTTTTATTTTTTTAAGATTTTACTTATTTATTTTAGAGAGAGCAAGTAAGCACTGGGTGAGGGGGAAGGGAGAGGGAGAAGTGGACTCCCTACTGAGTGCGGAGCACAGAGCTGACTATGGAGCTTGTGGGACTCCATCTCAGGACCACAAGATCATGACTTGAGCTGAAATCAGACACTAAACTAACTGACCCACCCCTGAGAGACTTTTAAAGCATAGAAGCAGAAGAAGAAACATCAATAAATGCAAACTTCTTTACAGTTGAAAACAAAAAGTATAAATAGGCAAATAAGGAAAATATTTGCAACATTAACATCAATGAGTTTTTATTCTTTGTATGTCTGTACAGGATTCATAACTCTACGGAAAACAGTAAGATTCCAATAGAAAAATGGACAAAAAGATAAAACCTAAAAAGGAAAGGAAGTACAAATGTCATGTACTTAAAATGGTTAAAATATAAATTAAATAGTATTTTAATTTATTAATTTTATTTATTTATTTATTAATTTAATATAAATTAAATAGTATACTATTTTCTGTATCTGATATTCTGATTTTTTCTAAAAAAGGCATAATGTTAATAGATCCATGGTGAAATGATACTCTCCTGATTTGAAGTGAGAATGTTAAGTTGATACAAATTTTTTCTGGAAAGCAATTTGATAGCATGTAAGAGGAGCTTCTTAAGTACAATATAAAATTATATAAATAGAACTACATTGTCTGATGTGATAGTCACTAGCTACACATGGCTTTTGAAAATTTGGATTATGGCCAGCCTGGATTTTTTATAAACACACATTATTTTTATGTTCCATATTTAATTTTCTTTCAGTTTTTAACATTTGCTTTTTGTTAATCTAAAGAATTGCCCTGAAATCTGGCTATGGAAAATACCTAGGTATTAATTCAGATGGACTTGTTGTGGGGCGTTCAGATGCAATTGGACCAAGAGAACAATGGGAACCAGTCTTTCAAGATGTAAGTCCTGTTATTATTCATAAAAGCTTCTTGTCAATGTAAGATATTCTTTAACCATCAATGAGAATATATATTCTAAAAAAATCCCCAAAAAGTAGAGTGCAATAATATAACCCACTAAATTGAAGAAAACCAATATGAACTCATAACCTTAAAAAGGTCTTGAATAACAGTGCAACACAGCAAAAGAAATAATCAACAAAGTGAAAAGACAAACTGTAGGATGAGAAAAAAATATTTGCAAACCATATTTCTGATAAGGGGCTAATATCCAAAATATATTAGGAGCTGATACAACTCAATAGCAAAGAAACAAATAACCCAATTAAAAAATGGGCAAAGGACCTTTTTCCCAGAAAAGATATATGAAAGGCCAACAGGTACATGGAAAGATGCTAAACATCACTAATCATTAGGGAAATGCAAATCAAAAGCACAATAAGGTATCACTTACTGCCTGTTAGAATGGGCGTCTTCAAAAAGACTAGGTAAATGCTGGGAAGATGTGGAGAAAAGGGAACCTTCATGCACTGCTGGTGGGAAAAACTAATCCAGACACTGTGGAAAACAGTATGGAGGGAAAAACTAATCCAGACACTGTGGAAAACAGTTCCTCAAAAAATTAAAAATAGAATTATAAAATCCAACAATCCCACTTCTGAAAATACATCCAAAGCAAACCAAAAAACTAACTTGAAAAGATACCTGCACCCCCATGTTCATAGTGGTATTGCTTATAAGAGTCAAGGTATGGAAACAACCTAAACATCCACTGATAGACAAATGGATAAAGAAGTTGTGGTATATACATGTGCAATGGAATATTATTCAGCCATAAAAGATGAGTAAGTCTTGCCATTTGCAACAACATGGATGGACCTTGCTAAGTGAAATAAGTCAGAGAAAGACAACTGTATGATCTCCACTTATATGTGGAATCTTAAAAACAAAACAAAACTCAGAAAAAGACATCACACTTGTGGTTGGTTACCAGAGTAGCAGGTATTGGGATTAGGAATTAGAGGAAGAAGGTGGTCAAAATGTACAAACTTCCAATTACAAGATAAATATAAGTGCCATGGATATAATGTATAGCATGATTACTACAGCTAACTCTGGTGTAAGATATATAGGCAAGTTGTTAAGAGAATAAATCCTGAGTTCTCATCACAAGGAAAAAAAATTGTTTTCTTTTTATGCTTTCTGTTATTAACTGCATGAGATGATGGATGCTAACTAAAACTTACTAAGACAATCATTTCATAATAAGTGTTAAGCCAAATCATTACGCTGTACACCTTAAACTTATGCAGTGATTATGTCAATTATAACTCAGTAAAACTAAGGGAGGAAATAGTGCAATAAAAATAGCAGTAGTACCTCTGCCCACCATCATTTCTGTCTACATAAAAAAACAGCCCTCTGACATTGATTCTTGAAGTTCCGAGCAGTAAATTCAAAAGCACCAAAATCTAGCTCTTATAAATTTTTATCTTTTCTAATTATGAAGAAAATTTTACTTAAAACACTTCTATTTTGTTAAATTACTATGCATTATACAATTTTTATTGTCTTTAAAAGCTAATTATATTTCAAACAGAACTAAATCAGTTATAATAGCTCTTTAAGGCCAAAAGAAACAATTCTCTTTCATTTAGTTAGAATTTAGTCCTACTAATAGTATATACTAAAAATATTTATTGGGTTATTTTTTAATAGTAAGATTATAGGTGATTTTGGTTTTCTTTTCTGTATTTTTTTTAATTTTTTTTATTTTCTGTGTTTTCTCCAAATTCTCTTTACTAATTACTTTTACAGTTGGGGCTAAGGGGTGCAATTAATTTCACTCTCAAGACTTAAGAATTCTTTTGCAGTAGTCTTGTAACTTTTTTATTATTTTGTTTTATATAGGGAAAAATGGCTTTATTGGCCTCAAATAGCTGCTTTATTAGATGCAATGAAGCTGGTGATATAGAAGCAAAGAGTAAAACAGCAGGAGAAGAAGAAATGATAAAGGTAATCATGACTTTTTTCATTCTTTTTTATAAATTTTTTTCTTCTTAATTTTTCTATAGGCTAATACATGTCACATTTATGATGTGACCATATATCTTAATAATGTTCACTAGTCATTTACTATCACTTTAAAGATGTAATGCATAGTTTTTTATATTATGCTCCAAATAAGCTTTATTATAAAAAGTGTAATTATAAATCCTATAACTGATGGCTTATTTGTACCATGTGGTAGAGGAATTATTATATCTTATCTCCATGTATTAGTACCTTTTTCTGAGTAGTTCCACATGCTTTTTAGGACTATTATCTTTTTTTTTTTTTTTTAAAGATTTTATTTATTTGACAGAGAGAAACACAGCGAGAGAGGGAACACAAGCAGAGGGAATGGTAGCGGGAGAAGCAGGCTTCCTGCCGAGCAGAGAGCCCGATGCGGGGCTCGATCCCAGGACCCTGGGATCATGACCTGAGCCAAAGGCAGATGCTTAATGACTGAGCCACCCAAGCGCCCCTGGACTATTATCTTTTTTTTCTTGCTTTCATTTTAAAATTTAATAGATATGTTCACATGGTTCACAATTTTAAAAATACAAGCATATAAAGACATGACTCCCATCCTTCTAGAGCCTACCAGTTTCTTAATATATGTTTATAATTTTCTACTTTTTTACAATAAAGTTAGGCTCCTGCATATACTCCTTTAGACCTTGATTTTTTTTTTTCTTTAATGTTTTTATCTTGGAGATTTTCCCTTATCAATACTATATACAAAATTTTCTCTTTTTTAACAGCTACATAATATTCCATTTTGGGGATATGCCATAATTTATTTAATCAGTTCCTCATAAATGCTAATTTAGGTTACTTCCAGTCTTTTGCTCTTAGAAGCAGTGCTGTAACACATAACTTTGGAAATGCATCATTCTGTAGGTATGCAGCTATAGCTGAGGAAAAAGTCCCCAAAACAGAATTACAAAGTAATTATATAATTACAGTTACATTCACACACACACACACCAAAACAGAAGCCAGTAGCTGCAGGTACTCTGCTGCATGTGACACATGCACTGTCTTCTTGAATCTTCATAAAGTTCCTGTGAAGTACCTATTATCTTAAGTTTACCCATGAGGAAAGGGCCTTTGAGCCTTCTTATATCCTCACCTGCTATAGTCAGTCATGAAACTCACACAGCTAGATATGAGAGACAGAATGTGTACCCAGGCCCACATGACTGGAAACTACTCTGACACTCCATACCATACTGCTTCTCAGGAAACAGGTCATTAGAAAAATGCTAGTGGATTTCTCACTTACCTAAAAGTATGATTTTTGAAGACAATGCAAATAAAATGCAATGTTTTGTACTTTTATGGGGAAAAAAATACTGTGTGTATTTAATTACAAATGTTTTTATATGAAGTATCTGTTAACATTTCCATGGGTCTGTTTGGTTACTCAAGTACCTGGAAGCTCTGAGCAGTGATAATCCAGAACTCTTTCTGCCTTGCATTTTACTTCACAGACTCTACTAGTCTATATCAGCCGTGCACCTTTATAGCCTATCAGGACACAATCCCTTCTGCCAAAAGTAGTATTGTCACAGGCCCTGGCTGGTAGTAATCTCCCTGGGTCTGCTAGGACTCTGCTACCCAAACTTGTCACACAGGTAGCTCTGGGACATGCCTTATTGGTCAGCACTTTCTAAGCAGCCTAGGAATTGGACTCTGAGCCACAAAGATCACTTTGGAGTTGTAAATCCTTGGAGATGTAAATTTTGTCCTTTGGGTTGCAAATTGCCAGTTCCTGAGGCCTGAATTCTGTCCCCTTTTAGTCCCACTCAGTGGATCCTAATTGCTTTATCAATATATGGCATTGTATTTATGGCATAGTAATTATCTGGCACAACTTATGAGGATATAAGGATGAATTAAAAGGACTGGATTCCAGTTAAGTGAAAGTAATCTGTGTCATGTCAAAAGTTTAAATGGATTTGGGAATAGCTATGCAAATTAAAATAGCTATCTTAAAACTCGAAATGTATAAAAGACCTCAAGGTGAGGCAGGAATCTCAGCCATAGCAACTTCTTTCAAGACATGTCTCCAAAGGCAAAGGAAACAAAAGTGAAAATGAACTTGTGAGACTTCATCAAGATAAAAAGCTTCTGCACAGCAAAGGAAACAGTCAACAAAACAAACAAGCAACCCATTGGTTGGGAGAAGATATTCACAAATGACACTAGAGACAAAGGGCTGATATCCTAGATCTGTAAGAACTCCTCAAACTCTACACTCAAAAAACAGATAATTACATCAAAAAGTGGGCAGAAGATATGAATAGACACTTCTCCGAAGAAGACATACACATGGCTAATAGACACATGAAAAAATGTTCATCATTAGCCATCAAGGAGATTCAAATCAAAACCACATTGAGATACCACCTTACACCAGTTAGAATGGCCAAAATCAACAAGACAGTAAACAACAAGTATTAGGATGTGGAGAAAGGGGAACCCTCTTCCACTGTTGGTGGGAATGCAAGTTGGTACAGCCACTTCGGAAAACAGTGTGGAGATTCCTCAAGAAATTAAAAATAGAGCTACACTTTGGCCCTGCAATTGCACTACTGGGTATTTACCCCAAAGATACAAATGTAATGAGAAGAAGGGCCATATGTACCCCAGTGTTCATAGCAGCAATGACCACAATCACCAAACTGT
>CM053604.1:151098068-151109587 GCA_028646535.1 Procyon lotor
TATTTATATTAGTGCTATTTTCTTTTTCGGTTGGAAACTCCCTGAGATGAGGAATTTGTATTTTACCACATGTGTTTCTTTCATAGCACTTAGGATTTGCTTGGTATTTTCAGTTGGTCATATTGTACTTTCTAGATTGTTACTGTAATTGCTATTGCTTACTTCTGTTGTCATTTCAGGGTGATAATCATTCTCCTCACCTTCGGAGGTGAAAACAACTGAGAAATATACACAGGGATTAGATGGGGATCGGTATCAGCTTTACTGCTGAGCAAACTGGAATAGAGAACACACTTAGACCTGAGGCCGAGATGGGATCCTGAGTCTTTCTCCTCTGGAATGTATTCATGCACTCAGTCCCTTGACAAATGCAAACTGCATCCCAGGGGCACAGCCAGTTTCTAACATGGGGTCAGTGAACGGGGGAAGGTGAGGCTGGGCTGGGAGTAGCAGGTGCAAGTACTTACAAAAGGCTCCAGTCCTTGACTGCCTTCTCTCCACATCTCCCAGAGCCAGTCCTTCATGATGCTTTTTCAGAGTCTTCATAGCCTTTGTTCATTCTTAGCCTTCTTCATTAGCCTTTGTGAGAACACAATATTTTTTAACTTAGTTAGACAAGTGCCAGGTTTGAAAGATGTGGTCCAAGGCAACAACTACTTCCCCTTCCACTCTTGTCACCCAGGGCTTCCTGCAATGAGCTTACCACCACGAGCAAGCATATCTCAATGAGAGAGCCATAGAGGCCAGGCCACCTGTGTGCACTGACCCCTCCAGCTATTTATCAATTAGGTGACGCACTCCTTTCATAGGGACATGTGGATTGAAGGAATTGGAAAGGTGGATGTTTTCTCCCCAGAACATTTGATGGTGGATGTAGGTTTTGTGAAGCCTGAAGCCTACACAATTTGGATAATCCTCTTTAAGGAAAAGAATATAAAATTACAAGTGTGAAATTAGATAGAGAGTTTGGAAGAGGCCTGTGCAAGTGAAGGTCTTGAAACAAGCATTATAGCTTTACAGTAAATCTTCCTGTGCTCTTGAGAAGGTAGCAATAATACCTGTTTTAATACATGCATCAGTTAGGATGCTCTCAGACACAAACTCGCAAACAAACTATCCTGAACTAGCTTAAATAATAAAGAGTAGTGGCTCACATTAATGAAGAGTCCAGCTGTCGGACAGTGCCATGGTTGATCTAGCAGCTTAACAATGTCATAATGACCCAGGTTCTTTCCATCTCTCCTCTGTGCTGTCCAAAGTATCTATTCCTCCTTAGGCAGATCCCTTCAGGTTCACAGCATGAATGCCAGTAGCAATGAGGACTACTAACTCATCTTTTCCTATTAGAAGATAAAGAACAACTTCACTCATAGAGCAAAACCTTGAACTTGAGAAAATGGCCGGTTGGATTCAGGAGTCTAAATGATTAAGGCCAGAGCCAAGCACTGTGGCAAGAAGGAAAGGGCAACTTGAATGTCAGGTCAACCAGGGCAGATGTCCAGATATAAGGATAAGGATATGGCTTATCCAAATCATGTGGCTGCTGCATACTGGAGAAGTGGAACTGAGGTTGGTGAAACATCTAAAATATTAAACTAGAGGTGAGAGTATGGAATAGTAATCCAAACGTACTGAAAGCTTTCAAGATACTCATCTGATTTACATTTTCCCTTCCATCATCATTTTTCTCTACCCTGAGACTGAAAGCCCGGGGAAGGTAGGGGCCATTTGTTCATTAGTTACCCAGCACCTAGTCTAAGTCCTCAAAATGTATTGTGAGAATACCTGAATTTATCACAAATGAAACAACTGGCAGGAACATTAAATAGGTGTCTATAAAGGTTTATGTAAAAGTGAACTACATAAGAATATGAAATAAGAACAAGAACAAAAAAATTAAGAGATTATTGGATTTGAGCTCAATTAAATAATTTTCAGGTCAGAATCTTGTCTTATCAAAGAAAGTAGAAAAGGACAAAAGGATTTTTTTAAGTACCTCTTCAAACTAACATGCCTGAGGTGTCAAGAGATTTAGTAAGACATCAAAAATATTTCACAAGGAAAGATAAGTGCAAAGTGAAGGATTATTAAGATAATTATTTTATTTTGACATATAAGAAAGGACAATTAGATTCAATGTGAGCACTAAGTTTGTAGTTGTGTAACAGAATGCCTTGAGCTGAATGTAATGATTTAACATGTTTTTCTATATACAAGTAAAACATAAAGCAAATAAAATCTTTTTTAGTGTGATAAAGTTACTGGAAGAAAAGTATTGTGTAACAATTTTGAATGAGCTCTAAATTCCCATTTTTCACATCTTTTATTCTCTGTAGTCCTACCTGAAAAGATGGACAATAATCTAAGCTTGGAAACTCAGATTATGTTTTAAGTATAGTAAGCCCATTTTAAAATTAAACAACTTACTGGTAAATACTTCTGGTAAAAGGTTTATTTTTTTAACTGAAACATTATATTTCTTGAATTTTTGAATATTCAGTTTTATTAAAGCAAGCCATACCTGTTCTGAGTAATGTGGTGTTATGTGCAGTAGAGTTCATTTAGGGTGGAGTGGTTAGACTGCAATGATTCTATATCAAAGCTCCACCTCAGAAACCTAGGAATGTTAGTAGGAGATTTAAAAAGGTCCACAGCTTGCCAAGCACTTCAGCTATTCTGATAAACAGTTTGATTACTGATGCTTAGTCTTGCATACTAAACAGGTTATCCAAGTCTTAAACTTGGTGCTTGTTGTGAAAATAGTATTTGAATCACCCTTCCCACCAACATCGTCATTTATTTGTACATTTAAATATCATTTTCTGTGAATATGTCAGTATGCCACAAAGCATGGCAAAGCTTCCTATGACCACATGCCTCACTTTGACTTTCTGCACACTTCTAGTACTTAAGAATGGAGTAGGAAAAATTATATATGTAAGAAAAAATGCATAAAATGGTATATTTTGGAGAAGTAGATTTAAATTTTTTAATTTGAAAACAACAGCATATAAAAGGCCTTTGAAAGTTGAATGCAAAATTATGTGAAAATTGTACCCAAGAATATTATGCCAAGTGACATAATTTTTTTCTGCATAAAGAATCTGATTTTGCTAGACCACTTAACCATCAAAAGACATCCTCTCCTAAGGAAAAAAATATGTTTGGTGACATGTTTAAAGTGCCCTCAGTAGTATTTAAAGTGAATGATCTTCAAACCAAATAGCTATTTATATGCTAAAAGATGGGATTCCGGGGCGCCTGGGTGGCTCAGTTGTTAAGCGTCTGCCTTGGGCCCAGGTCAGATCCCAGGGGCCTGGGATGGAGCCCCGCATCAGGCTCTCTGCTCTGCAGGAAGCCTGCTTCTCCCACTACCAGACCCTCTGCTTGTGTTCTCTCTCACTGTCAAATAAATAAAATCTTTAAAAAAAAAAAAAAAAAAGATGGGATTCCTCTATATCTGCACACTGATTTTAAGGTCCAAGATAAATCAATATATTCAGAGTGAAGCCTTTTACAATGACTGGTAATGGCTTACATAATCTGCCTTACTCCCCTTTCCACTTGGACTTCATCTATTTTTCCCTCTCTTACTTCTACTCTAACTACACTGACTTCCTTGCTCTAGCCAAACATGCCAGGCATTCTCTTTTTTAAGCATTTGTCCCAGCTGCTCCCTCTGCCTTGAACAATTCCTTAGACATCTGCTAGGAGAACTCCCTCCCTTCTTCAAATCTCTGCTCAGACTTCATTTTCTCAGTAATGTCTATCCTGTCCACCTTATTTAACATTGTGACTCTCCCCACTCTTGATCCCACTCACACTGCTTTTTCTCTACAACATTTATCACCTTA
The DNA here is from genome assembly GCA_028646535.1 of Procyon lotor. Classification (NCBI taxonomy): domain Eukaryota; kingdom Metazoa; phylum Chordata; class Mammalia; order Carnivora; family Procyonidae; genus Procyon; species Procyon lotor. The sequence goes on from CM053604.1 coordinate 151,101,923, forward strand.
TAACATTCTGTATAAATTTTCTTATATATTGTGTTTATTGTCCATTTCTCATCTAGAATGTAAGCCTCATGAGAGAAGGACTTTTGTCTTTTTTGTTGCCTGTTTAACCTCAGTCAGTGTCTAAAGAAATGCTTGTACATTATTGGCTGACAGTAAATATTTCTTAAATTAATGAACATTTCTTTTTTTTTTAAATTAATGAACATTTCTATGATCTACTTGATTACTGTTGAATCAGGAGCCACTTTAATCATGTGAGATGTTTCAAAGTCAAACTTCCTCAAAGAAAGTGTGAAAATGAGCAAAGGAAATCTCGTTTAAAATGCTGTTAGAAAGCCCTGAAGGAGGACTTCTCACACATTACCACTTCCAACCTTTTATGGACCCCAAGAGGAAAAAGCTTACCTATACCTTCCACAATAGGAAGAAGCTTACTTTACTACCCCAGTAATAGAGAGGAAGATTTCCTACTGTCTCAGCAACAACTCAGCCGATGAGAAGTTGCCACAAGGGAACTCCTGCTTGCTCTCTTTCAATGGATTCAGATCCAAAAAGCTTCCAACTTTCTCCTTTCCTCTATCAAAACAAGCTCCTCTTTTTTGTTCTCCCATCTTCTTGCCTATGGTTTGGCACAGTTTGAAGGTCCCAAACTGCAATTACTGTGCTATTCTGAACACACTTACTTTACTGGCAAATTAACTGATTGATTCTTAAGGTTGACAAGACGATTGTTACCTACCCCCCACAATAAAATTTTCATTTCCCAATTTCCAGCGAAAAGATTGATTTTCTAAGGAAAAATCAATAGAAATGGGTAAAATTATAATTTCAAACACACAAGAAAAAAGAAATAAATGAAAAGATTTTGGTGATAGTTTGCTAAGTTTCATTAAGCATTAAAACAATGTTAGTTGGGACGTCCTAGAGACTCAACCAGAAAGTGCAATCTGGAGCAACGGGTTTCTTATTGGACTTCTAAGTAGCATCCAACAGGGCGATCACGTCCGTGGAAGGCATGAATGACAAGCAATTAAATCTATTTTTCACGTGCAGGCTAAACAACACTGAATACATACCCTCCTCCTGGGTTTAGCTCAGTTCTGCCAACCTAAAGGTTCATGAGTTATATGAAGTAACACAGCTGCCCAACGGCCGAATACATCAGTGTAGGAGAGTTTGCAGTTCTACTTGGTCGTTCCACCTGTTTATCTAAGCCCAAGTAACTGAAATCTAAATTCTATGACTTATCACCTCTGTGGTGAAAACCCAAATGGGTAATTCGGAGCTCGGAGTGTCCCTGGGGATTAGATTCCTGCCAACCTCCTCCCTGCCCCTAACACCTGAGCGCGGCAAGTGACTCCACGGTCTGGACGAACAAGCTCACTCACTTCAGGTCAGCTCTCCTCAGAGGGCAAAATGGGTCGGGGTCGCCTGTTATGCCGCAGCTTTTTGAGACTCCTGTGTGTTGGGTCCGTTTCGTGGACATTTGACACGAGCTGGCCTCAGGGCACACCTCGCCCTGGGCCGTTTGGGGACGTTGCAGAGGTGGCACCAGGCCCAGAGTGGAGCGGGACCTGCCGCCCCCGCGTCACCCGTGGACAGGAGCGGAGGAGGTTCCGCGGCGGGCGCGGACGCCCACAGGGCACGGCCGGGGGGGGTGGGGGGAAACTTCTTGAGCCCCACCCACCGGGGCGGGGCTCAGGCTCGGCCCAACCACTGCCCGCGGGAAGGGGGGTGCCTACCAATATCGCAGTCCTAACGCGAGCGCCGACTCCTATCCTAGGAGTTCCCCACTCCTTCCAGGAAGGCTCCTTCTTCCTGCCATACTTGCCACAACACCAAAAAGCCTCGTCTTATCCTTCCTACCCCGTCTTCTCCGCGCCCTCCCCCGTCTCGCTTGGTGCGGTCCCGTGTCGCTGGTCACGCGGCGGCCGGGCGCGGCCTGCCCCGAGCCCAAGTGCCCCGAGCCCAAGTGGTGTTTCTCACAACCTTTGCCCGCGTCCTTTGGAGCGGCTTTCCGGCTGGGACGATGCCGGGCTGGAGTCGCGTAACCTTAGTCCTCCTCACTGTGGCTCTTACCTGTGTCTCGCCGCAGCAGGCGCCGCCGGTGAGTGAGCTCTAGGGAAGGGCGCAGAGGTGGCGCAGGTGCGGGTGTGGCTGGGCGGGTGGGGCGTGAGGAACAGCGGGTACGCGGCAGCATCTTTCCTGGGGTCTGTGGTATACTTTGCAGGGGTGTGGGTGCAGAGTGGACTGGTGAAACGTGCCCCGGGTTGACTCCGTACACGCTGGGACAAGAAAGCCTTTCAGGGATATCCTAATCTCTCTACAATGCTGGTTGTGATTTGCACACCCCCAATTTGAGTGATTGCGCTTGTTCTACCAGTTCCAGGCTCGCGCATCCTGAACTGCTAAGAGAAAAAGTTCCAGTCGTCTTGTGTGCATAACTCAGTTAAGCGACGGACTCCTTCATTACTTTGGTTTTCTCTGCCAGGTGACGAGGTGCTGAAAGAGACGTTGCAGCCTAGGCTCCTGAGGTCCCTGGGAAAGGCCCATTCGTCCCCAGTCAGGGCAGTGGGAGCACCCCAGACAGGCCCTGGTATCGCTGTTGTTGCCTCCCCATTCCCCCCCACCCCACCCCCGGTCATGAGAACGCCTGTCCCGTGGCTCTTTCCCCAAAAGGAAGACAGAAAGCCAGACTTGGTAACTGCAAGAGACAGTGAGGGACCAGCCAGAGAAGGAAGTAGATTCAGTGGGAAAATGTCTAGCCAGAGGTTACATTATTGTTTACTGAAGCATACCTAAACTCAGGCCTCTTGACACCCGGTCTGTGCTCTTTGATACTTCTCATCTTTAAAAACAATAAGACTCCATTTTTCTTTGCCAACAGATCAGATAAAGAGGAATTAGGGTGCATCTGACTTAAGGTTCCATTAAGGTGGTCTTGAGTAGCTTAGGGTATTGACAGTGGTCTTGAATAGCTTAGGGTATATGGTCTTGAATAACTTAGGGTATTGATAGTGAAAGCAACATAATGCATTCTCTTCTCTTACTCTTTTTCTAAGGAGAAATTATCTAAGAATGAAATCATGATGGGATATCATTCATTCATTAAAATTGATGGGATATGGGGCGCCTGGGTGGCTCAGTCGTTAAGTGTCTGCCTTCGGCCCAGGTCAGATCCCAGGGAACTGGGATCGAGCCCCGCATCGGGCTCTCTGCTCTGCAGGAGGCCTGCATCTCCCGCTACCATTCCCTGTGCTTGTGTTCCCTCTCTTGCTGTGTTTCTCTCTGTCAAATAAATAAAATCTTTAAAAAAAAAAAAAATTGATGGGATATTAAGCAAATGAAAGTGGAATAAAACGGCATGTACAGTGACTTCAGTAACAAAAATACACAGTATATACATGTAGACAAGGAGTGTACGGGTATAAGAAATAAAATTAGTTTGCTTTAGTGTGTGTAGGGGATTAATATGCTGTAAAGTGGTTGAGATTATGAGAATTTTTAAAAAATTTAACTCTTTGATACCGTAAGTGCCCTTCAGCCAGAGGCCACCAGGAAACACACCTGTAGTTTAACAAATTGGGTTTATTACTCTTTGCAGTGAGAAAGAACATAGACTACGGGCAGTTGTGGGATCTTTCAATATAAGGGCATTTGGCAAAACCTATATAATAATTTGGACTTTGGTTGTGTGATTTTGTGGCTAGGTCCAGGGTTTGCTCTACATTGGGTATTTTTAGAAGGTGGGGCAATACAATGATTGGGTAAAGAAGAAACACTCATTCAGTCAAGAGAAGGGGGTTTTGGCATTTTGTGGGTTGCACAATACCCTTGTTTTGGTCTGTGTTTAAACAGAATCATGAAGTAGCCTTGCTTTGTTTCATTTTATCATGTCTCAGAGTAACCTTAACTGAGGTAGGTATTCTGTGAGATTGATTATAACCAACAGAAGTGGCCTAGATGTGAGTGTCATACCAATTCATAATATTGGGGTCTAATTGTGAACCTCTGAGCAGTTTCAGTTGTCAAGGGATGCTGTTTTTTTCCCCCTTTCTCAATACTTATTTTTTTCAAGCAAGAGTTTTTAAAAAGCTATCTTTAAAACAACAAAATAGTTCTTATCTAGAATAGTGGTTGTCAAAAAGCTAGTCTAGCCACAGGTGTCAGTTTGGGAAGCTGTTTTCACAAGTCTTTAATGAAATGAGGAAAATGAGGGCATAAAACCAAAATTACTAATTTAGAATGTTATCTGTTATTCTGATTTGATGCCTTTTCGACTTTTGTTGTTAAAGTGTTCATGTATATGGGGTTTGTTTTTTTTTTAACCTCTCCACATGGGAGAATAAAAATTTGGATTCCCTTGTGCTGGTCTTTTCTTAATATTAATCTGGAAAATGCTGGCTGAAAAGGACCTTTGGAACCTCACAGAAGTATAATGACCCCATTCTCTGACAAGAATAAGCTGTTTTTTCATGTTGAATCATATGGTAAAGAATGTACGTATCCACATAGTAACAAAAGATATCTCAAAACTACTTTTGATAAATGTGAACAGTGAGGACTGGCTTTAAATTATAAACAAAAACCATTTAATTTGGAATGTCTGAAGATTTTGTTTTTGAGGCTTTTCAGAATATAGCATATTTTAAGATCTTCCTGAGTCATTCTTAGTTACTGATTTTATTAAAAGACCTACTAGGGGTGCCTGGGTGGCTCAGTTGGTTAAAGCCTCTGCCTTCGGCTCAGGTCATGATCTCAGGGTCCTGGGATCGAGCCCCACATCGGGCTCACCGCTCAGCAGGGAGCCTGCTTCCCCCTCTCTCTCTGCCTGCATCTCTGCCAACTTGTGATCTCTCTCTGTCAAATAAATAAATAAATAAATAAATCTTTAAAAAAAAAAAAAAAGACCTAAAAGATGGTGGTGGTGGGAGTGGCACAAGAAATATCTGAAGAGAGAGATGAAGACAGTATCATCCAGGGCTCTGTGGACCTTGTTAAGGGTTTTCACTTTTTTTTTTTAAGATTTTATTTATTTGACAGGGAGAAACACAGCGAGAGAGGGAACACAAGCAGAGGGAATGGTAGCTAGAGAAGCAGGCTTCCTGCTGAGCAGGGAGCCCGATGTGGGGCTCGATCCCAGGACCCTGGGATCATGACCTGAGCCGAAGGCAGATGCTTATCAACTGAGCCACCCAGGTGCCCCAAGCGTTTTCACTTTTAAAGGATCAGTCTGGATTGGAAGAGAGCAAGGGTCGATATGAGGAGACTAGTCTGGGGGAGAAAACAAGGTGCAGAGTGATGGACAGAAGGGTGGTATAGTGGAAAGGGAGAGAAGTGGATGGTTCTAGAGGAGAAGAAGGAAGTAGAATGGGCAGAAGGAATGACTGAGTGAGGATGAGAGACAGGCACCTTTCTCAAGTGCTCAGTTGGCTGAATGGCGGTATCACTGCCATGGAACACAAGAAGGGAAGAGTTGAGGGGCAGAAGAACAAAGATTGTTTTTATTCTGGTTATGTTGAATTTCCAGTGGCACCAGGATATCCAGAAGACCTTTGGGACTAGAGTTCAGAAGAGGGAGATGGGAATTGGAGACATACTACTTGAAATCATTGAGCAGATGAACATTGAGCAGATAGATGACATAGAGAAGAACAGGACAGGCAAAGGTTAGGGCACCCACATATGTATGTGTCAGGTAGAGAAAAATGGCAAAGTTTAAAGCAACAGCCAGGGTGCGAGAGTGGGTATGGCAGAAGCAAAGAGGAGAGAGTGGGACAGGTTCTCCTTGTTCGCCTTTGAGATATCAGGTGTCTGTTATACTTGGTAGTTGGAGATCACTGGTCACCTTGGCCTGAGCAGTGTTGGGAGCAGAAAATAAGTTGCTGTAGGCAGAGAAGTGATGAGAAGGAAAAGAAGCCAAGTGGGAAAGATGACTGGTCAGTAATAAATCAGAGCAGATTCTGAAAGTGGGTGAAAATGAAACATGGCTCAAGTAATTGCTGAATCAAACTTATTTTTATGCATTAACTTCTCATATCAACTTCTCATATGAGTGATAATATTGTTGACATCATAGCTAGTAGATCAGCTTTTAGCAATAATTTTTACAAAGTTTCCTAAAACCACATATACCCCTTTTGGCCTGGCCGATATTATTGTACTGCATCTGCTTTCCCCCAGTACTCCAAAGGAAGGAACATACAGATATAATCTGTTCACTTAGTCAACAGATATTGCAGGCCTACTGTGTGCCACATTATGTTCCAGACGTTGGTAACGAGTTATGTCTATACATAAAGGTCCCAACCCTAATGGAAGGTTTATTCCCATTCCTTTTACCTAAATATTCCTAGTTTAATAGAGTGCCATCCCATCAAAGGTCAGAAAACAAACTTTGCTTGCCCATTTGAGTTTGTTATATATGCAAGAAACGTGCCTTACTCAGTACGCTTGTGTTTGCTCTATTGTACACAGAGAACATTTTAAGAAACAAATCATATTTTAGAAAATAATTGCTAGTGAATTAAATAATTAAAATTGCCTTGCTAGAATTGTTTGACTTCTTTTCTGATGGTATGAATACTGGTGTGAGCTATATAATTTCTTCAAATTACCTTTCATTGCCTTTTTATGACTATGTGAATAAGACAAGGACATGAGGGCTTTCTGAACTTTTTTAAAAGTCTCAGAGGCATACATTTCATGGAAGTTCTTACTAACTCTGCAGGATACGAGTATTTCAAGGAGTTGGAAAAGTTATGTCATTTCTTTTAGGCGTGGAGCATTTGAGTTGCTAATGGAAGAATTTTCAGTTTCTATGTTATTTTCCTAAATAAAGTGTGTCCAGTAGCTCTGTAATTTTTCTTAATGAATGGAGAGGAAATAAGACTGCTTAATTTCTAAGAGATTCAAGTTCCTGTCAAATGATTAGAGTAGGGAATTCATTGGCCCAAAAAGTGTTTACAAAACATTTTACAGAGATTTTCACAACTTCCTTCCTCTGATCCTAGGAAGCAAAAATGAGAGAGAGCAAGTGAGAGAGAGATTGAAAGTCTAAGTTGGTTGTGCTTTTCCCCACTGTGATAGAGCAGCACAATATGCCAAGCCAACTATATAAACATCTATGTATCACCTGCTTATAATCTTTACCTATCATCTATTTAAATTTTACCTGTCTTGATAAGGTTGTCTTATTGTGTATAGTTAAATTTGGAGATAGTAGGAAACTTTAAATAACAAATGAGCTTGTTTTAATTCAAGTTACAACAATTTCAAGTCTCTACATAGATTTTGAAGCTGTATTTCCTTGTAAAAGAGTCCCTTGAAGGTGAGAATGCAGCTGTCTCCACTCTACCGTCAAATCTAACCTCTCTGTTTAAAATGACTTTGGTTTTAATACCTTCTGAGCCCCTGAAGTGCCCTCATCTTACACTGCTACCTTTAAAATTTTCAACTGCATTTACACTTTCCTGTTTCTGCCAGATTCTATGTAGATATCATGTCTGTACATGGTGTTTTTTTATTGCTGCCAGGATTATCAGAGCACAATCTTATTGGCTTCAAACTCTCACATACGTGATGGCTAGGCTGCTCCCCCTTCTGGGGCAGGTTGAATTCTCTCCTCAGACTTTTTTTTTTTTTTTTTTAAGATTTTATCTATTT
>CM053604.1:151115905-151134016 GCA_028646535.1 Procyon lotor
TCTATTCATCTATCAGTGGACATTTGGGCTCTTTGCGTATTTTGGCTGTTGTGGACATTGCTGCTATAAACATTGGGATGCAGGTGCCCCTTCAAATCACTATGTTTATATTCTTTGGATAAACACCTTTTCTATATGATTTTTTTATTCTAAGACAGATTTTCTCAGCTTTATTTTCCTATCTTTTTATTTCAGCATGTTTTTAGTCACTTGGTTTACCTTCTTTTCATATCATCTTTTTATTTTATAATAAAAATATAATTTATACTGAATTTTTCTTGAAGTTACTAGTAATCAAGAGTGTTGAAACTGATCATTTTATATTATTTTTCTCTGTTGCTTAAATTATTGAATATTTTTCAGTTAGGTTCTTTTTCATTTGTTTTCTTTGTACCGAAATATTATACTAAGAGACCTTTTTTATACAGGGCTAGATAGTATATCTTTTAGGCATGTGGGTTAAGAGGCAAATCATGGATATTATGTAGGTACTTATATAACATATTTCTACAAATTTTTTATTGATGAAAATATATGAACAAGTTAATACATTTTTTTTAATCTAGGTCTACTAATGAGAAGAATTGATTTCTTATGGAGTAGGCATTTTGCTTATTGGGATTCAGAATTAGTGTTCCAAATTGATAGCAAATGTTTATATGTTATTCCTGATCTGCAATGAGATTTTACATATTTTATCCTCAGCAGTGTCTTTTTGTATGGATTTGTGGTAGGATGACTAATAGTTTTCCAAAGATGCCCATGTCCTAATCCTGAGAAGCTGTGAATATGTTCTTTTTGTGGCAAAGGGGATTTTGCAGATGCAATTTAGTAAAGGAGCTTGATATGGGGACATTATACTGGACTAACCAGAGGAGCCCAGTATAATCACAGAGATCCTTGTAAGAGGGAGGCAGGAGGCTACAGAAAAGATGCTGTACTAGAGGAACAGGGCCTAGAGGAAGGGGCCATAAGTCAAAGAATGTAGGTGACTTCCAGAAGCTGGAAAAGTCAGGGGAACAGTTCCTGCCTTAGAGCCCCAGAGGGAACACAGTCCTGCAGACCCACTTTAGATTCTGACCTCCAGAGTATTTGGCATTATAACTAGGCAGAAAACTAAACACTCACGATCTCTTTCTCCTCTCTCTCTTGGTTTCACACATACACACCACCTCCAAGGGTTTCCCTCTAAAAGAAAAAAACTGAAAAAGTCATCTAGGAAGAACATGGACAGTTTGTACGAGTGTTCATGCTTTCCAGCAGTGGCTGCCACCCCTCAGTCAGCAGGCCCAGTACAGCCTGCCACCTGTTTTTGTAAGACCTGCAAGTGAAGAATGGTTTTGACATTTTTTAAAAGTTGGGAGGGAAAAATCAAAGAACATTAATATTTTGTGACATGTAAGAATTACATGGAATTCACATGTCAGTGTCCATCTACAGAGTTGTATTGAAACATAGCCACCCTTGTGTATTTGCTTACTGTGTGGCTTCCTTGCATTACCACAGTTGTTGAGCAGAGCCTGTGTGTAGGGCCTTGTGGCTTTCCACTGCGCTTGGCACACTTCAAGTGATAGTTATGCAATTTTAACTCAACTGCATTTTAAGTGCCACATGTATTGATGTGCCATGTTATTTTAATCTTTAAAAAATTTATCAGTGCAGACTTATGTCAAAACACAAAATGAATTTCAGATGTAATGCTCTCGAGGCAAAGTGGAGTATGGATTATCTTGGCAGTCAGTTAGATGACAGAGCACATCTAGCATTGTGTTGAAGGAATTCAGTTTGTGTCAACACTGGAGGATTAAGCAGTCATCACAGTATTCCCAACCGTAGGAAAAAATGATCAGAAAAATAAGACAACTTAAAACATAGTATCTCATCACAGGATTTATTTACAAATTTTAAAAAGCAAAATGAGGTTGCAATGAAAATAAGTCTTTAAGTCGCTCATCTGTTAGCAAAGCAAGGAAAGCCATTGAGCCATGGTGAGTTAATGAAATCACATTTGATTGCAGCAGTAGAAGAAATGTGTCCTGGGAAAATTTGCTGTGCATTGTTAGAACAGCTACTGGGGACTTTGGTAGACACATCCATATCATTTGAAGACCAAACCGATTCCCAGTTATTGGTACTGAAGTTACTGATTACTGATCAGTTATTGCTATTTACTAAAGCATCAGTGCCAAGTTTGTGACTGAAGAATTAGTCTCTGTGAATAGTCTGGTAGAACAACTACAGGCAAGGATGCTTTCAAAGAACTTGAGAACTGAGTAATTCAGTAAGACCTGAAATGGAATCTGCTATTTTGTGTAACAGCTGACAGTGGTAAGAATATGTGTGGAGCAAACAAAAGCTTAGTTGGGCAAATGTACAAAGCTTGAGGAAATACAAGCTGTCTCAAGCTTGTGGTTATTAATTATAGTACTGATTGATACTTTGTGGAAAAGAATTGAATCTATTATGTGTTAATGAACCAGTAATATCAAGCATGAACTTCTTTACCTCTTGTAGACGTAACCATTATCATTTCTGTGAATTTTTATGAGAGATTCTGAATATCCAGACTTCTATATTACACAGTTGTGAGGTTTGCAGCAGCCAAGTTTTACTATGATTTTTTAACTCGGGGGCTGAAAGTTTTCCAAACAAGGACCACTCTCAACCCTTGTTACTGAACATTGAATGGCTGTGGTGATTAGTCTTTGCTCTCTTGATACTGAATTATCAAATTGTTACTGTATACTATGAAATATGTTATATTCTAATATTTTAGAAATAGAGTTTAAAAAAAGAAATAGAGTTTAAATTCTAATGGCTGAATTAACTTCTTTTTTTTAATTTTGATTTTGATTTTTATTAACATATAATGTATTATTTGCCCCAGGGTACATGTCTGTGAGTCATCAGGCTTACACATTTCACAGCACTCACCATAGCACATTCCCTACCAAATGTCCATAATCCAGCCACCCTATCCCTACCCCCCCCACCTCCCAGCTAACCTTAGTTTGTTTCGTGAGTTTAGGAGTCCCTTACGGTTTGTCCCCTTCCCGATCCCATCTTGTTTCATTTCTCTCCCCCACCTCCCCCACGATCCCCCGCCTTGCCTTTCAAATTCTTCATATCAGAGAGATCATGTGATAATTGGGTTGAATTAACTTCTAATAATTGATGCTGTTTCTTAGTGAATTCAGTCTAAAATTACAAGGCAAAATAGCAGTTACATGAGAAACTTAGACTAGTGAAGTTATCTAGATTGTTATGTTTGGATCACAGGTAAGGTCATGCTACATTATACATTTCTTTACTATAAAAAGTTAATACATTATGGAATGAACAAGTCCCAGGGATGAAAATTACAGCATAGAAAGTGTAGTTAGTGGTATTATAAAAGCATTATATGGGGACAGATGGTAACTTGTGGTGAGCATAGCATGACATACAAAGTTGGTGGAATCACTATATTGTACACCTGCAACTAATGTAACATTGTGTGTCAGCTGTACTTCAGTTAAAAAAAAAGTTAAAACAAGATGTTAGATCTGCATTCCCACACATATTTGCTGCAGAAATGGTTTTTGAGCTCAAACTACAGTTCTAGTAGTTTCCTTCTCTATTCCCCCTCTTATTGTGGATTTTTACTTCTTTTTAAAAAATTATTTTTCTTTTTACAATATTGAGTCTACAGTAGGAAGAAGATTAACTAGTTCTACTATCTTGAACTAGTAATAAAAACATCGTAAATCCATGTGGACTTTTAGCATTTTATCTTAAGAGCTGATTTTATCTTGCTACTAAGCTTCAATAGCTCTCCCTAAAACTCTCATTCATTCATTCACTGAGTGGCCTCATTCACTTCCCAGAACACAGGAGGTGAAGAGAGAAACAAATAATTACAATACAGGGTCATAACCATGGTAATAGAGATATGCACAGGTGCTGCAGAGAGGATGGACGACAGTATGACTGTTTTCGTATCGGAAGTAGGGGAAGACCTCACAAAAGACAGTATTTGAACTGGGTCTTAGAAATTAGAGTCCAAAGTTCATTAGGTGGAGAAATGGCATTTTAGGCCTCTGGAACAGCGCATGCACAGGCAGGGAAAGAAAGGTCAGAGTTCAGAGGACATGTCTGCATGTGGCCATGCACGATAGGAGTGGCAGGAAAAGAGGCTGGGAAGGTATAGTATGGCCAGATTATGAAGGGCCCTGCACAGTGTGTCCTGAAAATCTGGTTTGGGATGCAAATCTCTGTTGCAGTGGAGTTGGATCATGAATTCAGGTGACATCATACTCTATCAAGATTTAATTTACTGTTAGTGATAAATCAGTCTATCTGACATAAACATTTCCATCTACTTTCTTAATATTTCCTCTTTATTCAATATGTTTGCAATATAGAATCCCAGATACAACACTAGTACAAATTGAATTAAGACTGAAAATGCCCTTAAGTTTGAGATTTTAAAAGTTTGTGTGGGAGGAAAGACTTTTAGAGGTATCAAAATGATCTACAACGGCAAAGCATGCTTGATTTTGTCTACACAGTCTTTAACAGTTTTTGCAAATTGCCTGTTCAGTTTATTATTTTCTGAAACTTAATTTTCTTTGTTTTTTTAGTGGACAGAAAACTGCAGAAAATCAACCTACCCTCCCTGTGGACCAACGTGAGTAAACATCACATGTTCAAAACTGACTTTGGCCTTTGTGGAGACTTTTCCATATGAATTATCTCATAAAAATGACAATAATAAAGAAAAATTTAAGTCATGCCTTCTATCCTGAGATAATTTTTTTTTTCTTCTGAAACAGATTTTTTTTTCATGTTTGTGTGTTATGTATTTGGTTAAGACCCTGGACAAATATTGAAATACATGACTAAAATGCCAATTTCTAGTCTGTCAAAATCAGAGAGAAAAAGAATTTCTGTTCTCCAGCAAATTCTGTTGATTGCCAAGCATTTTTTCATCCTGACAAATGTAGAGCTGAGCCATGACTTCCTGTGGTGCCTGAATATAAACTCCACCAGATTATATTGGAAGAAAGTATAGGGTCTTATATGTGAAACCTTCAAGAAATAACCCCCTAGTGTGATAATCAAAGCTGTCGAGGACAAAACGGGATTAAAAAACATAAGGGAAGGGCCAGTGTCATATTTTAGTGCATTTATGTTAATATTTTTAATATAGGATATGGCCTTTTCAAATCTTCCATGATTAAATGGGTTTATGAGAAAAGTATTAAGAATAGCCCACCAGCCCAGGGGGTACAGAATGTGGAAAAGATAGGTGTAAGGAAGGGTAATCTTTTTTGCCCTGCTTTCTTTCTCTCTGAAAGTAGCCTGGGGCGGGCATTGGAAAGGAGAGTACAGCTTTAACCTGTTAACCTTAGAAATAACACTAACAGTTATTTTCCCAGCAAACATGAGTTTACTGGGGAAGAGCAGAGAATTGCAATGCAGGACAAGCAAGCTACAGCAAAACCATAGGGAAGCCTGCAGAACAAAAGAGGAGAACACTCTTTTATATAGGGAAGGGGGAAGTTGGGAAGGCTGTTCAAACCAAAAAGTCCATTGGAATAAATGGCCTTTGAAGTGTAGTGGCTTTTCATTGGCTGAGTTATGGCAGTGTCTTACTGGCTGGGCTGTTGCCAGGAGAGGAGGAAAGCCTTTCTTCCTGTGGGGGTAGTAAAATAGTATCTAAAGTATTATCAGTTTGCAAGGCTCCTTTCTTTCTGTGGGGTTATAAGTTCAAGCCCCATGTTAGCAGTGGAGGTTTCTTAAAAAAAAAAATCTTCAAAAACATAAATTTAAAAAATCTTTCTTTGAAAGCATCAGTGATCAAGAGTCAGGTTTTCCATATTTCTGTGCAGGGAGGAAGTTGCGCAGCAGTTGGAAACCACTTGAAGCCAGTGTTTGAGTTAACAAGGAAAGTTAGGAGAGAACACTCAGGCACTTCCCATCTAAAGTCTTTATCTTCTTAAGGTCATGAGTGTTGGAGATTTTCTCAGAGCACTGAACCAGCATCATCTTATTGGGTACATTGTTTTTTTAAAAAGTTCGATAGAGAACAAAATACAAAACTTAAAATAATTATACAGAACTCCAAATTGTATGATGACTCTAAAGTAATACTCTAGGTCTGAAAGTAGCCAACTGACATATTTATTGTCACTGATTCCAATTTAGGAGACAGGTTTTCCCTGTGAAGACAAACATAGAGTCATATATGCCTCCTGGAAGTCTCTGCTTCAAGAGATGGTGGAAGCAAAACGGTGAATACAGCCAAGAGCACACAGAGTACATTTGTAAATGTACAGTACAGATATGTACTAACACTTTGTTAGTAGACCAATGGTTTAACCGTGTAAGTAGTGGGAGTTTTAGAATTTCTGGTAGGGCCACACTGTTATTTGGTCCAAACCAGACTCTTTTTATCAAGCCAACAATTATCAGATTTTCAATATTGTTTCTCCCTCTCTAGTGTTTGTTGTTGGGTATATCTTGTCAATTTTTCTAAATAATCATCTGGGAGAACATCCCTTTGGACTGTGACAGAGGTTTGTCTTTTGGTCTCCTTGAGAGCAGCACTTTTGGTGGAAATACCAGTGAGGTGGTTTTGTTTGGCCTCCAGGGAGTGAGTCAAGTGTGGTATGCCTAAGAACCTTATTAATAGAGCAGCTGGCAAAAGTATGACATCTAGTACATTATGGACATAAGAGCCATTTTTAATCTTATCCTCATTGGGAGTAAGGACATCTCATTGTTTCTATAATATTCCAAAGTGATGAACTGCCTCAAAGGCATATTGACTGTTCCTATAAATGTTTATGGTTTTAGCCTTGGCGAAGGGACAAGTTTGAGCAAGGGCATATATTTCAGCCTATTGTGTAGAAATAGCCAGAGGCAAAGGTGCTGCCTCAGTAGTGTCAAAAAGGAGTTGTAATACCGTACCCCACGCAGTGTTTACCATTTACATCCTTTAAATAAGCACTCTCAGGAAGTCATGAAAAAGCTTGCCTTGGTTAGAAGCATTTCTTACAAATTGTCGTGAGGGGTCAAAAAGTCACGTCAACAATCACAAAGGGTATCATCTGGATTTGAATGTAGTTCTTGTTTGGAGATCAGATGCCCTCAGTATCAAACTTGAATTTGAGCAAACTGCTTCCCCCCTCCCCCAACTTTGGAGACTTTATTGCCCTTTAAGGCTACAAACTTGAATAGGTGGATGTTGTCTCCTGTGAAGAAGTATAAGGAAGGGATAGAGAAGCAAGGCATCTACATATTTTAAGAAAGTAGAGCCTTCCCAGAACTTTCTATCATCCAAATCAACTTTTAAGGTTTGTGAAAAGTAAGGGGAACTCTGTGAAACCCTAGGGATAAATATTACTGTCCAGCTATATTGCTGTTCTTCCCAGGTGAAGACAAAAAGATATTGAAAGATATTGGCTGTTCTCACCAGTGAGAATACTAAAAATGTACTGCATAGTTAAATTATGAAAAATTTGCTTTCAGTAGGAATGGATATCAGTAGCATATAAAGGTTGCAAACAACAGCATGCCAAAAAAAAAACAAAAACAAAAAAAAAACAACAGCATGCCAAGGGAAAACAGTGGTATTTATCATTCTTAGGTCCAGGACAGACCTCCATTTGGCCATTGGATTTTCTTACAGAAAATGGAGGTATTACAGGGACTAGTGCAGGGGATAGTGAAGCCCTGAGCCTTGTGATCTCTTGTGGGCTTGATGCCTCAAGGGCCTTCTTTATTTACGGGGCATTGATTAATTCTGCAAAGAGGTTTTGAGGAATCTATTTGAATCTTGGTGGGGAGACGCACTTTGGATTGTGCCTGTATCAGTTGAGGATATAGCCTGTTAAGGAGGTGATAGTTGATCCAGTAGAGCAAATAATCAGTGTCCCTAGATGTAGCTACAGTCATAGATGGAAGCAATGAAAGATGTGGGAAGGGTCATTTAATCCCCTTGGTGGGCTCTTTTGATTACTGTTATCAAATTTTAAAATTATTTCCCCTTCGGGGAGAAGGAAATTCTGGCATGATAGTTCTGTGAGAAACCTTGGCCCAGTAAATGAATAGAGATGGAGGAACTAAAGGGGGAAAAAAGGATGCATATCTCTCAATAGGCCTAGACAAATAGGTTCAGAGATGGAAACCTGTTGAGGTTTAGCAGAGACAAACCCCACTTACCACCACCACCGGCTATTTGAACTGTTGTAGTGCTCTGAGGTGGAGGCTGCTTTAAAGCAGTGGGTTTAAGCATGGAAAGTGTAGCTCTGATGTTAATACAGAGATTTTTCCCAGTCTGGAAAGTGGTTTCTGTAGGTCACTGAAGAGGGAGGATTGGGACGAGTACCTGTTGCTCCTCGAGGCCTTGTGTTAGGGCATTAGGAGGTTAGACAGCAGCACCTGGAGGGAGCACTTAAGTTTGTCCCAGCTTTTTAGTAATACCCTGGCTCTTTGCAGTAATAGCAGAAACTGGAAAGTTTTTGGTTTTTTTAGGGGCCTTACTTGCCCAAGTTGAAACTTGAGAAATTTAGCAGCCCTTCTTTAGGTGACCCATCTAGAACACAAGCGAGCTGGTTTGCCAGATTCAATCTGGAGTGAGGATGGTTTTATATTTCATCCTGGTCCCAAGGAGAAGGGCACCTGGGTGACTCAGTCAGTTAAGCATCTGCTTTCAGCTCAGGTCATGATCCCAGGGTCCTGGGATCAAGTCATGAATTGAATCATGAATCAAATCAGTCTCCCTGCTCAGCAGGGAGTCTGCTTCTGCCTCTCCCTCTGTCCTTGCCCCTGCTCCCTGTCCCCTCCCCAAATAAATAAATAAATAAAATCTTTATTAAAAAAAAAAGACTCAAGGAGAAATATCCCGGTTTAGGTCATTGATGAATATAGAGTTAAATGCTACCTGTGTGGATTCAGCATTTAAAGGAAAACCAGAGCCGCCTTCTTTAAAAACAATTTGGAGTCGATTGTAGTAGTCATGAAGAGGTTCATCAGGCTTTTATGCACAAGCCTGAATTTTTGTTCCCATCGACAGGCTTAGGAAAAGCTACTATAACTGCCCAGTGGATATTCCTTGGGAGTATTCTAGTGTCTTGCCAAAAGTTATGAGTCTCTACATGTCCTTCAGGATGTTCCTATTGGACTAGTTTGATCCAGTGTTTGGTCTGGCCCTCACAAGCAAGCATGTGGATTAATGCATATAAATCTGAGAAACTAGATTGGTAAGTTTGAATAACTAGGATAAATTCTACGGCAAGCCTGTGGGGTGGGGTGTGGGGGAGGTCACCAGTCACTTTAGAAAACTATGACTTGCATAGTTCCCTTAGTACAGCGAGCATAAGAAACTTGGCATTTCTATAAATCCTCGGAAGACTCAACTTTAAAGAGGCAGGTTTTAGCAGGTTCAGAAGAAGGAGTAGGGATTACTTCAGAGGAAAAAGGAAGTTCAGCAGTGAACATAAAGGAAAGTGGTTCCTGCCAAGTGTCTAGAAATGAACAAGGGGAAGGGGGAGAAAAGCTATCCAAAGCTGTTTTGACTTCTTTCACTTGTCATGTCAGTTAACTTAGAAATAGTATCTTACAAATAGGCAAACTCAAAATCCTGAAGGGATTTAGAAACCTCAACGTACCATCTAAAAAAGGCATCCCATTTAGGTATTTTTGTTTTTTAGTGGCTGTGCTTTCTAATTTACTTTTGGGTAAACCAAGTTTGGGGAGATCCCAAGCTCCTCCTAATGGCCATTGAAATTCTGAGTTACTTTTGGTTAATTCAGTCTACTTAGTTATAAATGCATATGCAGAGGAATCATAGTTTTTAAACATAGACCAGCTGGAGTCCCAGTAGGGGCTGGGTACCCTCAAAGCATTTTGATAACTGGGATCCCATTTCTTAGACCTTTTTCTCTAGGGTAAAGAGAAAAAATGCCCAGGAGCACAGTTTCAATAGGAACAGCCTCTTTCCAGAAGGCATCAGACAAAAGGTCAGTATGGTTCCAGCTGGAACAATCCACTTCCAATTTGGAGTCATAGCAAAAGCTAGTGTATATCCAGCGGTCACAGTCCGATCCCAAAGTGAGTCACTTTACACTGGCACAGGAATAGTCCGGTTCTAAACGGGAGTCAGTACAGTTATAACAGGAACAGTCCGATTCTGTAAAGGAGTCAGCAAGTGCTCTCAGATTAAAAAAACACACACACACAAACGAGGCCTTAAGACAGATCCCGAATAAAGCCTGGAGAGCTCAAACACAAAAAGAGAGTGGAGCTTGAATCCCAGGGAAAACTTACATGGGATTGTCAAGAATGACGGGAGGCCCAGGCGGCTCTGTGGTTAATCAGAACCTGTTTGCTCACCAGCCTTGGAGCTGTTGCGAGTTTTCTCTGGATTCCACTTCTGATCACCAAGTAATGTTAACCTTAAACATCTATCTACCAGTTATTTTACCAGCAAATATGGGTGTATTCAGGAATAGCAGAGAATTATAGTGAGGGACAAGCAACCTAAGGCAAAACTGTAGGCAAGTCTGCAGAGTTGGAGAGGAAAGTTGTTTTCTAGAAGAAAAAGGGAAATTGAGAAGGCTGTTAAAATAAGTCCACTGGAGTAAACTGGGAGTCAGAAAATGGTGGCTTCTCATTGGCTGGGCTGTTGCCAGGGCAACCTTTCTTCCCCTGCTGGGATAGTAAAGCAGTAGTTAAGGGTAGTATCAGCTTGAAAGGTAGCTTTCTTCCTGTTGAATCAGCAGTTGGACATTACAGCTATCCTGTCTGCCCCAGACTCCAGTCTAAATGATGTATTCTTTTATTAATTTTCAGAAACCAGCAACATCAAGATGACATTCTTGATTTTTGTAGCGTTCCATTTATATATACTGTACTGCACTTGCCTAAATTACGTACTCTAAATAGCCTCTGCGCAACTATACTCCACAAAATTCTTTTGATTTACTCACTTTTCTGTGGAAAAAGGCAAATATTTGACAGGAAGTAATTTAGAAGTAATCAGTTCCTGTTTATTCTAAAGCCAGTGTGCTTTCCAACCCTCTCTCTAATGGCTTGCTCTTTGGAGGTCTTCCTTTGTGTCGACACTGGCAATGCCTTGGTCTTCAGTGCCTTATTGATTACATGCATGTCTTGACTGGTGTCACTGCCCCAATTCATTTAACACATAATAAACACCTTTCATGTTTGAGGCTTTTTTTTTCCTACTCCCTTTCGTGTGCACCTTATGTGTGTCTATGAATTGATTACCCTGCAAACCTTCCCTGCTTGGGCTTTTAACTGGTTCCAGGCTACTGAGTATATGTATGTGTATACACCTGTACAAAGAAATGTGTGCAAAACCCACAGGTACAGATAAACACATTTTTCTCATATTTATCTATCTATACAATGTAAATATTTTTGTCCTGGCATTTCTCCTGGATTCCTTCCTACCACCCTAGCCTGTTCTCTGCAGAAAAATCTTCCATTCTGCTCTGATTTCCTTTGAACTATGTCTTGGGATGTGAGAGGGGAGTGTGGTATTCATATACCTTTGAATGACAACAAAATCTTTCTCTACATTATTGTTGATTGAGTGCATTGATTCTGGAGGTATGCACAGGCATCTCTGAGGGAGGAGAGAAACACCTGTTTATCCAGCCTGACCAGTCACATCAGGGCTGGAGATCAAGGAACTGATAGCTGGAGCACCCCCTGAATCCATCCAGATCCCATTAGCATTTATTTTCTACTGCTCCCTGGCACAAAGCATCTGCCTTCTTATTTGTGTGTGTATGTGTTGTGTCACTTGGACTAGTTTTTGATCCACCTGTGGAGTCAGGTGAGTTCAGTCAGTTCTTAATAGTGACTGTGATGACCTGGGTACAGCAGATGCTAATTCTCAAACATAATTTAATGATGCTTATTGTTTACAGTAAAGTAGGAAAATATTCTATAGTCGTGACTATTGATTGATACTGCTGAGTATTTCTTGTGTATTTCATGTAATCTTCACTGCCCTCAATAAGGTAGATAATATTTATTTCTCTAGGAGATTGAGGTACAGATGTTAAATACAGAGACATTTTAGAAAAATGTTTAATGAGAAGTAAAATGTGGGATCATGGCTAAGCTTTAGTTATTAAAATGGTTTTGTTAATCAGTTTCACAGTCCTTTCAAAGGTGGAGGTGTTATTATAGAGAGGTTTTGGGGTCTCCCCGTGCTCACTTAACCTAATCCTCTGCTGTACTGAGTTTATCTCCTCTCCATTTCTTCTTTGGAATCCTTGAAAGAAGAATCAGGAGATTAGAGTGGATATAGGCTTGGGTTTTGTTGGA
This sequence comes from Procyon lotor, assembly GCA_028646535.1. Taxonomy (NCBI): domain Eukaryota; kingdom Metazoa; phylum Chordata; class Mammalia; order Carnivora; family Procyonidae; genus Procyon; species Procyon lotor. The sequence goes on from CM053604.1 coordinate 151,128,251, forward strand.
TATTCTAAGGGGAAGAGTAGCTAATTGGAGTTCAGAAAACCTGTCTTAGGGCAGTACCAATGATGTGCACAGCTTTAGTGGCCACTGCTTTACCATCGCTCCTAGACATGGAAATCTGAGTGTGTGCTGGCAAGGGAGAGGAGGCCATTAGTAGCACCTGCCTATAATAGGATGAACAAGAATTTTTTTTGAATCGTGGGACTGAATTTTGCATATGAAATTATGATCAGTCAGAAACTGAATTAATTTGTTTTTATGTTGTTTTTTTTCTAGAAATTAATTATGAAAGTCTTTAATAGAGATATCAGCTACTGTAGCTCACACCAGCATGTACCTTATGTTTCTCTGGAGCAGAGAAATAATGGCGCAAATGCTGGCTATTTTTAGGAGTACTTCTAAGCTGATAAATCACTGAATGGCACCCCCTTAGAGGCTTAGTAACAAGATCTGGAAGATAATGTTTCTGTAACTAAGGATAACAGTGGTAGCATTCTTCCACCAGAAATAGGGCCCAGCTTCAATGATAAAGGAATGGACGGTGCTATATCCTCATAGTAAAAATTGCTATTTGTCAATTGAAGAGTAGTAAATTGGGGAATGCGTGTGATTGTAACAATGCTTGGGTTTGCACTGACTACAGAAGAATGCGGAGAGAGATGGCAGGAAGAATCTTATGGCTGAGTGAGTAGAGAAGGTTCTTGAAGCCAGTCGTAGGAAGCTAATGCATGCTGCCACTTCTGGAGGCTTAAAAGGCGACCATACTGAAGCCAATGCTAAGACAATGATTTGGCAGTAGCATGACTAAGGGGGAATTCTAAGACTGGGAAACCAATCAGAGAAGTGCCTGGAGCCTAGACTAAGTCTCTGCAGAGATTTAGGAAGGCAAAAAAGGCAGCTATTTTCCAGCACTGAGATTCAGAAGGCATGAGGCTCTTGAGCCAAAATTCTTTCACTTATCACCAGTTCACCTTAACCTTCCAGAAGGTGTAACTTATTCTAAGATTTCTGAAATCGTGTGTGATTGTGTATACAACACAGGGCAGAAACACTGGCTGGGAAAATGAGCTTTTCTGCAAACCTTGGTTTGAGTACCAGCTTCTATGTTGTTAAGAATATGCCTCTAACATATCCATCTTGATGTAACTGTCTAACTCCCATTAAAAAACTGCTTTTTACATTTCATGATGCTACACCTCTCATTACAGCTATAGGGGTCCAGTTCCATGGTACACCATAAATCTTGACTTACCGCCGTACAAAAGATGGCATGAATTGATGGCTGACAAGGCACCAGCGGTATGCTGATTGTTAAATCTTCTATTTCTGACATTACTGAATATAATTGCATTTTTAAAAGAGCATTTCATGAAATTACACACCAAGTATTTTAAGAATATAATTTTGATATTTTTCTCCTGTTAACAGTCATAGAAGAAATGATGCCATTTTTCTGTAGCTTCCTGATCTTTTTACCCACCTTCGCTTTTGTTTCTTTCTGTCATCTGCCTTTTTCTAATTAATTAATAAAATGGCCTGTTAGAAATGTGTGTATATAGTAGGTGAAAATATTTTCAAATAGCACTCTATGTATCGATAAATCAAAAGGTCTTTTTTTCATTTTACCAATATTAATCTTAAATAGTCAACATTTTTTATGTCTCTTGTTAATTAAACAATTTATTTATTTTTCAGCTAAGGATTATAGTGAATTCCCTGAAGGATCTAGTAAATGCATTTGTGCCAAGTGGAAAAATTACGCAGCTAGTGGATCAAAAGTTGGTAAGAAATATTATTTCCCACAATAAATTTTAAACATATCCACATCTACATATACACACAGAGTTCAGAAAAGGCTCTGGTATTTATTAAAGGCATAAATCGACAACTTCTAAGGAGCTTAGACAAGTTTTCATTCATTCTAGACCACTTTCAAAACTTCAGAGAGACTTAAAATTCTGGCGTTTGGTAATATATGAATAATAGGACACAAAATAGCATGGCAAATTTTGGCAGTTAACTGCCCCTTAATTTTAAGTATGGACTATTTATAGAACAGTGGGCTTATATGTATTTATCTGGGAGCATGGTATGTCCTTCTCCTTAGACATACAGTTGACCCTTGAACAGCACAGGTTTAAACTGGGAAGGTCAACCCATACATGGATTTTTTTTTTTATATAAATACAGCAAAATACTATAAATATATTTTCTTTTCCTTATGATTTTCTTAACATTTTATTTTCTCTAGCTTTTTAAATTGTAAGAATACAGTTTAAAATACATATAACATAGAAAATGTGTGTTAATTAACTGTTGATATTATCAGTAAGGTTTCTGGTCAACAGTAAACTATTAGTGGTTTTGGGAGAGTCAAACATTATACGGGCACTCCTAACCCCACTCATTGTTCAAGGATCAACTGTACTTATATTTGCAAGTTCACTGTTGAAAATTTGGGTTGTGTGGTTTGGTTTTGTTTTGTTTTGTTTTGTTTTGTTTTTTAAGTACTTTGCCTCTGTATCTCAGGACACCCAGAGATTTTTCTACATATGACCAAATGACATATTCAGCCCAGCTCTGCTCTTTATGGAGTACCTTGGTAGCTGTAACCATTGAAACTCACTTGGGTTGAGTGTTTCTTGTAGCAGTGTATTTGCCAAATCAGTTCATTTTCCTCCTGGTGATGCAGGAAGACTCCATTTCTTCAGCTCCTTTTTAATTTAGGTGAAACCAATGGAAAATCGAGGGCCTGGCCCTTGGAGAGCCCTAGAGATCCCCATCACCCTGTTTTGGTCCTTGCTCTGGGACACTGTATGTTCTGCAGGTACAAAGGATTGGGAAGACCACCAAGAGCCTAGGGCAAATGTTTCAGCACTTATGACATTTGGGACTGGATAGTATTTTATTGTGGGGGCTGTCTGTGCATTGTTGGGTGTTTAGCAGCATCCCTAGCCTCTACCCACTGAGTGTACCCCTTCATTTTCGAAAACCAAAAATGCCTCTGGATATCACCAAATCTCCCCTATGGGATAAAACTACCCCTAGTTAAGCATCATTGAGTCCTAGAAACTGGACGCTCTAGGTATATCATCCCTGTGACACTTGCACCTGCTAGCCGCCAACTTTGTTCTCCCTCATATTTATGCTTTCAGAGTCTTTGATTAAGGGTCTTCTTCATGTTTATATTAATCAGAACTCCCCCATATAAAAAGGTTGGCAGAAACAGCAGACAGGAGGCCATCCTATCCCCCTACACTGCATGCCAGCAGGGATGGTACATGTCCAGGATTGCATTCGGACAACATTGGGTTTTTTTACCTTAATCATTGGATTTAAAGGTTGGATCAGTCCTGTAATAACCATATCCTTTGACACATTTCTTAAGCTGTGAAATGGCAGGTTTCTCATCAGGGAGAATAGATTAATAATATGTATTTTATATGGTTGTTGTGAGAATTCAGTGAAAAGTGCATATAAAGCACAGTGCCTGAATATGATTACATGGTTAATAATACATGTTCAGTAAGTCATCTTAGTTTGTTAAATTGGCAGGAATATTCTACTTGTGTAATACTTTGAATTCCTAAGGGGTAAAAGTAAATATGCTTGGGTCATGTGACATAAATACCAAGTCATGACAAATGAGACTTGTAGATTTTAGGCACATTATTTTATTAGCAAGAGGCCATGAGTTTAAATTGTAATCTCACTTTTAGTGGAAACTTGCATTTGAGAATAAAAGTATATGTCCACCAGGATTTTGCTCGTGTCCTTTGTTTGCTAACAGACTGTGGTAATGCATCTAGCCTGGGAAGCCCATTAACCAAGACAAAAGGTTTTGTGAATGAAAAGACAGATATGCCTTTAGGAGTGTGGATAGGAAGTAGTAATGAGGATGCAGTGCCAAGGTGAGAGGGTGAGTTTGGGTGGAGATAAGGGGCACTTGTGGAGTGTTTGTGGGCCATGTTACGTCACCCAAAGGCAGTTATTCCAGTTACCTTTTTTTTTTTTTTTTTTTTTTGGAGAACAAGGTGAAATACAAGGCAGGAGAAAACAGTTATAGATAGTAGGTCTTGGCATAGTTTCTTAGAAGAGTTGAGTTTAAGGGAATAAAGGCAAGAATTAAAGAATGAGGGGCCCAATATTACGTCCTAGATAGAGTCTCTTAGAAACACAGGATGTAAAAGTGCTTTATAATGACTTTTATCATTTCCCATGGAAGGATCATCTAGAACATACTATATGTAAAAGAACCAAATCTCAAAGCAACCCTTTAGGTTGAATGATTGATAATTTATTTGTTTTCCAGCCTGGCCTACTTGGCAACTTCCCTGGTCCTTTTGAGGAGGAAATGAAGGGGATCGCAGCTGTTACTGAGATACCTTTAGGTAAAGTTCATTTTGCAGCTTTTATAAGATTTAATAAAGCACTTTAAAATTTTTCTATTGAGGTATGATCTACATACATTAAAGTGCATAGATCTTAAGTATAAAGTTCAGTAGAGTTTTTAAAATGCATGAATTCATGTAATCATGACTCAGATCAAGACAAGGAAGTTCCAGAAATCCAGAATGCTCCATTATGCCATCTCACAGATAGTACCACATCCCCAAGTTGACCACTTATTCTGACTTCACTGTACATGAGTTCTGCCTTCTTGAACCTCTGTACACAGTGTGAACTGTTGTTCACTGTAGAGTTCTGAAATCTGTCTATCAAGAGTACCTACCTAGAGGTTGTATGCTACTGTATAAATAGGATGTTTGGGTGGTTTTTAGACTTTGGATATCAAGAATAAAGCAGTTATGAATATTCTTATATCTGTCTTTGATGAACATGTTCACTCATTTCTGTTGGATATATACTGGGTTATAGGGTAGCTGTGTTTGAGCCTCGTAGATTCTGCCAAGCATTTTTCCAAAATATTTATATCCACTGACATTCAGCATAGTACAAGAGTTTTACTTGCCTCTGCTTAATACTTCTCTACCTGGTAGCATCAGTGTTTTTCATTTGAGCCATTTGGTTGAGTGTGTAGAATCCCATTATTATGTCATTTGCTTTTTCTTGATGACTATAAGATTGTACAACTATTGACCTTTTCTTTCAGTGGTTAGTGTTTTGGTTGTTTTTGCTTCTTTAAAAAAACGATTAAAAAAGATAGTCTGTCTCTCCTTCCTTCCTCTTAAAGGTGAAATGTTACAGTCTTTTGCCCATTTTTCCTTGGTTTTAAAACACTCTTTTTGTTTTCAAGTTTTTATTTTAATTCCACTTAGTTAACATAGTGTTATATAGCTTCAGGTGTATGATATAGTGATTCAATAATTCCATCCATACATCACCTGGTGTTCATCACAACAAGTGCACTCTTTAATTCACCCACCTCCTCTTTGGTGACTATCAGTTTGTTCGTTAAGAGTCTGTTTTTTGATTTGCCCCTCTCTCTGTTTTCCCCTTTGTTCATGTTTTGTTTCTTAAATTCTACATATGAGTGAAATCATGTGGTATTTGTTTCACTTAGCATTATACACTCTAGCTCTGTCCCATGTTGTTGCAAATGGCAAGATTTCATCCTTTTTTATGGCTGATTAATGTTCCATTGTGTATGTACGTGTAAATAGATACAGATACACACACACCTACCCCATATCTTTTTTTATCCATTCATCATTCAGTGGACAGTTCAGCTTCTTCCATAATTTGGTTATTGTAAATAATGCTGTTGTAAACATAGGAGTGCATGTATCCCTTTGATTCAGTGTTTTT
>CM053604.1:151134516-151186091 GCA_028646535.1 Procyon lotor
GGGGCTCAATCCCAGGACCCTGAGATCATGACCTGAGCCGAAGGCAGAGGCTTTAACCCACTGAGCCGCCCAGGTGCCCCTGATAATATAAATTTTAAGAAGAATGAAAAGAGAAAATGGTGGGGAAGCAAAAAAAAGGAATACAAAAAAAGAAAATCTAACAAAATAAAGGACATAGTTATTGACTGCTTACAGACCCACTGAGTCGTAGTACAGGGAATGAAAAAAAGACACACAACAAGGTATATGTAAAACTTCAGAACTCTAGGGGGAGAGCTCTAGGGTGGGAAAGAAAAAAGAAGACAAAGAATCGGAACTGTAAAAGGCATAGGCCTTCTCAACAGAGGCACTGAAAATGAAGGCAAAGGGGGCACTGAAATGATGTTTCAACATGGAAGAATTTAAGATTTTCATACACCTATAAAGTCTCAAAATATTTATCTTTTATGCACTCTTTCTCAGAGAGGTACTAGAAATGTGCTCTACCAAAAATGAGGCAGAAGGACGACAAAACTGCATTCCACAAACAGATGGAATAAAGAATGACAAAGGGGATTCCCAGGCTGCGAGCTAGGGAGCAGGTCTAATGAAGAGCCAAAGCCAGGATGGAGTGGGAAGGACAAAATGACAAACTGGTACATGCAGAAAAGTCCACTAAGAAGTTCTTACAGCTGTCGTTGGGCAGAACAAAGACTTGGTATGTGGTCAAAGAAAATCAGGCAAATAAAAAATGGAAACAATTACTAATTTCAAGTGAAAAAATGTGTAAGAATAAGCAATGAACAGCATTTGCTTAGTTCAGTAGTCAGTAATATTTATGTAGTTTGGTTAGATCTATGACTAAATGTAGATTTAAGCAAAAGATAAAACTGAATGAAGAGGATAGGATTAATATAATTAAATGAGGAGTCGTAAGTGACCTAAAAGCCTTCACATACTATAATAGGAAGTCAATGGAGAATGTCTAATACATAAGTGAATAAATAAATATAAACATACTATTTAGAAATACAGAGTTAAATAACCAAAGAAATCATACAAAGTGCTGCCTACGAGACAGGATGAGGTGGAGGTAGGAAAGGGAATGATTTTATTATATACTGTTTCCATGTATGACTAGGAAGTAAAGATACATGAAAAATCCAGATCTTCAACATAATGTCAGTTTTTAGAACTTGTTACCCCCCCCAAAATTAAAGTGTTTTAAATATAAGCATTCCTAAATATAAAAATTAACTATTTGAGATTTCAATAAGGATGTTAGATAGGTTTGTTTATTCACAAAAACGAGAATAGGGAAGTTGTAAAGTCTGACATCCTTAAAAAGGATCTGTCTTCAAGTAGTTAAAGACCAGGGGAAGGTGTGTTAGTCTGGACTAGAATACCTGATCATTGTGTTCCGTTTCTTCTGTAGTTTCGGTGTTAGCCTGGAGTGAAGTCTGGACATCCACAGGTCCCTCTTCAAATTCTTCTATTTCTTCATCCTCATTCTCATCTTCTCCACTTCCATAATTAGTCAAAGCCTGAGTTTCAGCTTTGGACAAGTCTAAATTGATTAATACACAGTTTTTAGGAAATTTTCAGCACTAAATCTTAAGAGTAGCTACCATGTACTGCATTCCCGCATTGCCCAAGTCCTTTACATACAATAGCTGAAATCCTCCAAACATTAAGCAGTAGAACACTGTGGTGCAAAAAGGACAGGGCAACTGGTCAGGGCCACGCCAGACCATTCAGAGTTGCTGGACACCTAACTCTACATTCATTACACTCTGCCCAACTGTTTGGATAAGTGACCTATAAAGAGCTAAAGTATAAAGCCAGTACCGGAGCCTTTACACTTACTAATAGACACTGGACATTCTTCACTTTCTTCATCTTCCTCTTGATCAGAAACATCCGATCTCACATTTTTGGGACCATCACCATCATACATCTCAGAGGTCTGAGTCTGCTTAACTGCTTCAGTTTCATCCTTGTCCTAGCCACAAACACATGTAATGAATTCCTTAAAATACATTTTAAAAGGCATACAGTAAGCCCATTACAAAAATTAGTCATGATCTGATAAAAAATAAAGAAGTTGTTGTTTTTAAGAGAAAATAAAGTTTTGTCGGAAAAAAGGCCATTTTATGATAAAGTTTTTCTCAAACATTAAGTTAAAGCTATTAAAGTTACTTAATCTTTTGTCTCAAAAGCACTGTTTTTAGGCACAAATTAGCCACTTACTTTGTCTTCATCATCTATTTCTCCAGCAGGTGAGCCATGATCTCCTTCAAGAATCCTTTTGGCCTATAAGCAAATTAAACAGAATTTAGGGGTAAGCTTTCAGCATTATACTTAGATATTCAGTAACTTTAATAAAGGCTGCAGTTCTTGACCACAATCCAAGAAATGTACATTCAACTATTTCAATGAAATCTTTTAAATTAGCCAAACAAAAATCAACACTGTCTACCAGGAATAATGAGCATCTCAAATTCACTAATTCTAGAACAAAAACCTTGACTCCCTCCCCAAACCCCAGCTTCCTTCAGCCTTCCCAATCTCAGAAAATGGCCCTTCATGTACCCCATGCACAAGTCAGACACCAGGAAGCTGCCTGTGCTCTACTTGTATTATCCATGTCTAAACCATAAGAATGCCTCATTGACTCAACTGTCAAAATGGATCTGGTGTGCACTCAGAGCTAAGTCACAGCATTCCCTAACTGCACTATTGTAACACCCTTACAACTGGTCTCTGCTTCTATCTCTTCTCTCCTACAATTCCTATGAAATACATTATCTGGACCAATCTTTTTAATTACACATGTGATTATGTGCCTCTTCTATTTCAAAATTTCCCATGGAATAAAATCAAACAGAAGGTTCTTACACCATTGCTAAGACCCCATAGTTTGGCCTTACCCACCTAGGTAACCTCATCTCCTACACTTTTTTTTTTTTTTTTAAAGATTTTATTTATTTGACAGAGAGAGAGAGAGAGAGAGATCACAAGTAGGCAGAGGCAGGCAGAGAGAGAGTGGGAAGCAGGCTCCCTGCTGAGCAGAGGGCCCGATGTGGGGCTTGATCCCAGGACCCTGAGATCATGACCTGAGCTGAAGGCAGAGGCTTTAACCCGCTGAGCCACCCCAGACGCCCCATCCTACACTCTTACTTCCTGTGAGGTTTTCCCACTACCCTGGCCTTCTATAAGTTCCCCAAACTGCTCAATCCTGCCTCAGTCTTTGAACTTAAGAGTTCTCTCTGCCTAGAATGTCCTTCCCTTTCATCTTCATTATAAACTCCTTCTCGTCTTTCTTGCCTTAGTTTATAATTCACCCAAACAGTCTCACAAGACTGCCTATCTTCAAGTAGTCTTTCTAATCATTTATTGTGGTTCTATCCTGTTTTCTTTTCTTCAAGCTCTTGGCAATGACTGAAATAATTTGAAACTTACCTATGTCTAGAATGAAAATACTAAGAAAAGTGTGAAACAGTTGGCTTGACTTTTTCTACTTTAGATTTCAGGGATTACCTTTCAAAGGATTTCAAAGGATTACCTCTTTCCATTTTGGGGCTTGACGTGCTCTTTCCTTCTCCTGATTAGAGTCAAGAAGAGGGAGAGGTCTAAGGGAGAAACTTTCTGGTATTTCTCAAGTTGAGGGGAAAAATCTCATCCAATTTCATATGTGATCAAACTAATTTAATGAGGTGTAAGAAGCTACAGAGATGTGCAGCCAAAGTCCTAACTTGTAAACAAGCATGTATGTTGGTTGGGGTGATAGATATGCCTGGTAGCTCTGAGCTCTATCAGGGTTGGAATAGTTACTACAGACAGCTGGTCAAGGACTGGATGCCAGCCCTCCTCTCTTCTTTGGAGACTTAAATGACAATTTTGTAAGACAGCTGATAATTCTTGTCACCAATTACTGTCTGCATTCCTAATCTTTTAGCCACTGCTGTCACATCTGAGATTCAGTATATGCCTAGCATATGTACTGATTTAGATAATTTGATTAATTGCTTTTACTTAGAAAATATGTTGGCTGAGGTCAAGAATGCTTTTAGTTAATAATGATAAAGAACTATATTTTTGTGCTAATTATAACTACTCCCAAAATCAAAATGAATGTCATTTACCTCTTTGGCATAAGACTGTATCACTCCAGCTGCTTCTATTTTCCTTTTGCACCTCTGTTTAACAGTTATACTATTGTTATCCAAATCTTGCATAAGCTTAAAGAAAGCCAATTCATTAAACAACACTTCAGATATCTCTACAAGAAGATCTTCTCCACAGTCTTTCAGTTTTCTACCAGCAAATTTTGCCAGTGAATCCTATTCAAAGATAAACCAAGTAATTTTAAGATTATAATAAATTTCAATTGTGGGTAGAGCAATAAAGAGGATTAACAAGTTTAAATTACAATACTCACCTAGGGAAAAAAATTTTATTACTTTTTAGTATAGAAAAAGCTAAAACTAATGGCTAAGATTACTACACAAAGAGTAATATTCTTTTTTTTTTTTTTTTTTTTTAAGATTTACTTATTTATTTTGAGAGAGAGAGAGAGAAATCCAGGAGCAGGGGAGAGGCAGAGGGACAGGGAGAGAATCTCAAGCAGACTCCCTACTGAGCACAGAGCCCTACATGAGGTTTGATCTCAGGACCCTGAGACCATGACCTGAGCAGAAACCAAGAGTTGGACATTTAACCGACTAAGGTAACCAAGTGCCCAAGATAGTAATATTTTTTAGTGATATTAATCTAGGTAGGAATCATGCTAGTCTCCTCCAGAGTATATAAAGGGAAAAGAACAGGACATGTGATCATCAATAGATTTAGTCCCTAATAAATAGAACTGACGGCCACAAATCAGTAAACCAGGGGATACATATTTACCACAGTAAGAAGCTGAGGTGTCCAGAGAGGAAAATACAAAGTCCTCCCTTTCTCAATGTTAACATCAGAGTATTTTTCAAGTTCCCCTGTTTTATATAAGCCAGGCGGTCATTCTAATTTAAATTTTTTCTTCAGAATCAGTTTAAAACCAAACTTTAGTTCTATTCAAGTTGAAATAAAGCATCATCAAATGAGTAAATCAGCTATATTCTAGACATTTTTTATAAAACTGCAGTTCTTTTTCATCCTAAAGATATGGACTATGCCATTTAGAAAACAGGCAAACAACTATATTCTGTGTCTCCTTCCCTCCAAAAAGCCACCTCATCTAGCAAAATTGTGGAAGAAGTATAAATGTGGCTGGCTCATTTAAAAAAAAAAATTTTTCACTGAATAGGTTTCTTAGAGAAAAAAGTAGAAGATAGTATTTTAAGCTCTATCTCATGAAAAATTTTTAGTAGTCTGGGCAAGATTTACTATAAACCAATCTTTATTCTTTTCTAGGTCTCTTTGTAAAAAAAAAATCAGGAATGAAATAAAAGAAAAACAGCCAGATTTTCTTAGGAAAAAAATCTTATTTCCAGATTAATACATTGGTATCTGTCTCAATTATGTAACAGCAGACAAAACTGAGGAAGGGTTGCATGGATCTTGATAAACAAAAATATTTAATTATAAAGGACTTCTCTTTGAGCCTGATTCTAGAATGGAGTTATTTCTTTCTGTAGGAATAAACTACTTAAATTTATAAAAACATATTTATCTAAATATTATCCTAAACATTTTTAAACTGCAGAACAACAGAGATGCCTTATATTCCTTATAGATGTGTTAGTACAACTGGGTTAAATAGAGCCATCATGACTTAAAACCTATTATTGAATTTATACTTTAGCCTTAATGAAAATAAAATGAAAAATTATAGTGATGGAAATTTGCATCAAGCCTCAGATTTTAGAAGTTATTAATAGACAAAGTGATAATACTTTCTCTAAAACCAATTTAAACACAGGAATGGGAAGTAAGGAACAGTTTCACGGGAAATTTTTGTAATAGAGATGAAAAGAAAAACAGATTTCCTAGTTTGGAGTAATAAACATCACTAAACTGTCTCAATGGGAAAACATATCAGTGTGTTAAACTGTAAAGATGTTTATTATATGAAGTAAGGTATCCTTACTTAACAAAGGGATTCTCAACCTTAGCACTATTAACCTGCCATCAGATAGCAGTACCAGCCACTTTCTGCCTGTGTGACAAATGTCTGCAGGCATTGCAAAATTGCCGCCAGTTGAGAATTATGACCTTAACATTAAAGTTACTAGTTACAGCCTAAGAAGTCTCTACAATCAACAGGTGGTTTCTGGTTTCTAAAATTTCCCACACTAGAAAAAAATTTTAGAAAATATCATAGAATACTTCCTAAACAACAACCCTGAAATGTACTTACTAGACAGGAGAAAAATCAAAATAAAATTTTATTACAGTTTGGCTAGGCCTTAGAGATGCTCAAGTCAAAGGAAAACATAAGCCCTAGTACCATTTTTTAAAAAAGATTGTATTTATTTATTTGAGAGAGAAGAGAGTGAGCAGGGGGAGAGTCAGAGGCAGAAGCAGGCTCCTCAATGAGCAGGGAGCCTGATGCAGGGATGGATCTAGGACCCTGAGATCATGGCCTGAGCCAAAGGCAGATACTTAACCAACTGAGCCACCCAGGTGCCCCATAATACAATTTTTTTTTAAACCACGTAAAGGAATAACCTAAAAAGGTACTGAAATGTCATGCCCAGTGGGTACCAGAATGGACATTTATCTGAATAAATTGCATATTGCCGGAAAATGGCAAAAAAAAAAAAAATAATAATAATAATAATAATCCCAACTAGAGGGTATATATTGTTAAGTCATAGAAGTACAGAATCTTACCTGTAATATACTTCCCAGCTGTTTATGAAAGAACTTTACAAATTCTTTGCTCTCATCATTTTGCTGGGTGAGAGTCAAAACCATACGTCTTACTGAAGTTAGAAGTTGAGAAGAGCATACTTCATCCATGTGCTCCTGAGAAAAATCCCAGTTGGTTAGGATATAAGCTTGCCTATTATTTAAGAAATAGTAATTCACATGAGACCTTTTTTCTTGCACAGATGCTTCTCGACTGTCAGATATATGTTTAGAAATATCTATTCATAACAAGAGCCAAACTCCTGCACTACACATGTTAAGGGTTTTGTACATTTCGACCCACCATAGCAGGTAACAGCCAGTAAAAGAAACGAACTGATTCAATACTTTTCATTGCTTCCTTCCTGTATCTTAAGAAGAACTACTCATTCCCTAGTCTCCATATTGCCTGTCTCCCCATTTGCAGTTCATTTCAACCACACTTAAAAGTCACCTCATGTATCATCTACGTCAGCTTTCTCAGCCTCGCTTGGCATTACGGACACTCTGTGCCCTAAGGGAGCTTCGGCAGGACTCTGGCCTCTACCCACAAGATGCCAATAGCACCCTCTACTCTCCTACGTCCTGACAGCTAAAACTGTATGTAGACATGGCAAAATGCTTTTAGGGTCAAAATCACCCCCCAGTTGAGAATCACTGTCCTAACTTTCCGAACAAGCCTTTTTTGGGCAAGTCTCCTCTTCTCCTTCATCTTTCTTCAGAAGCACATGCAAACTACGTAATAATCCAAACCCTGGCTCACTTTTGAAGGTGAATCCATAAAACATCCATCTCAAGTACCTCAAGGTTCTCATCCCTCTTCTGCCACTACACTCATTTGGGTAGGTCTTCTAACCTTTATTCAGGTGAGGTCATGTTCCGTTTGTTTTTTTCTATAGAAATGTGTAAAGTGAGGCGGCTAAACTAGATGATTTCTAAGGTTCCTAAATTGAAGGAATTAAGGTCATTTAAAAAAAAAAAAAATCATGTGACAGAGCAGGCAGTTTAAAAAAAAAGGACAAGAGTCTCTTGTTTTCAAGGGATCAAATACCAGAGGAGAAAGTCAGATACAGGAATAATCAATCACTACATGCTATGCACTGTCCAATAGATGATACTTTTTAACTCTAGGAGCTGTTTTTTATTTATCACCTAGCAGAGTGGCCAGCTCACAGGAGACACGCATTACTTGCTGAATATATAGCTATCATAAACCCAGCACACACTAGGTTCTATAAGGAGCTACAATAGTATATTAAGAAACAACAACAATTATCTCTGAAGAAAAGACATTTCTGCCAAGCAGAAGAGTGAAGGAATTTTATATTTTTGATAAAGACAACTTGTACAAAGGGCTTGATATATGAAAACGCAATGACAGGAACAGGAAATGCTGAGTAACCTGAAGTGAGTGACTGATTGAGGGGACCAGATGGAGAGTGGGGAAGAGATGAAGCTGGGGAAGCATATCAGGTCCAGTAGTGAAATCTCCTGAAGGCTAGGAAGTCTGCTTAGTAAACATTCATTTCATGCCTATTATGACAGGCTGTCTAGACAAAACATGACAATCTGAATTAAGGTTATGCCTCTGGAGAGAAGAAAGGAAAAGTGCCTGCTCTTAAGGGGAAAATCGAGTGCTGACTCACTGGTGATAGAGGGTATGAGAGTCAAGAAGTCCAGCTTAGGTGACTGGATATAATGCTGACATTAACAAAAAGTTCTATAATTCTACCAAGAAAGTCAAGATTTGAAGTGAAATGAAACATAACAAAATAGTTAAAATTAGATCATCAGTTCTACTCATTTTGCTGGCCTCAAAAACTTTTTGAAATGCAAAATTTAGTAACTATTTATGAGGGGATATCAATTAAATTAGACACAACATGGTAAAAGCAACAAAATTTCCTTAACTGTAGATGACTGCATTCCCTAAGCATAAAGCTGAATGAGTTAAGATTTTTTAAACCTTAGAAAGTAATTGTACACATTAAATAAATATTGCTAGCCATACACCTAATTTTATCAAAAAAGACATGCCCAAAAGTATTTACTGGATCACTCATGACAAAACAAAAATGTAAAACAAAAAAAGCAACACTTATCTATGCCTAAGATGAAAGCAAGCAACCGCTTGCATAGTTTTAACTCACCTGAAGGAATGGTTTCAAACTCTCAAATAAATCTACCCATCTATCTACACGAACATATGCACATTCTTACAACTATAGGAAGAGAATATTCTTTCCTGGGAGGTGAGTACATGTTTTACAAATAACGAGAGATAAATTTACAGAATAACTGATGAAACTGATATGTTTTTAGCTTTCTTTTGTTTACCTGTTATTTTCGGAATTTACTACAATGCAATCTTTTTTAAGAATTAAAGAACAAAAAAAAAAAAACAAAACAAAACAAAAAAAAGATAAAAAAAAAAAAAGAATTAAAGAACAAAAACACAAACTATTTTAAAAAATTATTGCTTACCTTCAAGAAAGGAATGACTTCTTTCATAATGGCTTTAATTTGCCGGTCCAGCTGCTGAGTATCAATTCTAGGACATGGGACAGTAGAAACTTCGCTTAAAGGTTGTTGTGAACCATGATTTTCAATAGGAGTTTCTATTTTTGAAAAGAAAATAATTCGTTAGCAAAATAAAGCTTGTGACATTATACATACACATTTATTAAGAATTCTAAATATTAAAAATCTGATGATGTTACGCTAATACAAAGGAGCACTTATGTAGTTTTAGCACCCTTAATAAGAAAAAGTGGTCATAAAACAATTATATATCAGGTGGGGCTACACATTTTCTTTACATATGGAACTGTAGTTTCTGCACTTTTACTCAGTGGAAGAACACACCTTCTGAGTTAGTGACTGTACTTGCAGCGGCAGCACCCTCCTCATCCTCAAGAATCCTGCAGGTGCATCTCATATTTGTGCTACTTTCGGCCTCAGTCTTCATACGCTCGTATTCCCTCATTCTGGCTAATGCCTGATCTAAGTGAATCACAGTGTTACCTATGTAGGAAACAGAAACATTTTGAGAAAATATAAAAGCAAACTTTACCATGTATTCCTCATAACATATTAATTAAAAAAATATCTAATTGCAGGTAAGGAAAAATAGATTTAACAAGTTCCAGACACTATTTTGGTGAGGGCTTACATTACTCTCTCAGACTCTGAAGTCTATATTGATTTCATTAGTCATGATGTTGCTTCACGTAAAAATAAATTCCAAGATGCCACCCAAATTCTCATGAAAGCATTCAACTGAATAAAAGCAAATAAGAGAAGGAAAAAGCCAAGATATTTCCCAGTTTTCCTTTGTCCACTTCAGACAAAGCTAGTGGAGGATTTTGAGGAAAGAATCAGTAAATGAAACAAAACAGATAGGACTCAAAGCCACTTGGTAACTCAGAAAGGGGGAATTAACTAAAGGCGAAAGGAAGATTTTTCTCTAAAATGGGATGAGATCAGTTCAGACTTGAGAGGTATTTTACTCAGAAGGGAGCTAGGCTTAGAGTCCATGATAGTCAGGATAAAGCAAAAGGAAAACTTACTGCTTTGGTAAAAAGTGTGTATCTAGTAACAGGGCAAGGCTTAACCCTTTTCTTTGTAGGCGGGGCTTGGAATTATCTAAATCTTGTTCTCATCATATGAACAAACACTAGAATAATAGGACTTAGATCATTTTATCAACTAAATGCCCTGGAAATCTGAATGACTGAATCTCAGTAATCTCTTGATAGGTTACAGCCAGGAAAATGAATAGTGTACCTATACATTTTCTTTTCCCTAGTCTGTTTTCCAAGTCTGGGACTCTTCTTCCCTGATTTTCTTCTTCCCTTTGAGTTATACAATCCTTCAAGCTTCTGTTTTCTTAACAATGAAAAAAAAAGTGCAATGCTTCATGCAGATTCAGATTTACCTGGGTTTCTCATTAAAGATTATCTACACTAAGAATTTTCAGTTATTGCAAATTAAACGACTACTGTTATTGAAAATGTGATTGATGAGGCCCTGATACCTCTGAATTTTTCCCATTAAGTAACTAGAAATCCTTAAAGGATGACTCTTCCCTTACAGGAAGGAAATTAACATTTCTCCAGCTCCTATTATACATACTAGAAAATTCTATATATTTTTCAAAGAACATAGAGCAAGATAGGTAAGACTCCCATTCTCTTAGAACATGCAATCAGAATGATGAGATGATTTACCAAAGGATAAAGAGTTAACAGGTGATTCTTCATTTTACACTGAGAGACTTTTAAGTCCACAGTCTGTCCACCACATTGTGCCTTTTTTGGACTTTTATTTCTTGATGTAATTCAAAGACTGTATTAAAGTCATGTTCTAAGATTATAAAAAATTCTGCTTACCTAGATCATCTGTTGCAAAAGGCTCAAAATTTGAAGATACAGACATGACACTAGCATTATCAGCATCATTTTGCTCACTTATTTTATGTGTTTCTCTCTCAAAGTTCTTCTCAAAAGCTTCCTAAGTTATAGTTTAAAAAAACAAATAAAAATCACTAATATTTCTTTTAAAAATTGTATGATGAATATTAAAAATTAACATAGAAACTAAGTATTTGCATAAAACTATATACTTATATTGGGATATAACCAAAGTTATTAAAGGTTGAACAGTCACAGAGAATATCAAAATATTAAATAATCTTGCAGAACATATGTCATTAAATAGATAAAAATACACAGAGAGAGCTACTAATTAAACTGTAACTTGGAAAAGTAAACGTTTTATATTATTTCTATAACCTTAGGGAAATTTTCCCATCTCCAAAGCCTAATAATTACTAGGACCTTACTCTATCTGGTTTTAACAGAAGAAAAACATGACAGCATCATTCATATTTTTTAAATGAACTTTATTGAAACATAATTGACATACAACAGTGCACCCATTAAGTGTACAGTTTGATGAGTTCTAAAAAAAAAAAAAAAAGAAAAAATATATATGTACACATACACCCATGTAACCATCTTCTCTAAGATAAAGACCATTTCCATCAGCCCACAAAGTTCCTTTGTATCCCTCTGTAGTCAGTCTCCACTACACCCCACTCATAAGATTTCTATCACCACAAATCAGTTTTGCTGACTCTAGAACTTGATATATAAATGGAACCATTCAGAATATACTCTTCGATGTCTGGCTTCTTTTCTTTTGCTCAATAGGTTTCTGAAATTAATCCATGTTGTCATGTGTTTCAGAAGTTCATTATTTCTGAATGGCTGAATAGTATTCCATTGTAAGGATATACCATATTTTGTTTATCCATTTATCTGTTGATGTTCCGGTTTGAGGCTACCATGACTAAAGATGCTATAAGTACAAAATACAAATGTTTTTTTGTGGACATATGTTTTCATTTCTCTTGGATGGATACCTAGAAGAAAAATTCCTTGGTCACATGCCAAGTTTATGTTTAATTTTTTTTAAGAAACGGCCAAACTGCTTTCCAAAGTGGCTGTACAATTTTATAATCCCGTAAGCAGTGTGAAAGCTCCAGTCACTCTACATTCACACCAACACTTCCTATTGCCAATCTTTTTAATTTCAGCCTTTCCAGTGCATGTGAGGAAATTTCTCATGTGGTTTTAATGTGCACATTGGCCACCATTTACAGATCTTCCTTCATGTAGTGCCTGTTCAAATCTCCTGCCCCTATCTTACCAAACTGTTCTTAAAGCAAATTGTCAAAGTTCTTTATGTAGTCTGGATTTGTAATTTATACAGTCATTATCAGACATGTGTATTAACATTATATTCTCCTAATGGTGTCTTTTGAAAAGCAGGATTTTATTTTTAAATTAAGTCTAATTTATTAATTTTTTGTCATAGCTAGAGCTTTGTGTACCCTAAGATATCTTTGCTTATGTAAAACCATGGAGATTTTCTTTTAGAAGTTTTGTAAGTTTTAGCCTTTTCAGGACTTTAATTTCAAAATAATTTTTGTGTATAGTGTGATTAAGGTGAATCTCACATTCTAAAACTCATTTCACAATTGTGTTCTTTCTCCTAGCTATTAATCTTTTAAGTTCTTCTCTTCAATTATGCAATGAAAGCTCTGTCCCTGCTTAAAGGAAATTCAGGCATTTACAGACCACGTTTTAGGAAACTGAACCATTTTGTTGCTCCTTCAATTAAAACTAGAAGGTAGATGTGTTTTTGCCATTTTATGGCACATAGAAGATACAAAGTGTTTCTTCCTCTTCCTAAGTTTCAATTTTCATCCCCCCCTTGACTTATAATTCTTTCCTGGCCATGAAGGCTCTTAGACACTCTGAAGTGTGCCTATGAAAGCTTCATAAATGGAGTTCAAATGACCTTGGCCTGGGGCACCTGGGTGGCTCAGCTGGATAAGTGCCTGCCTTCAGCTCAGGCCATGGATCCCAGGGTCCTGGGATAGAGCCCTGCATTGGGCTCTTTGCTCAGTGGGGACTCTGCTTCTCCCCCTCCCTCTCCTTATGTGATCTCTCTTGCTCTCTCTCAAATAAATTAAAAAATGAAATCTTAAAAAAAGACTTTGACCTAGAAACATGGAGAATGAGAGTCTGTATCTGTCCAATATGGAAACCACTAACCATGTGGCTATTTATATTAAAACTTAAAATTTAGTTCCTCAGTCCCAGGAGCCACATTTCAAGTGCTTGATAGCCCCATGTGGCTAATGGCTACCATATTAGACAATGCACATATAAAACATTTCCAATCATTGTAGCAAGTTCTACTGAACAGCACTGCTCTAGATCTGTGGGTAGGAATACTGGATGTTGTGCTGCTGATTAAATAGCATTAATAAAAGGAAGATGTTAACATTAATGACAAATTTAAGTTTTGGATGAAAAACTAAGGAATTAATTTATTTAAAGATAATACTAAGTAGAGTTATTTGTGCCAAGTCTACATGGTTATGGAATGAATCTCTGTGTTCCCTCCCCCCCAACCCAAATTCATGTGTTGAAGCCTACTTCCAATGTATTAGGAGGGGGGGCCTCTAGGAGATAAGATTTTAGAAGAGGTAAAAAAAAAAAAAAAAAAAAAAGATTTTAGAAGAGGTAATGAGGGTGGAGACTCCATGGTGGCATTAGTGCCCTTCTAAAAACAGATACCAGAGCCATGTGAAGATGCAGGAAGAAGATGGCCATGTGCAAGCCAGGAAGAAGGCCTTAACGGAGTACCAAATATGCTGGCACCATCATCTTGGACTTCCCCACCTCCAGAGCAATGAGAAATAAATGGCTGTTGTTTAAGCCACCTAGTCTATGATATTTTGTAGTACCAAACCCCACTAAGACACCTACTTATTAAGTAGGTCAGTATCTTTCAATTTTATTCAAGTCTGCAGCGGTTATAAGGAAAAACTTTTAATATCCTGTCAGGTTAACTCTATCTCATATTGTAGCTCAATTTCCAATTTTCAATTTGCTATTGATGGTAAAGGCCAATGTGCGCAAACGTTTTAAATTAACAAAGTAATACCATCTACATGAAATCTGGATAAAATGGGAGGCAACGGAGTTACAGGAGGCAGAGAAACCATTGATGCGCTCAGCAAGTTATTTCAGTTCCTAATAAACTTTAATGTAACCTCATATCCCTTAATTATCTATACAGCTGGACCACTCTCTTCATTTTCCATGGGAAGGAGTATGCAAGTTTCAATTAATTACGATAACAATCCCAAGAAACAATTACTTACATTAATTTATATTTGACACTGTAAAGTGGATTAAAACCATATCATTTTTAGTTTGTGTTCAAAGTGGTAGAGGAGTTGGAGCCTAAGGTTTTAAGCAGAAAAGATGACTTGAGGAAGTACTGTCTTAAACATGAGCGTAAGTTAAAGAGCAAGAATTCAGGAAAAGTCCTCAAAAGTTATAAGGAAATTATAATATGTGGAAAAAAAACAGGAAATCTTTTGAAGAAATACTCTCTTTTCAAAAAACACTTATAATGCTAGTATATCATCAGTGGGCAGAAACAGAGTAATCCTGCTTCCAACCCTCTACACAGAGTAGATATTTGCTGATTAGTTATGGCACTCTTATCCATGAAAATCCACATACTCGAGTTGGCATAGAAAAAAGATGTATTTGCTATCCGAGCACCTGATAATATCTTTTATAATATGATTCTGAGTTAGGGTACAAACCTTTAAGTAGTGAATTCCAAATACCTAGCACATTGTCTCTTCACTATCCTAGCAGTTTGCCATCCAGTCATTCACAGGCTTATATGCTATGTGGGGGCTACTGGGAGAACACAGAGTACCAAAAATGCACCATTTTCCTCACTACTCTTTTCCATTCCCCACATTACTTTATTCAAAATTTTCTTCATAAACTTGAATACATTAATTTTTTTTCTTGGACAACTTTTTGTCCAGGCTTCTTTCCTAACCCAAAGACCTGATTTATCTTGTATTTATTTACTTTAGGGCCCTGTGATTTGACTGCAGTCTGGCTTACTGAATGTTCTAAATAAACAAAACAAATTTTACTAGAGGTCTATTGTGAGTCAATTCCTATGATGGGCACCAGAAATATAAATACACTATTTTACACCTTATAATCTATCATTTATACATAATTTCCAGTGTTTGCAGACGTTTTTGAGTTTTATACCTCACCTCAAAATAACGTTGTTACATTTAGTTAAGAAAGCTAAAAACCAAGTTATCAGGTAAATTCACAATTTACAACTACTTATTTAACTTCTATTTACTGCATACTGAAGTTATGGCTATGTTCATTAATCATTATCAGCTTACATCGTCAGTGGTAGCAAGGCTTTCACTGGGGGTAAGTTCTGAGTTTGATGCTATCCAAGTACCAGAATTCACTGATTTTACATTTTCTCCTTCTTTTTCATGGTTCTCAGAAATATGTCTGGATACTATGTCCTAAATAAGGAAATGAGATAGTTATTTAAGTAAAACATTTATTTTTTATCACCAATTTAAACACATAAGCAAACAAGAGCAAATGAATGCTCCTCACCTAATAGGTTAATCATGCGGAAGAAATAACATTAAAGATAAAACACTAAAAAATTGCTCAGAGAAAGACTTTATCTAAAGCCTACTTAAGTGTATAGCTTTTGTATCTACATTTCAAAAATACCACTGTAATTTGATAAGAAATGATTTATTTTATGTAAACATCATTGCAAAGCAAAGTGTAGAAGCTCAGCTAGATTTACTACTGTGCACGAGAATAAGTACCTATCTCAATTATTCTTTTTCTTTTCCAATATAAAGTTTGCTGAATGTACAAGAAGAGTTTATCACTTAGGATACAGAAATTTTTTTTAGGGCTTGGGGGGATGGGATCTGTCAGAAAATTGCCTATAAATAAAGGTTGTCTTGATTTGATTCAAAACATAAAACTTGAAGCTATTCTTGAACTAATGTGGAAAAATAAAATGGCTATTGTTTTAAAAGTGTTAGAAATATATTATCAAGATATGAATTAAATTTATTTTCTACAAACTGTTATTGATGAGGACATGGATAATATCTTCATGTTTCTGAAAAGTAATCTATACATGGGGGAGGGGATAATAAATATTAATTCTAACCAACAAAACAAAAATAAAAAAAAAATAAAGGCTACTGAAGCTATACAAGAAGTTTTAAATAAAATGCCAAGAAAGCACACGAAAAACAGATCATAATACATATGGAACAGAATGTACTTCAGTCTAAGAAAGCAACCAAATATAATCATGAAGAAAATCAGTACCAGATAGGGTAGGAAAAAGAATGTTAGGTACCAGATACCTGCAATGCATATAAAGCCCTTTGTCTCAAGTAGTCTGAATTAAGTAGCTGAAGTTCATGGAAGAGTTCAATTAAAAAATGTGGACGAGATTCGTTTTGAGAAATTAATGTAGCTACTTCAGAATAAATAGTATCCCGCAAAGCTTCGAACATGGAAAAATCACTCCCAGTTTCTGGAAGATATAAAAGATCAGGAAGTTAATTAACAATGATAAAATACATTCCTGACAATTTCTATTAGCTTGTATCATTACTCAAGTTTAAATTACTTAAAAACCAGAACAGACTTAATTCTATTTTAGGACTTTTAAAGTAGCAAAAGAATCTTAAAAATTACCAAGATAAAAATAATCTCAAAAATATCAAGATATATGCTATGTATTAGAGAAATACTTAAATGCATGGATAATATTACCTAGCAATACATTACTCAGACCATATTTATTTCTCAAAAAAATTATCTGGAAAATTTTACACATTTCATAGGAATAATCAGTAAAAATCTTTCAAAACTTGAATGAAATAAACTGCAAATTTTTTTTTTTGCTAATAAGAACTTTGTTACAGAAAAGGAAATTCATTTAATGTTTAGAATAAACTGAATGCTAGCAATAAAAGCTACTATCTAGTTAGCTCTACTAATTCTCAAATCTCAGCTATCATACTATATTGATGGAAAACAGAATTTTTGAACCAACACAATAAAGGTCAACTTTGCTAATGTCTTACTGCCACATTCAGGAGAAGTTGGACGAGGCACAACCCAATGCACGTTTTCAGTTTCATAGAATCTAGGCATCACTCAACAATTCTGCTATGTGTATTTGTTGATAACACAGAATTTTCACTCCTAAAGGTATACAGTCATACCTTTAACTTGAGAGTAAAAATTAGAAACTGTTCCCATTTTGGGTTCTCTATTTAAAAAAATCTCTGGGGCACCTGGGTAGCTCAATCAGTTAAGCATCCAACTCCTCTGATTTAGGCTCAGGTCATGATCTCGGGGTCATGAGATTGAGCCCCACAGAAGGCTCCACACTCAGTGTGGAGTCTGCTTGAAATTTTCTCCCTCATCCCCTACCCCCCAACACCCCCCACTCTTACAAGTGTGTGCACACTCTCACTCACTAAAATAAGTAAAACCTAAAAAAAAAAAAAAAATCTCTAAGCTATTTAGAGAAGAATAGCTATTCTTCTAGCTATTAAACTCTGTACCCTTTCTAAAGTAATAGAACCATGGGTAGTTAAATATTCAGGTTCCACGAATATCTGTGACAAGTTTCTAAAAAAGAGAATTTAAAATGTTGAAAGTTTTAATATTCTGTGCTTTTAAATAAATATACAAAAATCATAAAGATTTAATTCACTTTTTGTAAGAGAGAGTAAGACTACGCAAAGGAAATGAGGCCTAATGAAAAAAATTCCTACTTACTTACATCTTAACATCTTCAGGCCATAATTTCTACAAGTATAATACAGTAATAAATATGCAATTTCCCTATCTTGCCTCATTTATGACTATAAAATAAAATAAAATACCAAAGTTCTCTTACTAGTTTTAAAATGTTCAAATGTGATATTATAAATAAGAAACAAAACTATCTCTGCAGGAAATCTCTACTTAAAAACCCAGATAAGAAGATATGATTTAATACACAAACTTCCAATTTATATACATACTACCATAGTTTGACCAGTTAAATTAGAATATGTTTATTATTTCAAAAAACAAAGCATATTTAATGACAGTCATACCTCTATATGTGATAAAATTATCATTCCAAATTATGTATCATTAAAGATTAAATTATTCCCGAATAATGAATGATGCTGAACACATGCTTTACTGCCCACTCCCCATCAGCCCTGCAATAGACAGGTGGCAAGTTTATGCCAGTTTCTCCTCCTGAACTAAAATGTATTAGTGTAGGCTAGAAAAATCCTTGCTCAGTCAGATTTCTCTGAATCCATCTTATTTTTATCCTATTTTTCAGTTCTTTTCTTTAGGAAGTGTCACAGATATAATGCAAACATTGTGCTAGATCCTTGTTTTTTATTTTAGGTTCTCCTAAAGATTCATAACAAGCTTTTATTTTTCACTTACATATAGTGCAGGAGGCATTAAAGAATATTTATAATTCTAAATTGCATAGGACCGTGTTTAAATACATAATGTACAAACAAAAACAGTATTTTGGAATCTTTGTAATTTTCCGTGCATTTTTATTTATCATGGTCTTTGCATGTCACTGATTTTATTTAGAGGTTTATTGACTTTTTTTTTGGTAGATGTTGACTAGTAATGAAAAATAAGCAAGTACAAGAGAAGTTACACACAATACTTAACACTGTAAATCAAAGCTAGGAACAAATAACTTTTTGTTTCAAAAACATTAATGTTTTTATGCATTTAAGAATTACAAAATAAGTAACTTCAAATAAAACAATCAGTTATAAAAAGATTTTCTATTATCCTTATGAATGTGTTGGTTATGTTACATACAGTAACTGAAAATGAAAACAAGAAAAGCAGCTAATTTTACCACCCAAGAATTACAAATTAAAGCCTTCAGAATTTTATGAATATGAATTCTCTTTCACTTTTACAGCCAAATGACATATATACACTAAGCTATATCTAAAAAAAATAATGATAAGAGCAATAGAACTAAGGATATTTAAGACTAATGGAAAAAAATTAACAAAAAGTGGACACCAAAACTAAGCAGATTGTTACCTGGCGCTTCATTGCATGCATTTCTGTTAGACTGCTGTAGTATTCTCCTAGCATGTGCTGTAGGAAAGGGCAGACATAAGGATGAACATAAAATGTGTATGAATAGTAAAGACAGGGTCCATAATATGAGTAAGTGAATTTAAAAAAAAAAAAAGCAAATTTCTTTAAAACTGTTTGCCTGAACTGAAATGTTATCACAAGGTATGGATATAATTTAAAAAATAATCTTATCAGGGAAAATATCAAAAGATTTGCTATAAACATATATAAACTTAATGTGACTGATGATGACTATCATAATAAACTTCTGCCATGAACTCTTAGAAGCATACACATCAAGGTGAACCTCCCACACTCTTGAGGGAGGACAGCACTGTCCGATTCAATACCAGCAGTCATATATGCTACTCTCTAGCAGTCATATAACAAAACTACTAGTCCATGCTATAAAGAATTTTGGAATAATGAAAAATATGGGTATATTTACACAATTTAAACATTTTTTTAGCGCACCAAAATTCAATCATTTTATTTTTCTAAGTAACAGTAATAAGGTCTGAAGTCCTATGACCAATTATCCATTTTTCAGGTAACTTGATAATCCAATTAATTAAAAAGTCTTTCGATTTAGTGCCCTTCCCCAACTTCCACCAACTGTTTACTCCTTGAAGATGTCACTATTTGATAAAGACAGTAAAAGGAGATAAAAATTGTAAAATTTCAGTAAAATGCTAGGGTCACATCAGGAAAATCGATAGTTTTGCCCAAAGGATCTTAGACTTAAGAGAAGGCCAGGATTAAAACTTCCAATCTGCCATTTCTTAGCAATATGACCTTAAGGAAGTCAGTTCAAAATACAAACAAATGTGATGTTTCTTTTCTGATTATAAAAACAATAAATACTCATTATGAAAGGTTTAGAAAATATAGAAGAACTTGAAGATGACAAAATCACTATTAACATTTTGATGCATTTTCTTCTAGTCTTTATCCATTCTGATTTTTTGTTTAAACATAGTTGGAATCATAGTTCAGACAACATTAAATCCCAGTATTTTTTCCATTTTTGTTTCCTTAGCACAGATAAGTACAGCTACTGAGATAAGCTATGAGTTTAGAAGCTTTCCGAAAAAATGGTACAGTTTATGTTACTATCTCTTTATGATGCTGGGAAAAAAACAGGGATACTCTCGGACCATGTTTCCTCATCTGCAAAATGGAAATAAAACCAATTCACAGCATTATGAGGCTCAAATGAGATGAGTAATTTAATTTGTAAATAGTAAAGCATAATACAAACAGTAGCTGCTACTCTCATTTTTCACCAAGGATCTTGAACTGAGGGTCTCTACTTACTGTCTCCCTCTCCATGTTTGAGATGTACTTGTTCTTTATAAATCAGGAAAGTACTAGTACTTAAAACAGTGGCAAAACACAACTCTTTTCATTCATTCATCCAATTAACACCTAGTAAGTGCCTACCATGTGTCTAGTACCATGGGAACATTCAAGGCACAAATATGAAAAGGCATTATCTGCTGCCAAGGAACTCAAAAAAGGTGACAAAGACACTTAAACAATTATAGTAAATCCTATATAAATGTGATACGGGCAACAGAAGAGATTTACACAGGCTACTAAAGAAACAAAAAAGGAGAAAGGAAAAATTATCTAAGCTTTGATATGATGCAATTTAAGAGTTGCAGAATTAACAGTTTAAGACTCCAATAGAGAAAAAGGCTTACAAAGAGCAAAAGGACTGGAGGCAGAAAAGACACCTGCTGAGGTGAGAAACAGCAAGATAGCTATGGGAAAACTTTAGTTCAGTGCCATGGAGAGGCAACTTTGAAGCAGAGAGGGTAGGGAGAAAGGGTATATATATCGAGATATAAGAAGGAGCCAAATCTCTGCTGGCCAGATGTTACATTAAGGCCCTTGGATTCTCCCCTGTAAGCATGGTAAAGACAAAGATTTTAAGCAGGGAATGATATGATCTTATATCAAATTCTTATTCAGAGAAGATTTTCAGAATTTCAAATTAGCTCCAAATTAATGTCAACTACACTTTTTAAAAATTTCATCAAGAAATGTCAAAAGCTACTATCACAATATTAAAAAGTATTTCCAATTTACATTTCTTGATATCAAGGAAAGTCTACTGTAATCACTACTTATATAAAACCTTGCACATGACAGAAAAGTGTGACAGACCAATTGCTTTTCAAATCTAAGATGAGGAAGTCCTTAAAGCAAACCAAAAAAGAACATACCTGAAGATATTTCTGTAGACCTACTACATTTTATTATTTTTTCCAGCTGTTCATGATTCTTTCTGCTGAATACTTTTGCTTGAACAGGCTCTTCAGTCTGGGCTGAATGTCTGTTCCTACTTTTGCAAGGTTCACATGTGCTAGACATACTGGCACTCTCATACCCTTGAGTAAAAAAAGTGACAACTGTTATCAGTTGCAACTAAATCAAACTGAAAGGAAAATTGATTTCCATGGTGAAATAGTAGAGGTAACTCAATGTAAAACACTGTAAAAATAGAAAACAGTAAATACAATGTCTTATGACAACCTTTGGAAGGATGGGGTAACAGTTAATATATTCTAACACTTCATCGACCTTTGACACCACCTTCATGAGTACATGCCAACTCACACTACACTGTAGGCCTTTATGACCCAAATTCTCTACTAGTCTCCAAGTTAACCATTTTTCAGTATTAGGAAATACAAGAATCACATCTAATCTACATAAAATGTCCATAACAGAAGAGTAATGGGCATTAGTCAAATATGTCTGCCTTCTTATAACCTGTGTGTAATATGACTTCATTTAAAAGGTCCTACCCACTCATATATTCTTCTAAATGTTCCTTGCTATATGGCACAAGTTTGGAATTCAGCTTTGTTTCACATGGAGACTGGGTTATACCTACCCTATTCCCAATGAAATAAAATGCAACCTTGGTCAATATATTAAATCTCCGTATTTACTGAGGTTTATTTCTGGGCATTCTATCTGTTTAATTTATCTATTCCAATGCCATCTTCATTCTTTCAGCCATAGAAGTTTTACAGAATGCTTAAACATCTGGTAAGGCAAGTCCTATCTTGGTAGTTTCTTTTCCCGGCTATTCTTAGACATTTGTCCTTCCATGTAAGCTTTGAGATTTTTTTTTTCCAATTTCAAAAACAGTCCACAGGAATTCAAAACAGAATCACATTAAAAACATTTATTAATTCAAGGAGAACTGGTATTTATTAATTTTACCCAATTTTTTAAGAACACAGTTTTGTTTTTCATATTTGTTCAATCTTGCTTTGTGTTCTTCAAAAATATTGACATTTTTTTATAGATCTAGTACTTTCCTTGTTAAATTTATTCCTAAGGTTTTCCCCCTCAATAGCTTTGAATACTACAATGGAAAGACTACTTCCCCCCACTTTCATTCTACTGAGTGTTACTATGGTAGAGAAAAATATTTGCATACTTCTTTCATAACCAACTGCTTTACTAATTTATTTTGTTAACTCTAGTAGCTATTTTCCAGTGTTTCCTGGGCTCTCTCAGAAAAAATAAAAATTTGTTTTTCTCCTTTTTTCAATATTTATACCAATTATTTAATTTCTTGCATGTTTTCCAAACAGTGTTAGGTAATGATAGTGGAAGAGAGGGAACCCCTGGTTTAATTTCTAATTTTGATACAGATTATATTTGGAGTATTTTCATTTACAATACTTTTTGTGACTGGCATTAGTTAACATCTTTCATTACATTAATTATTAAGTAACTGTATTCTTACGTGCATTTTACTTACAATTTTTATTAGAACTGACTTCAAATTTTCTTTTTTTTTATGTTTTTATTAACATATAATGCATTATTTGCCTGACTTCAAGTTTTCTTATCTACTACTATGATTGTATGACTTCTGTCCTTCAATTTGTTGACATGAAAATTATGTTGACAGATTTCCTGATAATGAACCATGGTTAGATTTCTGTAATAAACCCTACTGGTAACAGTCTGATAATCTTTCTGATATATTTTGATTAAATTGGTTAATTAATGATTAAATTGGCTAATATTTTAGTTTTGAATTTATATTAGTAACTGAGATTGATCTACTATTGTTTTCTTTACTGACTGTTATCTCCCCTTTTCACTTTTCTCTATAAAGGTGTCTAATCTGATTCAAATGTTATTTCTGTTGTTTTCCTCAGGTAAGATGCAGCAAGATCTTTTCACTGAGACCAATGAAGGCTCTGGTTTAAATATAGGATTCTTGAGTTGCAGTACTTTTTTTTGCCTGTGTATGGATATTATTTCACTTTCTTCTATTTCTTGTGTTGTCTGATGTCAGTTTGGTTCTTTCTCACTGTATGAAACTTGTTCTTGCAGTCTGGAAGCTTATTAGATTTTTACTTTTTCCTTGGAATTAAGGAATTTTATCAGAATATGCATAGGGGTATATGTATATTTTTACCCCTTGCCTCCTGGCTGGACAACAGTTAGCTGTTTTGATCTGCAGTCACCAGTCTTTCTTCATTAACAGTCCCCCTTTATTATTATTTAATTAGTGCCTTTCCACCTATTTTTCTTCCTCCTTTAGTATTCCCTATATATCATATTTCCAAGATTTGTCATTAAGCCTCTAGTCATTTTCCTCTTGATCTTATCTTAGTACTTTCTGCTCTGTAAAATGGTGTAACTCTTCCCCTCAATTTTCTAGGCCAGTAATTTGGGACTTAATACCAGTCATCCTCTTTTTTGAACGGTCTAAACAGTAAATGTGAAAATCATTTTTTCTAGTTCTATAGAATTTGTTACAACTCAATCTAAGTGTTTTTTTATTATTTTGTTCAAATGTGTATTTCCCTCAGTAACTGCTTTTACTCGATTTTACCTGTTCTAGTGTTCTGCTTCTATCCTCTCTGGCTGCTGGTCCCTTTTACATGCATTTTACATTCACTGGGCTAGTCAGGACTCATATATACCTTAAGGCTGGACCCAACTGCTGGATAGCTTCACTGGCATGCCGACAGTACTCAGAAGTCTCACTCCTATGGTGAAGCAACGTTTTTGCTGGCAAGCTGTCAGTCACACATCAAGACAGTAAGAAGAAGCTTCTCTATTCAGTCTCCTCAGCTGCAAAGGCAAATGCTCTCCCAGATGCAAGGTAGGGAGGATGCCACCTACCTGTACTTTCCCATTAGTACCTTGAAGTGAGAAAAGACTGCTATTCCTGGAAGGGAGGTGTCAAGAATTCTGTCATTCCAATTTTAGTATATGTGCTGCCGAAGTGAGCCCTCAAGAATTCTGTCAAAGAATCCAGGAGGTGCCTGGATGTTGGTCCTCCAACCAAGTATTCTCCCCAAGAACTGTACAGCTATGATCTTCGCCCCTGACATTCACCGAATGAACCAAGAGAACCGAAAGCCTTGCTATTTACATTCTCCAGACCACAACAGCTGCTCTACAAATAACAAATAAGTTCCCATTATACTGTCAATTTATTCTCTGTAATATCCAATCTGAAGTTAACTTTCCCTTTTTATTTTTAAGGCCTTCATTCAAGTTAGGACTTTATCACCTCGTACTTGGGGTCATTTCTTTTTTGGTCTCTCAGACCTAAGTCTGGCCACTCTGATCCATTCTGCATGAAACTACTGGAAAAAGAGCCCTTTTAGGTTACTTTTGACCTTCACATAAACAGGTCCAGCAATAAGGGTATACAACTGCGAAAAATAATAGATGAAATAGAGAATAATGAAGGTTAACAACACCTCAGTTACACTGGCGAGGCCAGCTAGTCTACCACCCCCACCACGTGATGGTCATTAGCAGAAGAGCGTCACCTCCTATCCCACACGTTACTCTTTGCCTTGCGCACAATCTGTTTTTCTCAGCACGAGTGGTGAGATATTCAGAAAAAATAGTACTTCTAGTTATGTCTCCAGTTTAGGGACACAGCTCAGCCATGTCCTCTGGTGGTACCCTGGAGACCCTGCACATATCCACACATGCCACAAAGGTAAGGACTGAACTGCAGCTGAGCCTAAGTCTTGACAGAAGGCCTGATGATCCTCCTGGAGCACAGAACACAAGAACACAGGAAGCTTGTGAGGAACTACTACGTGGCCGTCCTGTAAAGTTGTCATGAAGAAGCTCATCTCCTTCTGGGTTCTGAGGAAAGAGGAGACCTTTCCTTCTCACACTCTGAGGACACACCTCCAGACTACAAAGTGGTCAGTAGCTGGAGCACAGCACTGGCTCCTCAACAACAGGGGTTCCATCACTCATGCTGTGATGGTCACCTGGCCTCTCTGGTTTTAGTCTTCCCCTTGTGGCTTGCAGGACCAAGAACACAGGGAGCTGGGACTTCCAGCTACTCTCACTTGCTTTGCCTATGTAAGTAATCACCTCTCTGAATCTAAAAAGGACTGTTGCTTTCCTGGCCACATCTGTCAGGCCTTGCCCTTCCTAACACTTGGCATCCATTTTATCTCAATCTTCACTCGTAAACAAAGGAAAGGGAAGAGAAAAGAAATGAAAAGACTCAGGGACAGTTACAGTGTATTAACAGTTCTATCCAATTTTCCAAGAAAAGAATGAGGAAGATCTAGACCATGATCTCACTGCTCTCTGATAATATCAAAAAAGGAAATGGACCTGGCAGAGTATAGCCAAACTACAGGTCTAATACCTGAAGCACACAGAAAGGCAAGGAAACATGCTCAACTCAGAAAGTCTGAATTGGAATGGATGTTTAAAAGATGCTTATCACTATCACATAATTTGCAAAACCTTACTTCACATGCAGTGATATGTACCTTTACATATAAAGACTTTCTGAAGATTAAAATATATTACCATCACTAGAAACAAAGTTAAATGAAGATTTAGCATGCCACCTCTGAAAACTGTCCTCAACTGCAAAAACACATACAGTTTAATCTAGTAGATCTGGGACAGCATAACCGGCTGTGCTGCCTGTCTCAAGGCAGCAACTTAAGTCCCACCACACCGGTCTATTTCGCATAGCTTACTGCCTTCCCCAGCTGCTCTCATCTTCTTTTCCTGCCTCTAAACTTATTTTCATTGTTACCACAGTTTAGAATGCCTTCCATAGTCTCTCCACCCACCTACATTTAAGACAAGTAAATATTCTATTTTCTAAGAAATCATGACTATTCCTATCCCATAAAATAGCACTGGTCAAGACCAGTGACTCTCAGACTTTAATGGGCATATTTTCATATTAAAAACATCTGGAATCTTGCACACTGAAAAACCATGTGTATTCATCCAGTTGGTATAAGGTGGGGGACCCAAGAGTGCATTTTTAATAAGCTCCCAGACAGATGCTAATGTGGCTTGTCCATGGTTTGCACTTTCGATAGCAAAGGTTTAGCTGACTAATTTAATTTTGCTACGTATTAGTTTGACTCTGCATATATTCATTAGATTCTGCTATCAAGTCTTTGATTTTTGTGTGGATGCCTTAAAGTAGGGCTCTCACTGACAGATCATCTTGAATGCCTGTCGAACAAACGTGTATGTTAGGTTTCTGGAAAGTATTTTTATATTTTTATACTTATACATATATAAGAGAAGAGAGCACATAGGTCAGAACATCAATCTTTGCCTTGAAGCAAAAAAGCTGAATTATAGATATGGAACTGTAATCCCTCAGAATAAAGGGGTTTCAAAACTAAATATACCAATTATTCTAGGTTTAGGTAGATAAAGCCATTTGTTGCCTTAAGGGTTCCCTAACACCCTGCTACTTAAAGTGAAATTCACAAACCAAGATCAACAAGACATGTAAACTTATTAGAAATATAGAGTTTGTGTCCCTAACCAGACAGAATCAATCTACTTTTAAGCAAGATTCCCAAGGAGAAACTTAAAATTTAAGAAGCACTGCCCTAGCAAATTCAACTGGCTGAATGAGAAAATGCTAGAAAATAAATTATTAGTGTTTCTTCATTTATTCGTATGACCAAAAAAAAAAAAAAGCGTTTCTGTTGGGACAAGGTAATAAAGACAAGAAGTTCAAAGAGTTACCCAAGGGCCTACTCTCCAAACATAGCCATGGTTCATTATCTACTTAAATGTTCTCTGGTGGTACCAAGAGGAATCTTGGAGAAAGCAGAGTAGTTGGATTTTCATTCATTTGAATCACTAATTTGCTATATAAAACCAGCTCCTCCCAAACCTATAGAAATGATAAAATATTTTCAAAGATTATAACGTGTGTGCTGAGAAAACTATCATCCCTGTTCAAATTCGCTTATTTCACCATCAAATCAGATTCTTCAGGTGGGAGTAGCAGCAGGAGCCAAGGACATGAAGGGTATATGAAGAGCTGAAATGAAATAAAGGAGCAGGTATTTGTTCTTACATCCAGTTTTCATCAGATTTTTCAAGTGTTTCATTAACCAAAAGTGGGTAATATGAATGCTGCAAATGTTTACAAGTGGATTTTTTACCATAGGGTTTCCTAGGACCTCATATCCTTGCATATACTGGGAGTTTCCAAGAGTTAGCTATATGTGGTGACTTTTCAAAATTTTCTGATTATAAGTCTTAAATACTTTGTCCTTAAGCACTAAGTACAATCTCCTTGAACCCAGAACAACCTCTTGAAGCCAAAGCCAAAAAGCATCCCTAGCAAACTTGAAGAAGGATCTTTTAACTCTAATATTCCAGATACTCGTTAATAAAACTATTTTTATCTAGCTCTAGGCTTGAATAAATTCTTCAAAATTCAAAGAACATCTATTTTTTTTTCAATTGGCATGCAGTTAACAATATAAAAAAACTCTCATAGGATATCCAATGACAAGATTCAATAAAACAAGGGTTAATGTTTCACCTTAATAATTTAATTTCCTTAAAGACTAAGAGCAAACTTGTTTTAAAAGTGGTTTCACCAGAAGTCATACTAAAGTGCTGGATGTAGGGGCGCCTGGGTGGCTCAGTGGGTGAAAGCCTCTGCCTTCGGCTCAGGTCATGATCTCAGGGTCCTGGGATCGAGCCCCGCATTGGGTTCTCTGCTCGCTGGGGAGCCCGCTTCCCCCTCTCTCTCTGCCTGCCTCTCGGCCTATTTGTGATCTTTCTCTCTCTGTCAAATAAATAAATAAAATCTTAAAAAAATAAATAAATAAAAAATAAAGTGTTGGATGTAGAAGATGTAATATTAAAAAAGAGTAACAGTAAAAATTTGGCATTTTGGCAATCTTTAGTAACCTACAAGATTTGCAAAACATCTTCAAAGCTTATAGTAACCACACACACAGGAAATAGAAGAATTATCTCCAACATTAAGCCCTATTTGATACATTTTATATAAAAAATTATAAAGGTGACTAAAAATAATTTTATTCAACTAGGTCCAGAACAGTGCTTATTCATTTAGCCACAACAAAATGAAGTTTATCAATATGCCAGAATAAAGTTACCAACATTTACACTGATCAATATTCGACAAATTTTAACACTTACCAATATTTTTAACTCTGCTTTTCAGCTGAGTAGAATGCCTTTTCTTACTCTTTGATTTAGGAGTTTTATCTTTAGATGCCAGGCTGGCCTGTGCAGATGCTTTCCTTGTCTTGAATGTTTTGGTTACTGTTGTTGGATCCACTGGGTCAGGCATACTGCTAAAGCTTTCTAATGACTCTTCATCAAACTGGCGTCTTCTCCGGCTGGTATCCAATTGATTTTTGCGATTACTATTTGTAGTTTTCTCTACAGACACTGGAAATCCAGTCTTGATAAATGGTTTTTCTATATCACCTTCTTGGTCATACAACCACGGTGTCCTACTGTTTTCCACCTCCTCTTCAGGCTGTTTTTGATTCCTTACCAATGAAAATAAATTTTTATAGATATGATGATAGAGTTCTATGTTTACTGGAAAACTGTAGATATAGTTAATAGATTAGGCAAATAAAAACATCAGCAGGCTATAAAAACATTTTCACAGAAATATACAATAAATACGTAAATATTATATAGGCTAATGTACTTAAATACCTTAAATTTTTTTTGAGAGGGAGAATTTTTTTTTCTTTAAGATTTTCTTTATTTGAGTAAAAGAGAGTGCGAATGGGGCAAGAGGCAAAGGGACAAGCATGCTCCCCACTGAGCATGGAGACTACACGAGACTCAATCTCAGGACCCTAAGATCATGACCTGAACTGAAGTCTGACAGTAACTGACTGAGCCACCCCAGACACCCCAGGGAATCTTAAGCAGGTTCCACACTCAGCATGGAGCCCAAAATGGGGCTCGATCCCACAACTCTAAGACATGACCTGAGCTGAAATCAAGAGTCAGAAGCTTAACCAGCTGAGCCACCCACAGGCCCCTTTAAACTTTAGTAACAGACACTTCTCACTAAACCATTTTCACTAGCAAAAGTTGCAAACAAAAGATCTAACACTCATGATGAAAAAGAGTGAGAAAAAAATTTTTAAAAAGGATGGAACATCCAAGGAAAAAACAAAACACTTGGAGGAACAGCTGGGAAAGAATTGTATATAGCAGAGGGTTTGACAATATACACAAATCTGTGTCACTTAGAGCAGTTCAAATAGAACTGGAATTTGGTGAAAACAATTGTCCATGCAACTCGTAATTTATTCCTCCACACATTAAGTATAGTTTAGTTCTGTTGGCTTGGTGTCATTTTCCAAATTTTATCTGTTAAACACTGACATCCTTTAATATGTTAATAGGTATTTACTAATCATCTAAATTTGGGAAACAAGAGACAAGTTAAACATGTCTGTAAGATTTCTCAAAACTTTAAACGTGCAACATCCTATACAAATGTCTTAGAAGTGAACATAGTGAGCAAGATGTCCAAAATTTTTATCACAGAACCTGACATGAACAATAGTGTTCTGAAGAACACGATTTAGGAGACGCTGACCTCCAGGGTTTAAATTAAGACAAGAGTAGCAAATCTAAAGTCTGCAGGCCAAATTTAGCCTGCTATCTATTTCTGTATGTCTTGAGGGCTAAAATGATTCTTTTTTTTGAAGAAAAAAAAAAGAAAATATATTATTTATTTTAGAGAAGGAGGAGAGGCAGGGAGAGAGGAAGAGAAAAAAATCTCAAGAAGACTCAGCACAAAGCCCAACCTGCGGCCTGCTTGATCCCACCACCATGAGATCATGACCCAAGCTGAAATCAAGAGTTGGACACTCAACTGACTGAGTGACCCAGGCACCCCTAAAATGATTCTTACAAAAAAGTAAAACAAAATAAAAATACTCTTTTTTTTTTTTTTTTTTACGAAAATAAAAATATTCTTATAATCTTACATGGTTGGAAAAAAAAAAAATAAAAGGAAGTAAAACAGTTTGTGACAGAAATTATGTAAAATTCACACACATTTCAGTACCCATAGATAAATTGTTATTGGAACACAGCTGCTTGTTCACATATTGTTGATGGCTGCTTTCGTGCAAAAAATGGCAGAAATAAATGGTTACAACAGGC
Organism: Procyon lotor; assembly: GCA_028646535.1. Classification (NCBI taxonomy): domain Eukaryota; kingdom Metazoa; phylum Chordata; class Mammalia; order Carnivora; family Procyonidae; genus Procyon; species Procyon lotor. Next base: position 151,165,434 of record CM053604.1, read on the forward strand.
ACTGTATGCTCTACAATATTTATCATTAAGCTCTTTCCAACAGAAGTTCTCTGTCCCCAGCTCACTACAATGCTTCAGCTGACCTCTTGTTATTTCCAGCCATTAAAGTCAGGGAACCTACCCAGAACAGCTGACATTTGGGGGAGGAGACGAGGTCTAATCTGAAGTAGGTCAAATATCTCAAGTAATATTATATATCCAAATCCACCCTTTTTTACTATATAAAATGTGGATAATAACAAAGTAGGGACCTTCCAATAGCAAAGCTATTCACTAAAGCTTTGAACAAATGTTTATTGCTTATGATGGAAATTCATTCAACCATCATTTCTGAAAGGCAACTGTGCCTTAAACACTGTTAGGCTTTGATAATGGAGTACTTTTAAAAAAGCAATAGGATATTTAATTGGAAGAAATGGTTAGTAAATCTAAGAAAAAGTCAGGGAGGTCAACTATAGGATTCCTAAAGTCAAATACAAAATTGAATTCTAAGAGGTTTTGTTTAATCAGATAAAAAAATACATATCTAATAATTAAATAGTGCCAAAATGATTATTTAAGTGCTCCAAGGCATGCCCAATCACACAACTAAAGAGAAAAGTAATGTGAATTTTATATTTGTAAAGGGCTATATGAAGACAACAAAAAGATAATTCTTACAAAAGAAGTACTAGGCTGAACTGACCTCTCATTTTTCATCATAAAAGCTTTTTCCTGAAGTAAATAAGAGTAACAATAAAAAGACTATTAGTTTTACCAGTTGTCTATCAAAATCATTTTCTGGATTAGCACAATCATTAAGAACATTATTTATTTAGCTATAAATACATAGACTTATTGACCTGACTCAATCCAACTAGTCTTTTACACTATCTGAATCAAAAATTTTATTTGGGAAGACTATCATATTAAAAAATAATAACACTGAGAAAAAAAATATGTTAACACTGAGAAAGAGAGAAAGAAATCCTGACTATGACTGATAGCATCCAACAATAATCTAATAGTACTCAACATTACATTTAGATAGGCCTTCAGAACGTATTCTAACAGGGAGCTATGAATCAAGGAGCCATCACTTTACAACTATCATCTAGTAGTTAATTCTAGTTTCTAGCCCTAAAGTGAACTTAAGGACAGACACCAAATCAAGGCAAAAGATGTTTTAGGGGGCAGGTCTTATCCTTCCACTTTGATCAAAACACGGAATTATTCTTGTTATCAGGATTAGTGGCAGATGTATGCCTGAGAGACATCTGGTAAGATTATCAGTTTAATATTCTTAATGCTAACAAGCCAAACTATAACAAGCATCCTTCCTGTGTTTTCAAATTACATACAATTAGATATAATCACAAAAGTAACATTTAAGAAAATAATGGATTAGGTTCACAATTAAGTACCTTTGTTTTTCTGCTCCAATAGAAGAACTGCTTTCAAAAGGTTTTGGAAAAGCCATATATTCTGTTTTCCCTGAAGAATTCTGGGGTAATGGTTGCTGCTGTTCAGTGGGTGTAGAAATATTCTGAGAAAAATCTCCAAAATTAGAAGGAAATAAAGGGTTGAAATTCATACCTAATAAATAAAAGCAATGGGTAAGACAACAATAAAGAAGTACCTAAAGGCCTTCATACAAAATTAAAAGACAGTTTTAATTAAATGTGCCACTTAAATCCACCAAAACAAATAACTGTTAAAATAAACTAACATTCATTTGTTCAACCACTGTTTACAGTTCAGCCCACTAGGTTTCTGACATTGATGAATGAACGAAATTATAGGTAAATGCCTGAAACTCAGTAACAAGTGTCCGATACTTCATAAGCTGATGAATGTCAAGTACTATTACTTCTAACTTTTAGCTCTGAAGGGATGATTATTCATTTACCTGTTATTTCATTTAATGCTCAAAACAACACTATGACACAGGTATTATATTAATTTTACCAGGGAGAAAATTGGCTCAAAGATTAAACAGCCATTAATGGAAGAGCAGGTCAGATCTCAGGTCTGCACAACTCCAAAGATTACATTCTTTCCACCTGACTTTAACTGGGAAACTAGAATACAACTAAGTTCTTACCACACAGTGCCCTATCAGATGTATTTGCAAGGGGCTACTAACAACTTGGTGGGGGAAAAGGGGTGAGAAAAGGTTTCACAATATTAGTTTGTGAAGAATAAATAGTCTTTGCCCAGGGCTAGCACAGGCATGCAGTATATTAGTGTAAAGAAACTGCATGTGCAATTTTAATATTATCTGTTACCTAGAAATCTATACAAAAAATGTTTGCTGCCAATATTCATCAGTGCTTAAGAACTTTAAAACGCTTGTTAAATTTGTTAATGCCATTGTTTTTATAATCCTGCTAAGAAAATACACTGCTGTTTTCACTGATTAAATTCACAAAGCCCTCCAGCCCTCCCAAGGCTTTCTCTACTCCTATATTCCTTGGCAAACACCTTCAATGTCATCTCTTCCATGACTCATCTCATCTAACTGATCACTTAATTTATTCTACCTCTAGAAAGTCTTTTGAGTTACTCCTAGTTCTGTATGCCTCCTGCCAATGCCTTAGATCAAGCTATCGTTCTTTCTCTGATATAACAGCCTTTGGTTTCCTATTCACCATAGAATACTCTTAGCTCCTCTCTCAAATCTCTGCAACACTATTACTAGTGTGATATTCCTAAAATAGAGATCTCATGCTATCCCCCTGCTCAAAATCCTTCAATGGCCCCTCTGGAAGGCAAAAGAAAGTCTAAGCTTCTTTGCACTGCACAAAAGCTCTCTCTCTGGTGCTCTCCAGCTGTATCAATTACTCTTCCCCTGCTAAGGCCCGGGACACTAGCCATACTTAATGACCTCTAAATTCCCTATGTGTTTTTCCCTCAATTCCCTGTTTTTTTTTTTTTTTTTTTTTTAAAGACTTGTGCATATATTTTGAATTTCAACATTAATGTCAAAAATACATAGTATGATTTTACATAGGATTTGTGCTACATTAGAACACTAGAGACAAACATCACTTGAATATTAAGGGAAATATTAAATAACTGAGAAATAAAATGTGTCAACACTAATCTAACTGGGGGGGGGGGTTGTTTGTTATTGCAGCACATCCAATGAAGAAGTGGTTTCAATAGTACAAAAAGGATTATTAGGACATGAGTGTTTCCAGTCTACTTGGAATATGTGGATCTCATTCCAGGAATCCTTTAATAAAAACTGGTCCAGGATAACAGGAGAGGATCCACTCTCCTGGTTGTTAATTGGTTCTACACTAAATTTTACTTTCAAACTTGGGTACTAAGTGAATACTTTAAATTGTCACTCCTTATCAACATCTTGGTGAAAACTGAGGGTTTGTTGGCAATTCAGTGTAAGATTTGAGTTCATATGCAGCACCGCTATCAACTTCCATAGACTTTCTTGAGAACAGGAGCCCCATGTGACATACTGTTTCACTGCTTTGTAAATCTCAGAGGGTCCACTGATTGATTAGGAAGTCCTTTCTGCTCTAATATCCTTGGAAATAAATTCTGCTCCTTCTTTAAATAACATGCTTTCCGGGGGAAATTGGGGAAAGACTTGCTGACAATTTCTTGCCCTAATGAAAGGCCACTCCTCTCATTTGTACCACTGCTACCATCCCCATGGCACTGCACTGAGAACCTACTGACATGCTTAGCTTCCTCACTAGCCTCTAAATGGCTTTAAGCGTTCATTTTACTCATCTGAATCCGTCATTTACATGGTATCTGAAACATAACAGGTGCAGGAAAAAAAAGTCTAAATAGAAGTCAAAGCTAAACAAAATTAAATCTATACCTAAGCCTAAGCTTTAGTCTAGTAACGTATCTCCTTTAACCACACAGTGCCTGGTGTGCATCAGCCATTAATAGATTCTCTTTTTCCTTAATAAATAGTTGCTGAATTAATTCAAAGGTATAAGACTAAGGAATCTTTCTTAAGTAGTCGACTTAATTTCATTAGCAATCATTGTAAGGTTAAGTTATCACTACAAAGAATCAATGTAGAAGAGTTCATGACTTTCTTTGCACACACCTCCTACCATTCCAGAAGAGACCAATTAAACTCCATGCAACAGACAAAAGAATATTCTCAAGCACCTTGCATTTACTTATTTTTCTCATTAGTTTTCAGTCACTTACCTGGTGCAAATGATGGAATATTAGTAAACCCGGGTAGGTTAAACAGATTTACAGGCTGTGATGGAAAGCTGAAAGGACAAAATAAACTGGGAGAAGAAGGGTGTGATGCGCTGCTGCCTCTTTCCTTGCTTCCAGGTTTTTCTGGGTGCTGATTTTGTTGGCGCATAAGTTCATTTAGCATTTGTTTCAACCTATAAATATTTAAGAAGCCAGTAACTTACAAATCAGTTATATTACCATCTGTTTACAATACCTTCATAAAAAAATACATGTAAAAAGTGATTCAAGAGCATGCAAAAGAGATGAGCTGTTTTAATATGACTACAACAAAATCTGCTTGTCCTACAGGCTTACTTCAATAACTCGGCTTTTGGAACAAGAACTGCACTTACCACTTTGACGAGATGAAAAGCCTAACTATAAGAAACTTGTGTATTTTTGTAATTAAGAACTCTACTGAGATATAATTTACATACCATACAGTTCACCTACTATAAGTGTGAAGTTGAACACTGAAAATTTGTAAAAACTAAAGTCTACAGTATTAAAAGGGAACCTCAGGCAAATCATTGTTTATAAAATTTTCGGGTATAGAGAATGCCTGAATATTCAAATTCTGCTCATGTCCTTTTCTCCCAGAAGATAACTATAAAACACATGCTCAGTTTTAGCATTTAGTATAGTTTTACTGCTCCTAAGAAACAGATTACCTTTGCACATTATTCTGTTGCCATGTTAGCTGAGTATAGCACTGGTTCAACTGGTGCATTATAAGGTGTACTTGAGGAGATGCAACATTGCTCGGCATAACACTGTAAGGACCCGTGAGAAGAGTTTGTAGCAGACAAGATAGCGTCTATGGAAAGACAAATTGTCATAATAGTTTTTGATGACTTGAGAAAAATGTGCACTGCTTCAAAAACAAGATATAAAAAATATACTTTCATAGTAAACTTTACCTGCTGGTCCTGCATCAAAGTCTGACAAATATTGACACTGAAATCAAGTTGTTTCTTTAGTTGATTAATTTGTTCTTGCCATTGTTCTTTCTCCTCTACATAAGAGAGTTCTGACACCCAACGAAGGTTTTCCTGACGCTGCATGCTGATATTCTGCTGTCTTGTCTTAGCTAAAGGACGGTAATTTCCATCCGCTGAAAAGGGGCGATTGTTCTTCCACCTAACACAGATTTAAAGAGTTAGGTCATCAAATGTAATTATTTGGTTTTTAAAATCTAGCAATAAATCCTAATACCATGATTCATAGACCAATATTTTCTTAAGATCAAAGTTTAAGTTCAAAGGACTTCCAAAGTATGGAAATGAGGGCGAGGCGGCGGGGGGAAAAGAATTCCAGATTTCTAGTCCTGTGTAATTATCATTTTTAATTTTTTTCCACTTAGGTCTTGCATTGACAAATCCATGTTAATTCTGTATTCTACAAAATAAAAATATTTTATTATCTCACAAGCATCTTTCTGTTCTTCATGCTTTAAACTTAGCCACATGACATTCCATCATCAAGCAGAACTAGTTAACCATCTTCTATGCATGAAACATTTCACTGTTAGAAATAACAATGTAATGAATATTTAGTTGCTAGAACTTTTTCAATTCTATGATTTTCAGTTTTGCTTAACTCCCCAAAACTGAAGCCAAGATCAAAGCTTATGAATCTTGATCCAGTCTATTTGGGATCTTGACAAAACTCTTATGATAATAATAAAAAGTGTATATGGTCTTTGCCCCAAGTTCCCAGCATAAAGCTCCCAAAACTCTTGGCATCTCCTGAGACCTAGAAGTATCTTTTGTTATTCACAACAGACCCCCTTCAACCATAGCTAAGTTTATGCTAATGACTCTTGGAGACCCTAAATAGCTTCATGGAGGGGGATTGGTCACTAGAAAAATGAACCAAGTGTTTACAGGGTTGGAACTTTCAGCCCCACCGCCAACTTCAAGAGGAGGAGGGGCTAGAGTGAGTTAAATGCCAATGGCCAATGATTTAATCAGTAGTGCCTAGGAAATGAAACTTCCACAAAAACTTCTTACCAAGCTGGATAGGAGAGCTGCTAGGTTGGTGAACACACTGAGGTGCTGGGAGGGTGGTGCACCCAGAGAGAACATGGAAGCTCCGTACCCCTTACCCCACCCATCCCTTGCCCTAAGCATCTCTTCCATTTGGCTGTTGCTGAGTTGCATCCTTTATAATAGGAAGAGTTCGTGAGTTATTAGAGCAAATTATGAATCCTGAGGAGGGCTTGTGGGAACCCCCAAGTTTTTAGTCAAGTCAAACAGAAGTGTAAGCACATGGAGACTTGGGACTTGCAACTGGCATCTCAAGTGAGGGCCATCTTGTGGGACTAAGCCCTTAACTTGTGGCATCTGTCCAAATTCCAAGTAGTTAGTGTCAGAATTGAATTATGACACCCAGTTGGTTCAGAGAATTAGAGACTTCTAATTAGTGTCACAAAGACCTGAGACTTCAGAAATCAAACAAAAAGTTACAACAGTGAAACTAACCTATTCTTAGTTTCTTTTACATTATAAGAGTTATGATTCGCACTATTAGGAGGATACACAGAGAAGTTATCATTGGAACTGGCATCTTGCTCCTCTTCTTCCTCCTCTTCATCCGTCCGAACAACTCCTTCAGAAAGATAACCATCTTCATCTCCTTCCTCATCCAGTGCACACTGAGTAGAACCTCCCCAAGTTGCCATGGTTCTAGAGATTAAGAGATGAAAAATAAGATATCATTTTGGAAATAGACTATTTTACCATCTACTATGTGCCAGACACTGTGCCATGTACATTTGTATGCATATGAAACATGTTCTGTTTATAAAATTTCACTGAATTATATAGTACCAAGATGGGTGATACTCTCTCCACTGCTGATATACGGAATATGTTTATTCTGCCTTCCACAAAACAATTCTTCAAATAAAATACTAATTGTATCCCCTAGAAGTTTTTTCCTAAACTAAACCCCCCCAATTTTTAACTTTACCTTGAGTGACAGTTTTCCAGATCAGAGTGGTCCAAAAGAACTTTCTGCAACAGTAGTAATGATCTATACCATGTATCCTATCAGTAACCACTAGGTACATACGGCTAACGAGCACTTAGAATGTGGCTGGTGTGACTGAAAAAATGAGTTATTAATTTTATTTAATTTGAATAGGTACATGTAGGTAATGTAATGGCTGCCACACTGGAAAACAGAATTCTAGAGCCATGGTTCCCAAACCTAGATGTTTATTATCAAAAATATCCAAGGAACTTCACCAAAGTTCAGATGTGTGGTTCTGAGAACACAAAAAATACTATAGATAAAATCTGATAAAGTGCATTTGGGATTTCAAAACAGAACAAGTTCTTCTTTGAGGAACAGAAGTTTGGTGCAATGTTCCAGAAATGCCATCTGAGGACATCAAAAGGTAAGGTCACAACAAATTTGAATTTCAAAATGTTAGCTCTGAATACTCCCATACAGATAATTAACCAACCTTATAGATGATCAATTTTTAGGAATATTCTAAATATAGAAATTTCAAATGTAAATCCTAAAAACTGAATTTTTTTAAAGCATTACTTTATTTTTTAATTTATTTTTATTTTTTTATTTTTGAGAGAGAGAGCGAGCAAGCATGCATGCAAGGGAGGTATGGGGGTGGAAAGGGCAGAGGAGAGGGACAGAGAAAATCTTAAGTAGGTTCCATGCTCAGAGTGGAGCCCAATGCAAGCCTCAATTTCACAACCCTGAGATCATGACCTGAGCTAATATCAAGAATCGGATGCTTAATCAATTGAGCTAACCAGGTACCCCAAAACTGAATTTCCTAATCCTTAGGGAATTTACAAATAGGAGATTCCTCATTTAAGTAAAAATGTCCTTATTTTTGGCCTGATAGGATAAGTACTACAAAGTAACAAGCACTTTCACTTTGCTACAAAACTTAACTAAGAACATAAGGCTTATAGACTCAAGAAAATCTGTATCACTATTTGACCAAGTGCCTTGAGAAGTCAGAAAAGAAAACAGCTGGATTTACTTAAATTGAACCAGGAAGGTGATGCTTAAACAGTAGCCTCAGTGAAACAGCAGATTTGAGCTGAGAGGGCAAATGACGCTGCCCACCCTACATGCCTTAAGTAGGTGACGTTAAAAAAAAAAAAAAAAGATTTCAACACCTCTCTTACTTTTCTGTTCTACTCTGTTGAGGGGTACACAGGTTCTCAGATCCATCACTTCTCAATGACACAGCCACAGGAGATGTAGTTTCGGCTAGACCTTGCCTCCTCTGATGTTCCGCCATAAGTGCTTCAAGCTGCTTTCGCCTCTGTCGCAGCTCTTCCCTTAACATCTCATGTCTTCGCATTTCTGACCACAGCTATTATTTTAAAAGTCAGAGCTGAGTTAGTAAAAATATGTGGATTTGTTTCAGCCTTAAAGAATAAAATACAAAGACTTCTATTCTCACTCTATTCTTTTTACACTAAGATATCCCACGATTAAAACAGCATTTGTGTGGTAAGAAAAAATTAGGCATGAATTTTTAATGAAAATAGTGGCCAAATATACTTCATCAACTATTTAGAGAAAGGTATAATGTTTTCTACAAATCACATATAAATAAAAGGCCAAAGAACAGATCTTTCTAACTGAAATGATTACTATTCGCTACAACTATCCCTTAAAAACAATTCTACAAAATATTTGCGAATAATTTTGAAATTATTTTGAAAAAATCCCAACTTAATAACCTCTTGAAAAAATTATTTCCTCCCACCTAAAAGACAGAAAACATGCTGCACTTAAAAACGTCTCACAGGTACCCAGTTTTCCTTCTTTAAGATGTGACATAAGACTCATAACAATAGGTACAATATACAATACCTCGTTATCTACTACTGAAGAATCTTCAGGCTCAAAACCAGATTTGCTTGTACTGGTTTCATTTCCATTAACAGCTGGGGTTGAAGTAACAGCTGGGATATATTTTTTTGTGGGACAATTACTCGCACTAGTGGCTGACAGCTAAAAAAGGATTAGTAAAAACCATTATGAGGAATTAAAGCAATTATGTTAACTTCTTAAAAGCAGTTATTTTATCATTTCTCTGGTGCTCTAGTACCATACTGAATTTATTATCAGACCTCAATTGCCATCATGATCCAAAGAAAGCCTGATACAAGAAAACAAAGATGAAAACACAGGGTAAAGTGGATGAGTAGCAGCTAAGCCTTAGGAACAATAGAGACAAGAGGGATAAAATGCTACTGTGGAAAATTTCATATACTCAAACCCTTGTATCTTGTATACTCTTGTATCTATTTCTCCAGACATTAGAGTAGGGAGAAGGGAAAAGGATGACATAAAACAGAAAAAGTTAGAAGTCTAGGACAACAAAAAACTGTTACAGAGAAATATCAAGGATGTGTTTTCCTTTCTTTGAAAACAAAACCTGAGGAATAAAGCTAACCAAAACATTTTAAGAAAAATCTCAAAAAGAATTGGTGTTTGCTTCCTGTATTAACTATACTCCTACTCCTGATTTCCTGAAATGGTCAAAGATTACTCATTCTCTGTTCAGTCTCAAACAGTACTACTTAATAAGCAAACTACAAATATTTAATTAATTTTTTTAGGTAACTCATGATGGTTTCAGGGCTTTATTGTGTAATTTTAGGTCAATATTAGATGGAAATGCTATTCTCTTAAATGCAAACCTGAAATCAGATTTTTTTTTAAAGACATTTATTTATTTATTTATTTATTTATTTATTTATTTATTTGACACACACAGAGAGAGAGAGAGATCACAAGTAGGCACAGAGACGGGCGGGCGGTGGGGGGAGCAGGCTCCCCACTGAGCAGAGAGCCTGATGCAGGGCTCGATCCCAGGACCCTGAGATCAAGACCTGAGCCAAAGACAGAGGTTTTAACCCACTGAGCCACCCAGATGCCCCTGAAATCAGAATATTTTAACTTAAAAGTTATGAATACTCATGTTCTGAATCTAAAGTAGCTAGCCCAACCAGTGAAAAAATAGAAGTCAATTCCTATGTGCTATCTTTCATAGTATAAACTTACATCCCTAACCCCTTTCATTAGTTCATCAGTTTTATTAATCATAATACTGATATAAATGTGTCACCTCAGTACTACAAAAGGCAAGGATACTTTCCAATGACATCAGGTTTCAAACATCTTTTTTCATATAAATATAAAGAAAGTAAGTTCCTAATTACCTGTAAGTCAGGACATGCCTTCTGCAATGCTTGAATTTTCTCTTGAATCTCAATCAGTTTCTTTCTTTCTTCCTGCAATTGTTTGAGTTCTCTCTGTTGCTGCTGTAGTTTAGCCTCATAAAATTTCTCTCTGTAATTAAATTGACATTACATTTGCAGACTCCCAGTAAATCTGATGATAGCATTAAGCATGACCTAACACAGAACCTAGTCAAGTAAGTACCTTCTCTATATAAGCACTAAGTTTTTATTAAATGAAGCCCATGAGCTTAACATACCTTGCCTTCTCATTTATTCCAGTATCTTTCTGTGTTTTATTGGCATTTCCTCTAGTGTTATTTGCATTTTGTTTGTTTTCTTCTTCTGCTGGGTAGAAATCATCCAAATTTGAAGTATTGGTAGAGATCACTCCATGATCTGCTGCATCATCATCCTAAAAAGCATCATTAAATTAAAATAATCTTAAAATTTAAAGACATTATCCAATTCCTATCTTAAATACCACTATTCAAAAAAATTCACATGACATAAAAATTAAAGCAGTAGATTAAGTACATGATTTTTAGAGAACATTGAAGTTCATCCCCTACCAATGACATGAAACAAAGTACTAAAACCACCAAAAAGTACATTTATAATCTGAGCTGCCAATTACCCACTAATGACTAACGTTAGGTTGCCTTTTCTTATCTTGACCAGATACTGAGCTATCAAAGAACAGCTTCATAGAGTATATGAAAAACATCAAAAACATACCATCAGATATGGGAACTCTTGATACTAGGTAACTTTTCTTAGAATTTAACTTTAAAAAAAAATTGTATTTGAGAGAGAGAGAGAAAATATGTGAGTGGGGGAAGAGTGGAGGGAGAGGGAAAGAATCTCAGGCAGTCTCTGCACTGAGCAGAGCCTGACACAGGGCTTGATCTCATATCCCTCAGATCACAACTTGAGCCGAAACCGAGTCAGATGCTTAACCAACTGAGCCACCCAGGCCCCCTAAAAATGTAACTTTTATATTAATGATTTCAAATAATCAATGTCCAATCCACTGTCACTGGCTTACAATTTCCTATTCTCTCAACTTTGGTTTTTAGTTTGCCAAACGAGTGCCAATGGCTCATAATATAAAAACAAATGAGAATATCTCACATCTGTAATGACTACTGGAAAAACAATGAAGTTCTTAGCTTCCTAAGGGCAGGTCCACACTTTCTGTTAAAAATCAATGTACTTACTAAGGTGACAGCGAGGATGTTGCTGGGGTGAACTAATGCATTTTTTAAAAAACAATTAACTCGGGGTGCCTGGGTGGCTCAGTGGATTAAAGCCGCTGCCTTCTTTTTACATCATGATCTCAGGGTCCTGGGATCGAGCCCCTCACTGGGCTCTCTGCTCAGAGGGGAGCCTGCTTTCCCCTCTCCCTCTGCGTGCCTCTCTGCCTACTTGCGATCTCTTTGTCAAATAATAAAATCTTTAAAAAAAATTTAACTCTATAGAACTTTATATTTACTCATGCTTTCTCTGAAGACCTCAAATGAAATTTTAACTTTGGCAGTATCATTCTAATAAAACTTTAAAGAGTAAGAGCTGATTCAATTATAAAACTGATTAGGTATTTTTAAGTTGGTAGATGGGTGTTATGTGGTATTCTTATTCATCTAAAAACTGGCCTAATTCATTCCTATAAAGGATAAGAGAAAAGACACTGATTTGGGATTCAAGAATAGAGAAACTGCATTATGAGGCCTTTTCACATAATAAGAAGTAGAAAAACTAAGTACAAGGAAAAAATACAAAATAAATCTGCCTAATGTTTCAGAGGGCAGTGAGAATGTACCTGAACAACTGAATATCAGCTCTAACACTAAAAGAAAGTGACTCAAGAATTATTTTAACACACAGTCTTTTGAAAAAAATCAAGCAATATTTACCTGTACCATAGCAACAAGGTCTTGTAGCTGTCTTAGTTTCTGTTTTGCAGCCATAAGTCTATTGATCTTCTGTTCAAATTCAGCATCTTCTGGAGCCTCATCAACCAAACTGCTCCTATGACTAGTTAATGAAGCCCCACTGACTCCCTCATCTTCTGCTTCTTCCTCTTCTTCCTCATCATCTTCACCTTGTGCACCATGAATCCCTTGTTCTCCTTCTCTATTATAGTGACAATCTGCTAAAAGCATGTATCAGTGAAATCAATAATTTAATAAATTTAAGAAGAGTACTAATGAAAGAAAATCCACTTCAAAAAGACGATATGGCAAAATTATCCATCAATAGTCAATCATACCTAAAGAAGGAGGCATGTTCAGAGCCCTTACGTTGGCAGCAGATCTGTTGTTAATTTCACAATTAGAATTAACTGATCTCCCCTCTCTATTATTAGAAACACACTGTGCATTAGAATTACTGTTTACTTCATTCCAAGTAGCAGCTACTTGCGAATTTCTAAAAGAAAGAAAACAGCCTGACGTTATTTAAAGGAAAAAAAAATTAAAAACTAAAAATAAAATCAAAGTTTAAGAACTGCTGATAAAATAATTCCAAACTAGTGATGTTCACATCACTAACTATTTCTCTATTTAAATATAGAGAATTTATACTCTATACACGTACTGTGAATAACTGGCTCTTGCTTTGCAAAAAAGCAATTAAGTGCTATTTGGAAATTTAAGAAAAACATCCAAAAAAATCAAAATTATACCTAAAAACAAAGAGGCAGGAAAATGTTAAGTTAAATACTTCTTATGATTTATTTGCATTTGATCTAACAAAGGGCAAATTTACTAAACTACTGTACTCAGTGCTTCTCCATTTGTTTTTCTATACAGGCCAAGTTAAGTTTATATTGGCCAAAATAGTAAACTTATGCAGACTTACAGGAGAAAAGCTTAAATAAAAAGCAAGCAGCATTCTATTGAGGTTTTGCTATTCCACAATAGAAGCATTCAGTTAGGAGAAACATGTTAGAAAAACAAACTTTAAGTTCCTACCGAATGTTAGTAACAGGTTCAGAGTTTTCATGTTCAGAATCATATTCTGACTCTTCAGTTTCTTCATCTTTTGTATTTTCATTTACAGCATCTGTCATCATATCTGATGTTTGTTCATAATAATGAACTAATTCTCTTAGTTCATTCAATCTCTTTCGAACTTCATTTAACTTCCTGATAAATAACAAAAAGATATATATAATACCCATTTTAGCAAAATTAAGCATGCAGTATATCCACATAAAAGTAGCCGGCAGACAAAATTCAGACCTAGTGCAATATCCAGGGGGTGTGACTATAAACTAATGAATTCAATTTTAAGAATAGCTTACTCAATATCTATTCACTCAATTTTCTTATATTCTTCCTACCAGAGACAAAAGCATTAAAAAAAAAAGTTTCAAGTGTTCATTTGAAGCAGATTTGGTTTCTTAATAAATAGTGAAGTACTAAATATTCAACTTAAATATTACCTCTCAGGCAAATCAGGGATGCAGACATTAGGTATTTATAGAAGGTTCCTGATCTGTAACACATAGACATCTATAAAGTGTATAATACATTTACCCAAAATATTAAAGTTGTTGAGCTATTAAGTGCTAGAAACTATGCCAATGTTTTTTAATCTGTAAAATACCTTTATGAACAGGTATATTATTATCCGTATTTTGCAGATGAAGAAACAGAGGCGTAGTGAGAATAAGTTATTTGTCCATAGTCACACAGCATTTTGAGATACAATTTCAGGGCTTTCTGACTCTAGGGCCTGGGCTCTGAATTTAAAATTATTAAATACAAAAACCCTTTAGCTGGAAAATGAGAATGCATTAGTTTACAAAAATTACCTGTATTACAATGTCATATTTCCCTTGGACACCTCAAAGAATGCAGATATAACACACATACACTTCTTCTACCACCTCTTAATTTAAGAATATTTATCATATCCCATAAATTCAGTTTTTCCAGAATTTTCAACAAAGAAAAAAACCGTAATTTATCCCCATTATTCAATTCTATTCTATGTAAGCAATGTTTGTAAAAATATTTTACTGGAGTTTTTCAGTTGGATTTAGATGTCCTTCATTTTCACTCTCATTCTGAGAAACTAGAGAAGCAGCAGGATAAGGAACAGATGACGTGAAGCTATTGGATTCTCCACTGACAACTGGTGCTAAGCCTAAAGGCGCAGAGGGAGCCGAAGGTGTACTTCTCTGATCCACAGTTCTTTGTGGAGAGGATGAAGAAGGCACAACTACAAAACAAAACACAGACCAGCTACTATAAACAAACAAATAGGGCATCAAATAACACTTACTCAGTTTGCTTATTTAAAAAATAAAAAGTAAAAATCATTAACATCTTAAATTCTGCAGCTTCAAATTTCAGAAACTTAAGTATATAATAGCCAGGCTGCTTATTCAACAAACAGACTTAAAATAGGGAGAAAAAAATAAGGAAAGACAAGGTGGAAATTGACAAAAACTATCATATTATATCTTAAAAAGTAACCAGTATACTTCTCTGATAAACCTGATTCTAGGTTAAGTTAAACAGGGCAAAATGTGGGCCGCCTGGATGGCTCAGTTGGTTAAGTTGCTACCTTTCACTCATGTTATGATCCCAGGGTCCTGGGATCAAGCCCCAGATCAGGCTCCCGGCTCACTGGGGAGTCTGCTTCTCCTTCTCCCTCTACCTGCTGCTCCCCCTGCTTGTGCTCTGTCAAATAAATAAATAAAATCTTTAAAACAAAAAACAAAACAAAAAAGTAAAAACTCAGGGTGAATGTGTATGATGTTCAGTACACTATCTACAACCCTTTAAAACCCTAGGGGATTAGGCCCCAAAGAGTGTTCCAAATCCACAGCTCAAAGTAATTTTATCTGGTCTCCAAGATGGAATTTTCCTTGTTCCAAAGATAAAACAAACTTAAAGTGACAGTAGTACAGTCATACCATGAAATACAACTCAACAATAAAATTTTCTAATTACATGATGGCTTATCGTCTACAGTTCTTAAATTATATGTTAATTACTTTTCTGTCCACTTGGATCAGACAAAGATATCTTACGCCTTCAAGGGCAATGAATGAAGATTAAGAATCTTTGCACTTCTCTATCTCCATCACTTTAAAACTGTCATTTTTCCCTTTCTCACAGGGACAACCATCATTATTTGTTGTCCACATTTTGAACTGCTACAACTAGCTTCCAGCAGTCTCTTTGCTCTATTCCTTGACTGTTCTACCTTTTGCTGCCGCTTTCAGGTTCCCAGTGCGAAAAAAACCATTTTTTAGAGTCATCAGTAGGCCAAGGGCTACTTTATCATGTATATAAAAGTGACCACCAGGTCAGTACAACTTTTGAATTTTAAGTTTTTCTTAGCTATGTCCATCTGTGTAAGATAAGCATTGGGGGTGAGGGGGCGTCTTGGTGGCTCAGTTGGTTAAGTGTTTGCCTTCAGCTCAGGTCATGACACCAGGGTCCTGGGATCGAGCCCTGCATTGGGCTCCCTTGCTCAGTGGGTTCTGCTTCTCCCACTCCCTCTTCCTCCTGCTTGTGCTCTCACTTGCTCTCTAATAAGTAAATAAAATCTTAAAAAAAAAAAAAATAATAAGCATTGGGATTAGATTATACTCTAGAAGAGGAGAAACTAACAGAGGTCTGGGAAAAGAAAGGTGGACATTTCAGGAAGAAATATTGAAGTTTTTGGGCGGGGGACAGCAGAGAAAAAGAGATGGGTAAAGAATAAGGAAGAGGGACTCCAGAGATGTTTTTTCTATCCCTTGTCTTTTCTTTAATAAAACAGCACCCGGGATGTTGAAAAATTATGACCAGCTGGGGTTGACCTTACTTTCCCATGCTAGAGCTCCTACTACAAGAGACAAGGACCAGGCTTGAGAAGCTGTGAAGATAGCAAATGAGGACTAGTAACTGGATCTCAATCAGACAGAAGTAAAATATTTGTGCTGCAGAAAAGGTGGTTCCTAAAGTGTAACTAGTATGACAATGCTTTTCCTATTCCTTTTAAGATGACAATTTATTTTTAAAAAGTTATAAACTTTTCAGTTTATATAGTCTACAAGTTATAAATGGTATAAGTTACACATTTTTTGCACCAAACTATATGTACTATATATCTTTCATGTCTTTTTTTTAATAAATACTTTCTAAATCTGTTTGACAATTTTTCTTAAATCAAAATACCAATTTGGATTCGTTTTCCTTTAAGGGAAAATTTGAATATGCCAAAAAAAAAAAAAAAAACCAGTAACGTATATTCAAGTATCTATTAGTTTACCTTCTCTTTTTCTTTCCCCTGAATTAAAATCCTACCAATTTTTCAAGTTCCCTTTACTGAATTATAGAACAGATCTCCCATCTATTTGGTCATCAACATATATTGTCTTGTTACTTAAAAACTTGCCCCATACAAGTCCTATTTCCCCTCAAGTATTTTAATTTTCTTTTTTTTATTTTTTAATTTTATTTTTTTATTTTAATTTTCTTGAGGAACTATGAGTTCATTCATTCACCAGATATTTACTAAATCAAATTAACTACTGTATGCCAGCACATACACTCATGTGTCCCCTACCTAATATTGCTGAGCCAGCTTTACTTACATGATGAATTGTTCAGATGTTGATCTCGAAGTGTATGAAGTTCTCCAAGCAGTTTGTCCATTTTTTGTTTCTTTTCCTGTAATACTCTCATTTTGCTAAAAAGCTGTACCTTCTCATCAGGTAAGTGTTCTGAAACTGAGGGATTCCGGCTCTGAGAAACCTCTCTAGTTAATGAAAGACTCTCTGCTTGTCTTCTATTGTCTGGAACAGTTGGAGGCTTATTTAAAATAAAAAAAAAAGAAGACAACCAAGGCAAAGAAAGGTTTAATTCTCATTTTAAAAACACACAAATACTCTTTATAAGAAACACTAAATATGTGTCTAAGTTGTGCTGGTGGGTAAGCATACGCCTTTCCAATTCCCAAATTACCTATTTCCTGATGTGCCACTATAACATCTATATGGTGTTATGAACACACATTACTACACAGTGATCTAGAATTCTAGAATTCACTGGACTGAATTACTATCTGGATCTAAATCAAGGGCTACAAATGTCATACCTTATATAAACTTTCAAAAATCTCTTTCTCTCTTGCCATCTTTTTAGAATCATCATCATTAACTTCTTAATCTATCAGTTTTTCCTATCACTTCTTTCCTATGGTCCTCTATTAAAAAAATTTTTCAGGGGCGCCTGGGTGGCTCAGTTGGTTAAGCAACTGCCTTCGGCTCAGGTCATGATCCTTGAGTTCCAGGATCGAGTCCCATATCAGGCTCCCAGGTCCATGGAGAGTCTGCTTCTCCCTCTGACCTTCTCATCTCTCATGCTCTCTCTCACTTTCTCTCTCTCTCTCTCTCTCTCTCTCATTCAAATAAATAAATAAATAAATAAATCCTAAAAACACTTTTTTCAAAAATCCACTACGGCTTAGGAAATCATAAAATGCATAAATACCACTGAGGTTAAATTTTAACATTTTTTTTAAGAAATATATTACAGATATAACTAAATCTCTATACATACCAACCCCCAATCTCATTACTCTCTCCAGAGATAAACACAATCTGGAATTAGGTGTCTACCATCATCACATATGTTTATATATTATCGTACCTACATAAGATATACATCCTTCATGCATTTTTAAACATCAACCAAGTGGTATCCCTCTTAAACTCATGTTTTTCATTTATTATAACTCTGGCTCATTTACTGTAACTGGCTATAAGATTTCGCTCTATGCATGTATCATAGTTTATTAATCCATTTTCCTGTTTATGGACATTTAGATTGTTTCTAAAATTTTGCTACTGACCAAACCTGCCATGAACATTCTTATATATATTTCCTCGTGAAGATGTGAAGAATTTCTCTAAGATGGGACATTTGCCGGGTCACCAAGAAAATGTGGTAGATATTGCTAAGTCATTCTACAAAGTGGTAGACCATATTCATTTATTTTTACCCAGTCAGCAGACAGGAGACATTGACTCTTCATACTCATTTCCAATGAAGAGGATAGTAATTAACCCTTTCTTATTCAAGGTCCATAGATTGAAATTTTACATTTAAATCGTTACTTACAAAGGTCATCAAACTGTAACACTTATTAACTCTGAAATTAAAATTAAGAACTTTCTCCAAAATTGTTAGTAAAATACTTAAGGACACAGATTCAAATATAACTTAAGCTTTAGAGGTTATAACCATAAAGAATCTCTGAGAGGAAAAAAGAACATATTATCTAGTAGCATACAAGGAGAAAGTTTCAATTATCACTGCATTCAATGTAGATTTTCCTATAATTAAATGTTTCTCCAAGTATAGCCCCCAGACTACCAGCAGCATAATCACACAGTGGGGAAGCCTACCTCAAATGTATGCATCATACGTACTTTGGGAGTGAGGGGATTACAATGATTAGAAAACTACATTTTTTTTTTAAACAAAATGCCAGGTGATACTTATGCTATAGTACAGTTTGGGAACCACTTGGCTTAATTAATATGATTTTAAACTCAACTATACTAAAAAAATTAAATTACCTGAGAATCACGAAGCTGATTATGAAAACGCTGAATTAAATCATTCAATTCTTCATTTAGTTCAGAGGTAATACTAACTCCAGATAGGCTACCTGTAGTTTCTGTTACAACTGGAAAGAAAATAACTATTCATTAAAGCAAACAAATTAATACACTTTTCAATTTCTGAGAAGCTAAGAATAAATTTGGGGGGGGAGGGGAGGAATTTTTTAAAAATCTTACCTAATTTAAAACTAGTTAACTCTCAGATTTACCTCCCAATCATTTTAATAGAAATTTCCATCTAAACTGAAAACGAAGGGATACAGGAAGTCTAATACAGTGAGTCATCTTTTCCTGTCCCATCATTCCAGGAGGGATACTGCTACATTCCAATTAAGAATAATGACTCAATGAAGTAGGGAGAGGACAGGCCTATCAGGTTGGGTTGGGGGAGTGGCAGGGAAAGTGGTTAATCTGAAAAAGCACAGCTAATAGTGACAGGTCTCAATCCCCACCTCCCCCCAACAGAACCAATGCTCTAATACAGGGGATGGTAAACTGTTTATAAATATTTAGACTGTACACACATCAGGCTTTGTGGAAATAGTTTTGGTTTTGTTTTTTTGTTTTTTTTTTGGAAATAGTTTTTCTATCAACTACCTAACTCTGCCATTGCAGGGAAAAAGCAACCATAAATGATGCATTAACAGACAGACATGGATACGTTCCATAAAACTATTTTATGCAGTGGGCCAAATCCAGTTGGCCACAGCTTGCTGAATAGGATTATTAACTAAAGTAGTTGCTTGTGATACAACACATACTACAAGACCATCGTATTTATCTTCCTATGGCAGTATTCCTGAGGCAGTATTCTTATGACAATTTTGATAACAGATTACCTACTATTCTACTATTCTATCACTCCATGCTTATCCTTTTCAGCTCTAAAAGAGACACTGGCTATAAACTGGTTCTGTTTTAAAGGAAAAATATTACCTTTTTCAAAGAGAAATTAGAATTTCAGGGCTAAAAAGACTCCCAAGTATCAATTTAAACTCTACTTTGAAAAGAAAGAAATTATGGTGTAGATTACTAGCACATAGTGATAGTTCAGTAAAGAACAACTCTTTCCCATAGTTATAGTTTTGCCTCACTTACATACCAGAAAATTAAATACTATCATTCTGGCTTTTCATCAGAAATCTCAAAATTACAAGAGAAAATGTTTCAAAATTACTAATCTGAAATTCTTCTTAAAATTATATAAAAAATAAATTTAATCTTAAACCTTGTTCATTCTACTCCTGGTGTCTGCCTCATTATAGTATACTTTAAAGAAAAAGAAAAAAGTTCATATAGGAAAAGAAGACCTCTGACAGAATTCAAGAAATCTGGGGCGCCTGGGTGGCTCAGTGGGTTAAAGTCTCTGCCTTCGGCTCAGGTCATGATCTCAGGGTCCTGGGATCAAGCCCCCGCAATGGGCTCTCTGCTTGGCAGAGGGCCTGCTTTCCCCTCTCTCTGGGCCTGCCTCTCTGCTACTTGTGATCTCTCTCTCTCTCTCTCTCCCTGGCAAATAAATAAATAAAATCTTTAAAAAAAAAAAAAAATTCAAGAAATCTGATTTTACTAACA
>CM053604.1:151186191-151221105 GCA_028646535.1 Procyon lotor
ATGTATATAATTATTACTATATTATATATATATAAAATATACAACTATATAATTATTACAAAAGAGTCAGTTACTTGCAGATAATACAGTTCCACATGAAAATGCAAAATTAAATTATGTATAACAGTGATCAGAGGGCTAAACCACTGGGCTAGGTGTGGACAGCACATTAATTCAGTAGTAACAAGGTAACCTCAGTGAGGACCTAAAATAGCCCATAGGAAATAAATTATCATTAGACTAGATGACTGACTAGAAAATATACCTTAGTTTTTACTGAGTTTTACTAGGTAACAAGTTGTTTTCCACTTAATGAGAAATTAAACAAGTTTGAAGATGTTGAAACAAACTATAAATTTAGACTCCATACTAAAGAATTCAATATAATTTCCACCTGAATGATACATGGCTATGAAGGAAGAAAAATGAAAAAACCGTTTCTGAATGTCAGGAAGACTATATATAAATTATACAGTTCAAAGGAACTAGTGTATACAACTGGGCACCTAATTGAAATAAAAGAGCTGCTACCAACACGAGAAGCTAAAGAAGCTCTACAAATTTATGCATTGTCTCCCTTAAGGTTTTGACCTTTCCTTGGTAGGCAAGGAAAGTATGGCCATCCCAGATGAATAAAGCACAAAAAGTGGGGGGGGAAACATGAAGAACCCTGTCAGTGTGAGGTACAAAAACAGAACTACAGCCTGTCTTTTTACCTCTTAAGGGTACTCTCTGATGAAAAGGAGAGCGAGCTGGCTGTCTGCCCGGAACAGTATGTTGGCCAGAAGTTGTCCCTGCAATCTTTTCTGCATAACCAGAGAAAAGCACAGGACAGGGTAAGCCTCATATGTAGGTTTCTAAACTAGTCAACAACCAAGATCTGATCATATAATAACCAGCATCAACCTTGCAATACCACTGTGAACTGAGCCTTACTTATAACAACGACATGCTATACGGTGGCATACCAGAATCATCCATCACAGCAATAGCTTGCTCTGCCTTGTGCTGCAGAGCAAGAAGTGCAGCCTGTCGTCCCTGCAGAGCTCTCAGCTGCTCCTGCTGCTGTAACATCCTTTTTAATAAGTCATGCTGTTTCTTCAAATTTTCTATCTCTTCCATAGGCTCCTGCTGAGGATCTCTGGCCTGGAAAATAAGATCAACAATACTTACATCTGTTTATTAAAATTCATGTTCCTGTTTCAACTACCAATGGCATAGTACAGACACAGATGATAAATTAGTATTAGAAACACAATGGTAAGTAGTTTCAGTAGACTTGAAGAAAAAACGAAGAGTAAAATGATGACACAGAGATAGCCTGCCACGTTGAGTTAGGTAGTTAGGTAATTTCACAGTAAAAGATCATAAGCAATGGCTTAGCATGAAGAGGAATTAACAAAGGGAAAAAAAGCATACAAAAAAGAAGGTCAAAAGGTCAAAAAGAGGGATGCACGCACGCGCGCACACACACGCACACACACACACTCCAGACCTTATTGAAAAGGAAGAACAGATCATACCAGGTTAATATCCTAAAAATATCCTTGAAGATCAGAATAAGAAACATTCTGCCCCACTTCTAGAAGTGATGTTAAAAAAACACTAATAAAACAAACAAATCCACTATTTTCTAACTAAGGACAAAAATTGTAGAAACACTTTAATAATTTGATGTAAGCAGCTTTCATTTGCTTACATCACACTTCATAAGCATAAAATAAAGGAGAAAACTTTATATTTTGTGTCAAAGACAGCATTATTATGTTTTCTTTTAAATTATGGCTACTTAGCTAAGTCTGAGAAATTAAATACTCTGAAATTCCCTCTGAAAGCTACCACTTTGCCTAAAAGTAGAGAAACTAGATTAAATAGATGCAACTTTTAAAAATTATAAAATGTTAAGTATTAATCTTAAAACCAGTGAAATTTAACCCAATAAGAAAAAATAAAAGTCAATCAAGCAAAGAAACTAATTTAAATACAACTTAGGAAAAATAAAGTCTAAGCCAAATTACATATGAAATGTATATATACCATAATGGAATATTTCACCATTGATTTATCTTTTTAAAAATCTTATATTTTGAGAGTTTAAAGATTTTACCTAATATTTACATAGAATATTCCTATTAACTTAAAAACATTTAGTCAATTTTAAACTTGCATTGCTACCAAATTTTGGTTGGGGTTATACAGATTTTAAGTGAATAATCCCAACTACCAAAGTTATTAAGGAGAATAACGAAGTTCAATAATTTCAAAGTAAAAATGCACTGATCTATTTCTTTATGTACATATGATTCCTGGAGAAATTACGGAAACACAGATGGCTCCAGAGAGATTCCCTCCTGGGTGACATCCTTTCTCAATACTCTGCAAAAGTCCCTTCTCTTTATCTTTCCAAGTGAGTAAGTATATGGCTCTAAGTCAAATACTGGAAGAAAGTAAGGGCAAATAAGGAAGTAGAAAGACTGTGGTAGGAATATCTGATATACAAATCAGAGAACTCAGTCAGTGCTGCCTCTATCATGTATTGACTGATTAGACTTCATGAACACAGAAGAGAAGCAACTATCTTGGTCAAATCAGTACCTTTTAAAGATTTTGTTGTCTCAAAATTCTAAAAAAACCTAAAGCCGTTTTCAATTTAACTACTGCATATTCAGTTTTCTCCTGAAAACTATACAAGTGGAGTTATGTTGCTGACCTATACAAGTGGAGTTAAGTTGCTAACACTAACATCCATTCCTGGCAAAATTCATCTTCTTAGTTCTGGCTTATTTCAATTTATAATCCTCCCATCTCTCAAAAATATGTAGTTCAGACTTTAAGGAAACCTTAAAGCTAATTTTAAAGAGTTTACTAACGTTCTGGGTTTTTACCTTTTAAGAAGCAAACTTTTAAAAAGAACCTTAATCCTTGTTAGTCACATTTTCTTTTACATTATATTTACTTATTTGAGAGGGAGAGAGAGGTAGCAATAGAGAACATGATGAGGCACGGGGAGAGGGAGAAGCAGGCTCCCTGCTGAGCGGGGTGGGGAATGGGGGTACAGCTGGATCCTAGGACCCCAGGATCATGCCCTGAGCAGAAGGCAGAGGCTTAACCGAATGAGCCACCCAAGCGCCCCTTGTTAGACAGATTTATTTGCAAAACTCTGATACTCAAATTATAAAGAATTCTGAACTATTTATTAAAGGATACAAAATTACCTCCAGATTTTTCACTAATCCAAAAATGAATTCCCAACAATTTTGAAATTAGTACAGTTTATTATTGCTTAATAACTTTTGCATTCTTATAATCAACATTTCAAATACTTAGAAAATCTGAGCTGAGGGAGGCAGGAAGGACTACAGTCAAATATAAAGAAAGGAAATGAGAAGAATATATAAAGAAAATGAGAAAATGGAAATAAAAATACCTAGGGATTAGAACACACCAAGCGGATGGTGCATGGAATAGGAATCCAAAAAGGAAGCGAAGAATATATTCACCCTTCAAACACTATTTTCACTTAAACTTTTTGAGTCACTTCCAACAAGTACCTTTTTAGTTTACAGATAAAAAAAATAACTTAGAAATGTAGTCCAACGCTACATACAGGTTAACAGTTCAATTTCAGAAAACTGTCTCCCTTTCCTGTAGTCAAATGAGGTTCCTCCAATAATTTTTCATGGATCCAAATTTATTTTTGTAGCTAAAAAGTACTTCAGATAATACGTACTCCACTTTTTTCATGTGAAAGGTGAGGAACGATAAGCCCAAAGAAGATAAAGCTATGATTTATCCGATATCACAGGGCAAGTCAAGTTCTTAAGTACTAGGTTGGTGTTTTCTACAACATACTGCCTGCCCCAAGATTATGCTCAGGTAGTATAAAAGAGAAAAGACTAAGACACTATGCCTGAGAAAACATACTCTGGTTTGGGAAACAAACTTAGCCCACGTGAAATAACTAGAAATGATGGAAATAATAGCAAAAATAAATAAATAATATTTTTAAAAGCTTAATACAGTCTCTAAAAGCTGTTAGTGAATGTGCAGGAAAGAAGAGTATGGGAAAATAATAAGGCACAGGTACTTGTGGAAGGCTTCTTTTTAAAAAGTATGCAAAGTGTCATCACGTCTATAAAATATTCCAGAAAATGAGAAAATGGAAATAAAAGCAGCTGAAGAATATCAACCAGCTGAAGCAGCTGAAGAATATCAACCATTTCCTATCAAGTTACAACTCACAAGACTGCTTTAAGCTCTGAATCTCAACTTTCCTACTTTCCTACTCTCCTAAAAGAATACAACATCTTGAAAAGATGTTAAGTAGGGAATGAAAATGAGGTAGGGAGAACACAATTCTGCACAGCAGAGGAAAAATAAAGTCAGTT
Source organism: Procyon lotor (assembly GCA_028646535.1). Taxonomy (NCBI): domain Eukaryota; kingdom Metazoa; phylum Chordata; class Mammalia; order Carnivora; family Procyonidae; genus Procyon; species Procyon lotor. The sequence continues at coordinate 151,190,580 of CM053604.1, forward strand.
GGTGAGAATGAGGAGTTTTTTCTAATAAAATAATATTATGAATAGAGTACTGATATAACTACTACCCTATGATGCCCCTAAGAATCAGAAGATTAAAGAGAATCAATTGGAATAAACTCCAAGAAGAAAGTTCAATAGAGAGTAATATTCACACATAAGGCTATTTTTCAAGGGAACTCAAAAACAGAAAAATGGTTTTTAATACTAAATATATCAGCTTAGGCAAAAAAAGAACCAGTGGCAGACTTTCCTGTTTGTCACTGTTCAGAAAACTTAAAGAGAACAGTAAGTTCCAAAGGATGTTCAGTGAGTCTCACATTTTCTCTTCTCCAATGTTACTAGTTTTAAAAATAATCACTCAATTTACTCTTCTGTTGTATTGGGCATTTTTGCTTAATACTTCATAGTAAGATCATTTTAGCTGATTTCAAACTGTATTCTCAAATTCTTATGTGAGCCAGGTAAACAAAACAAAACAAAAAAAAACGTGCCAAAATATGTTAGAGGTTTTGTCATTTTTAAACAGCCAAAAAAAGTACTAACAAAATAAAGCCCATTCCTAGTTAATAAAATCTACTAATAAAATATAAGAAATTAGTCTAATCTATACTTACTAAAATAGTATTTTTTTCTTGCCAATTGGGTATAAGCACTTTCTTATAAATGCTTTTACTGAAACTTATTTTAAGTGAAACCACACAAAAAGCTGTCTTTAAACTTTCCTGAGTGCCTTTATGCAAATCATGGAAAATTTAGAGCAAACAGTGGAGGAAAAAAACCAGGAGAAACATTACCAAATACCAAACAAGTCAACTTTCTTGCTTAAGTATTTTTCTTAAAAAAAAAAAAAAAAAAAAAAAGGAAGGGGTTTTCAATAAGAACGAAAATATAAACCACAAAAGAGAAGAAAAAAGAAAAGAAAGCACTATAAAAATACTTCATTCTTAGAAAGACAAGAAAGCTAACAGCTCACTCCATTTTCTTTTTCTTTAATGAATGACTACAAGAATTCAGACAAAACTTAAAAGTACCATGTTCGTCATGAATACAAATATCAAGAAACAAAAGGCAACTAATGGTTAAGGTTTAAGAATGTTCTATTTTGAGTTCTCAAGAGCAAAAAGAAAATGGATTAAGTTCTTTGTTAATACAAATTAATACACTTGCCACATATAATCCATGGATAGAAGTATAAGAAAGCAGAGAAGAATAAAAACACTAAAGAAGAGCATTGTACTAAGGCAAATTACAGTATAATTAGCCGTGTTAATAGCTTATATATTTAAGAATAATAGCAACAACAGAAAGGCAATTAAGGAAGAGGAAATGTGAACAAAAGAGGTGCTCATTTACAGACTTCCCAAATTAATATTGTGAAATATACCTTTGAGGGAAATCCACGTTTTCGGCTATATTTCCTATTAGGCCTCAGTTCCCTGTCATTCTGAGGAGGTCTGTCACCTTTCCCTTTTGGACTTGTGGTAACGTCAATGTCTGAAACCTGTTCTTGTGAAGCTGAATTCCCTAGTTTGTCCTCAATGCACGGCCGAATTCTCAGACTAAAAGATGCCTCCTTTATTAAATAGTGTAGCATATTAATTTCTTAATACAAACTCCTGTTTAACATACAAGCCAGCCTTGTGAATAAATACAAAAAATTTACCAGTCCATCTCTTTAAAAATCAATCCACCATCCCCCAAGTAGCAATAAACTTAAGACTTTAAAATTTCTGTAGACTAGATTAATGCTTACTATAATCAAGTACCATATCATATCCTGGGCAATTTCCAAACTATACAACAACTGGAGCACATTTTAATATTTATTCTATTGTTATTAATATCAACTTTCATTATGCCATTTTATATTATGAAAAAAATTCTCATCACAGTGAACACTATATATGCTAGTATATAAATCAAAATAATCAACTATACCATTTCCTACCCCTCCCCAACAGAATTCCTTTACCCACATGCCCCAATTCCTCCATTTCTGCTGGAATGAAATGTGAGGAAAAAAATTATTCCCAGCACTACTGTAAACAGAAAAACAATTCCCCCACAGAATCTATTTTCAACAGTTGTTTGGATCAAGCCCTGTGAATTATCTATCTCCTGGTAAGAATAATGTAGGAAAAAAATTCAAATTTCCTCTTCAAATTAGGAAGGGCAGGGAAGAGAAAGGAGGCAAGTAAGAAACTATGCAGGTCAACACCAAATGGAAACAAACCCTCAAATTTCTCATGCTGAATGGTATTTGGTATATCTCAGAAACAAAAGATGGACATACATGGTTATCATTTCATAAGAAAAGCTTTACTGATAACAGGTTTTCAAGTTTACTAATGCACGGCTATAGATGCACCTATTAAAAATAAAAATGCTTAAAAGTACACTAGTTCTGAAGCACACTACCTTCTATGAAATAAGTTTATTTTACAAAGTTTTCCTCAAAGTTCTGTAAATTCCTGATTTTTCCAAAAGACGGTATTTTGATAAATTTCATTTTGTAGGATTAGAAATTTTATTTTTCTCACCATGAATAAATCATTAATGTAAATAATATCCTGTCCCAATTTCATCTCAATGTTTCAGTCATCTGGTTTTGCTACAGTTCAAAGCTAGCCCAAGGAATAAAAAAATCTTAGTAGCCTTCAAATGAGTCCTCAATAGCAAAAGAACTTGGAGATTTTTCCAAGACTCAATATACTTAGTAATGATATTTTGTACTACTAGCTCTTATACTCATGATGAATTTTAACTTTCCCAATGCTTCTTAAAATGAGTAAAGCTGTGCTTAATGAAACCAACAGAAAAACTGTGTTCCTGCAAGCAGATCACAAATCAGATTTTTAAAATCAACCATGTAAGTGTTCGTTAGTAAGTAAAACTTTTGTACTTCCATATTTTAAAATATATACAGCATTAACAATTTGAGGGTTTCTTCCCTGAAATATACTTTTTATTAAGGAATGCCTATAAAAAATATCTTGAAAAATGGAGGAAAAATTTAAATCTTCATTTCCAGCACTTTTAATTACCAAAAAGCCGCTTACCGTGGTATCTGAAGCCTCAGACTGCACATCTATGTTTAGCGATGTGCTCTCAGCTACAGAACCAGATCCCACAGCTGAATCTATAGTCCGAACATCCTCCTCCTCATTTTCTCTAGCCTGAAATATTTTAGTGGTATAAATCATACAACTATTAAAAAGGGCAATAAAATGTTATAATGGATGGCACGATTTTTTGTAAATATATTAACTCCTCTGGGGTGGAATCAAAATGTTATCAGTATATGTACACTAATATACCACAAAAATAACAACACATTATTGAAAAGGTCCAAAACTTACAAGGATTTTTTGGAGAAATTTCATATATGACTTTTCTTGTTCTTTAAGGTGATCTATTAGATGAGTAAGGCGCTCAACATTAGCAGATCTTTCATTTTTCTCTACAAGATCTTCCCGCATGGAACTAGCTTTAGTAATATAATCACGAATCTGAACGAGCCTGCTTACAATCTGCATAAAAAAATTAGAAAAAAAAAACACAAAAATAAACAATATGTAAAACTGACCATAATGCATCCCACAGCAACACTTCTACATATTTTTTATTTCAAATATAGTAACCAAATATTGCTATTTGGTTAGGTTAAACCTAAACAATGTCTAGGTTTATTGTTTGAATTCATACATGCTAAAGATCTGAAACAAATTTAGATTTTAACCAAAACATAACTGGCAATACTAACAACTCCAATTACTATGAATTTAAAAATTTCAAAATTAGTTTTAATTTATATTACTCAAAAAATTTTACTTACAGAACCGCATGCCTTTAAACTACTATTTATGTAAATTTTTTCTAACGCTTATGTATTATTTCCCTCTAAGTAAAAGTATTGTACTTTTGAAAGTACTTTTCAAAACAATTATAGAGCCATTTAAAAAAATTCTTACAATCTACTAATCACAAAGTTTCAAACCCCTCTTTACTAAAAAATTAGCACACAGCCTTTGGCAGGTAAACAGAAGCCCTAATTTACTATATGCCATTTCTACAATCATTTGGGGTAAAAAGAAATTTACACTACATTGAATGAATCTGAGAATTAATTAGTCTAGAAGTACTTAGCTAAAATTCCTATAGCATAACCCAATAAAACTTTCTTAATCTTAATATTTCTACTTTGAAACTCATGAAAGCAAAGAGCAAAACATTTTTCACCTGGCTGCTTTCCATTGCAGGCTCTCCTCTTCCATCTTCTTCAGAGACTTGACAGTTTTGCAAAAGGTCATTACTTAAAGCAGATGCAAACAACTCTTTACACTGCGCTGATCCAATCATTTCTCTCTTTGAAGGACTTACAGCAGCATCTTTGCTCTTGTTAGTATTAATCTGCATAGGCAAAAAGTTGAAGGGCTTTCGGTTTTCAGTAAGCTGACGTTTGTTGTTAGCAGCTGTTGCTCTACCTTGAGAATCACTTCCAATGCTTCTCTACATATGAAAAAGAAACCAAATACCATAAACATTAATTTTCCAGTAATTTAAAAAAAATTCCAATGTTCTTAATCAGTTCTACCATCAGATATTGAGTCAGGAAGTAAACATAAATAGCTCTGTCCATATGATTCAAAAAAGATTCAAATCTACAGTAACTCTTTTACTAAAATAACAAAATTTGATCAACTTGTCCTATTCCTCATTTTGTCAGACATAATTCAACTGATGAATATAAGCAGTATCAATCTAAATGATGTACCAGGACAGCCAACCCTATCTGTAACTCCCATTCTTAATCATACTTGTTCACCGAATTTTGGATGGGCTTTGGATCCGGCAAGTAGTTCTTAATTAATATAAACATCAGCATTAAGATGTATCCAGATGAAACATGGCCTGAAAAAGTGCTCAGCTCAGTGCCTGATATACAGTAAATGTTCAGTAATTATAAGTAGATGACTAAGTGACATGTGATCACCACCATCATCATATGAATGATGTGAATATACCTTTATGCATATTTAGTAAACTGTTTATCTCTCTAAAAAGCACAGATGTGACAATAAAACATTTGTTAAGAGTTCATTATCATTTCCATTTACTTTTAGTTCCAAATTTTATTTCAGTGATTAAAATACCAACCACAGTTTTAAACTTGAGGTAATCCAGAACATTCCACACTTAGTCATTGATAAATATTCTAAACTGGATCATCCCTTTTGCTTAATAGCAATCTTATTTAGTAACTAACATGTAAAATTTAGTTCCATGATGAAATGAATTACATTAATCAGAGTATTAGTAATAAAGTCACAAAAGACCTGACCTTAGCAAGTTTAAAGTTTTTGCCCTCCAAAAAACATATTACCACCACTTTAATTACAATTCTTTCCATATATACACACAAACTAAGAAAAAGGAAATAAAGAGCTCACTTTTCATTCCTAAAACAAATTACTTAATCCATTCTAAATACTTCTCATAGTTATAACTTCATTTTTAAAATAATTCACAAACCTGATCTAAATCACTGAAGTTTATCCGCTGTTTAAGTTTCTCTAATTCTGCCTGCTCTGGAACAGACATCTGAGTCACATATCTACTATGTGGAAACGAATGTGGAGTCTTTGTTCTTCGCCTTCCAACTCCTGGTGATGACTCCGGAGAAATATCATTAGTTACCCTTTTATCACTTTCTACACCAAGCTTTTTTTTATTCTTTTCTGATGACTTATTTGCTTTCTTCTGTTGGCCACCCCAATCCTTTAAAAAAGTAAAGGCAAAAGTTAATCTGGCCTATCAAAACAGGAAAGTAATGTGATATGCTTAAAAATTTTTAGTCAGTCTTAAAGTTAAAAATGACAAAACACATTTTTCACATAAACATATAGCCTTAAAGACAATTATTTCCTTTACTAATGTGTTCCCCACACCATTACATCTAGCCTAAATTTCATAGACAGTCCTTCAGAAAATAGATTACTTTCCTCTGATAGATCTTTAACAAACATAAATGTCAAACTCCAATTCTAGAGTCAATCTGAAAAGAATTTTTAAAACGATTCCTTCCTATTTATAAATTGGATAGTGAAATAAATTATAGATATCTTTACTGGCCTCCTTTAAAATCAGTGTGCATAAGAGAGATCTGGAATCAACCTGGATTCTAAAGTAATTATTGTTATCTGAAGAAATGTTCACTGTGTGACCCTAAGCAATTTACTTAACTTCCCATAGTCTCTGTTTCCTAATCTCTAAAATAGTGTCACCTTTAAAACATGATTAAAGATAACATTCATAAAGCATCCGGCACAGTGCCTACCATATAGTAAGCACTAAACATAACTATTCTTTTCACAGGCAATCATGTATTACATAATAAGACCTGACATGAAATGACAAAAATGATTTATGTTTTAATGGGAGAACATTTTTATTTACTTGGTTATACCCACTTAACCTAAGTTATTCAACAAAAAGGTCTATAAATTCCTACCTTATTCGTACTGGAAGAATCATTTAGCTTTACTACAGTAAAACTTTTTGGGATATTCTTCTCATTTATAGCACAACTCCCTTCTCTACAAACTGTCCCTCCAACCCAATTCATGAGTGGGTGTTCTTGCCAACCTGTTGTTCTACTTACCCTACCCCTTCCTGGCCACAGATAATTGGAAAAGAGATGCATATCTAATCCAAATTGGAATAATCTTACTTTAAAATTTCAAATTGGAACTAAAAGGTAACTAGTCAGTACATAATTTAGCGATAACTGAAAACTTTAGAATATAGGGTCAGAACCAGAGAAGAGAGAAAGCTGGTCTGCAAAAAGAAAGTTGTGTTAAGCAAAGGCACTCAGAAGCAAACAAGGCAGTGAAAAAGCAATTCTTGACAATTTTCTGGTTCCCTTTTCTAGTCCCTTCCTAAAATCCAGCTATAGTGTTTTAATTTGTTTAACCTGTTTTCCATAAAACATTTTTATATCCTTATAATAAACCTTTTTGGCTTAAGCTAACTCAGGTTGATATATGTTGCCTGCAAACAAAAATAACAACTAATAGAACAAATAGCACCAGGTCATTTAATGTCTTGGCCAGCAAGAAAACAAATATGTTTACAAAGAATCTCAGTGAGTTTGATTTGGCTAAGTCAGGGAAAAGTTTCATTTTATCATTAGTAATTAATGATACACTATCAATACTAAGTTATCATACCATATTGTTGAGTCGGTCATCAACACCCTCATTGCTCCAGTTTGGTAAATCCTGATCATTTACACCTTCTTCAAAAGGACCTCCTCCTGTGGCCATCCTGGTTTTACCAATTAATTTTCTGCAAAACAAGTGAAAACTAACATTTTTAACATATAAAAACAAACTCTTAATTTTTAAATCATTCCACGAAGCTTAGTGACATAAAAGAATCTCAGAAAAGTTGATATTATGAAATACCAAAAAGAGGTATCAACCACATGTCATAGACAAATTGATTTAGCTGCCATACGCATATTACAATTAAAATGAATTAAGTAGCTGGAGTGATGGGAAAGGGAAGGAAAACGTCAACATATCCACTATGTGTACTGGTCTGCATGCTTTCAGGATATTTTATTTAATTAGTTGAACACAGTCCTAAAAGGTAATGCAATGAGGTAGGAAAAGTTATTAATGGCTAGAACCAAAACTGCTCTTTGGGACAAAAAACCTGATTATTCCCAAAGACCTGGGAATTTGTTTGAAAGTTTCAAAGAGGGTAGAACTGCTCTGCAGGCAGAAAAGTCTGGTTTTAACAAGACTATAGTGGTAAGCAAGGTAAAGAGAAGACATAGAAAGAAGCAGGCCTAGGTCAGTGAATGGGCAATAAATGCCAAGAATATAGTGGCCTAAAACATTTAAGAAGAGCGATGCCTATTGCTTTACTTTAAATTATATTGCTGCTACCTCACAGTTTTCCCTAAATCTTTACTAGTCTACCAAAGTCACAAATTCTCCTCACTAAAAAAAAAGAACTGAGGATTTTGTGAATATCCAGGGAAGTAAGGAATTTCATACTTGGGTCAAGGAGATGAGAAAAGAACGAACAATGATAGAAGCAGACATTCAGAAGCAGAGATGATCAGCAGAAAATGAGATTTCTACATAACATTGTGGAGGATTCTGGCTTTCCATTGTGTGGAACTGCACAAATTGGGGAAGAACTAAGCGGAAAAAAATGGGCAGATAATTTTATCTAGAATTCAAGGAGCAAAGAAAGCCTTTAGAAGTAGGGTTATAATAGGTTTCTGATTTTACAAATAACACTAACACTCAAAGAACTTAGATAATTTCTCCAAAGTCACTCAGCTAAAAATGGCAAAAAGGAATACATATCCAAGTTGCTTTGACTTCAAGATCCCAACTTATCCCATTCACTAGAGCAAAAAATTAAAAGCATTATCATCCATGACAAAGTAGAATATCTCAGATATTCTAATAGAATATCTATTAGAATAATGAATTAATAGGTCACAGAGAGATTAAATTTTATCACCTCAAAAAAATAGTGATAAAATTCAACACTTAATTTGAAAAAAATCTTAGGGGTGCCTAGGTGGCTCAGTTGGTTAGGCATCTGCTTTTGGTTCAGGTTGTAATCCTCGAATCCCAGGATGGAGCCCTGCATTAGGCTTCCTGCTCAGAGAGTCTGCTTCAACTTCTGCCCCTCACCCCGCTCATGTTCTCGCTCACTCTCTCTGTCTCTCTCACAAATGAATTAAATCTTTGAAAAAAAAAATAAAAGAAGAAAATTTTAAAAAGTACAAATAAACTGATGCTTCTTTACTGTTTGTTATATGTACTATTATACTATTTTTTTTTCAATGAGCACGTATTACTTTAATAATTTTCTAAGGAGTTGAAAGAAGTATATACTATAAACCAATAGATGACAATATTAAATTAAGAAATGAAGGACATCCCTATTAAAATAAAGATTAAAACAAAAATTTAACACATCAGTTGTTTAGCATTGTCTTTAAAAGGTCTACAAAATGGAGAAAAACATGAAACATAAATATTAACACTGAGAAGACAAAAGGTGGTATTCTTAAAAATATGCATAAAAAACATAGAGAAAAGCGCCTGGGTGGCTCAATGGGTTAAAGCCTCTGCCTTCAGCTCAGGTCATGATCTCAGGGTCCTGGAATTAAGCCCCACATCGGGCTTTCTGCTCAGCAGGGAGCCTGCTTCTCCCTCTCTCTCTGTCAAATAAATAATTAATAAATTTAAAAAAAAATTGAAAACTTCAAAATATCACCAACAATCACACAGAAAATATACTGGAGAGAGATGATGTCAATTATAATAGTGACAAAAAAAAATCTAAGAATAATGTAAATTTTGCCCTAAATTAAGAAGCACCAGTAAACTATAAAACAATGTAAGAGAAAATTTACTAAGTAGAAAAACTATCTTCCTTAATGGGAAGACAAATTTTATAAACATACCATTTTTTTTCTAAATATAGATTTAATCAATTCCCATTGGAATTCTTAGAATCTGACAAAACAAGTCAGTAAAAAAATTTAAATATATGAAAAATAAAAGCAAAAGTAGCAACAGACGTTGGGAGAGTAGAAAACTAGTCCTAAGAGATATTCATTCATATTGAGTACCTATATGATTAAATCAGTATTAGCCAACCTCTGCAAAATCCTAAAATATACCCAATTGGAAAAATGTAATGAAGAAAATTAATCACAACCACTATTTTGTTTACTATATGCCAAGCACCATGCTAAATATTTTATAAACATTCAATCATTTAATCCTCATAAAAATAATATAGAATGATGTAGAATCACTCACTTGATGGGACAATTTGCTAACAATTTTGAAAAAGATTATTTAAAGATTTAACAGCATTTCTCAACTAGAATCCTTCATCAAAATACAGAACACAGAAAAATGATCTGAGCAACGTTTTTTTCAATTCTGCCAAGGATGGTACATACCCAGTACCATTCCAGACACAGAAGAGGAATTAATTCACAGTAAACAATAGATGCCTTAGAGCTTAATTCTCTCCCAATTGAAAAAGGCTGCCTTATTCCGTAACACCAAGCTAGTAAGTAGATTAAAAATAGATTTTAAAAAATCAGACAGGGGCGCCTGGGTGGCTCAGTCGTTAAGCGTCTGCCTTCGGCCCAGGTCAGATCCCAGGGGCCTGGGATCGAGCCCCGCATTGGGCTCTCCGCTCTGCAGGAGGCCTGCTTCTCCCGCTACCATTCCCTCTGCTTGTGTTCCCTCTCTCGCTGTGTTTCTCTCTGTCAAATAAATAAAATCTTTTAAAAAAAAAAAAAAAAAATCAGACAGACAAGCAAGAAAACAGGATGGGCTCTAAAGATAAAGTTCTTACAAATACAGAATGCAGAAATACAAGGGAAAAAGTGTAACGGATTTTATTCACATAAAAGAAAATCCCAAGTTTATGAAAAATAAATAGTAAATGACAAATGAGGGGGAAAATAAGAAAAAAATATGAAGTATATAGTGAATATCTTTATCAACATCTTTATGGGGAAAAAACAAGAAAAATAAAAACACTAAAAAAAAAAACCCAAGAAAAGTCAGTATAAACAGGTAATTTAAAAAGAAGTCAGTAAACATAAAATGATAAAAATATTAACAATAAAGTTCAGCTGCAAATTAAAATGAGGGACTATTAAATTTGCTGTATTTCCTAATCCTGATGACAGCAAAGGGAAACTGGAACTCTCAGTCACTATCGTGACAGCATAAACTGGCATAACCTTTCTAGAAAGCATTTTGGCAATACTGTATCAAGAACTAAAACTGAATTTTGACCCAGTAATTCTATCTCCCCAGAGCTAACATAACAAACTTAAATATGGGGGAGGGGAACACTATAATGCAGGAAATAGTTTATTATGCTATAATTGTGATAAATTGAAAACAAACTAAATGTTAAACCATAGGCTGGATGCTATTAGGAAACAGTACCCTTCAAAACATGTATAATTATGAAGGCTGAACAATACTGCCTGTGTTTATAATATCATAGAGTATAAAAGAAGAAAAAAGCAATATGCAAAATTGCATACAGGTTTAAAAAAACTAAGAATATATACGAAAGTGCTTGTATGAAAGCAAGTGTTGGTTGGGGAGGTAGGAATATGATAATTTTTCCATCTACTCATATATTTTTATCAATACTTTGTACTTTTTTTACACTAGAAATCTATTTTAGAACTTCACAAAATAATTGATACCCATTGAGAGGTTACGTCCAATGAGCTGAAGTGACATTTAGATGAATCATTTCGCACCTGTTATTTCCTAGATGTACCAATATAATTTTTAATATTAAAGAACAGGCACTCCAAAAACTACACATGCAGTAGAGGCAATACCATCTTCAAAAGTACTAGAAGCTAACTGTAAAACGTAAATTAGAATGGAAAATTATTAAGGTATTCAAGTAAAAACTCTTACATACCGATTTTTTCCTAAAACAGTGTATGCTATGATTTCTATTAGTAGAGTAATAAAATTTACTTAAAGGCAAATTAAAAATGTATTTGGAGAGATAACGTTTTACATTTTATTTTTAAATAATTTAAAAACTAAATATTAATATTAGTTTGGGAAAAATTGGTCAAACTTTTCTTTAAATCTTTTTAAAGACCACTTATTAAATAAAGTCTACTGAATTTACAAAATAAATAACTTTGTGTATAGCTTTATCGTGATAAGATAAACACCGATATGAGAGTAGAATATTTAATAACTTAATAATAATGATAGTAAATGTGTTTAAAAGACACTCATATACATGTATCACTTTGAAGCTAAAGAAGTAATTCCATGTAAATCAATTCTCAACATAGTAACAGCTGACTTATCTAAGAGGGTAAAAATCTCCCCCTATAAAAAATAGGAAATACAGGCAAGTATTTTCCTCTTCTTCATGCCAAGCTCTATAACCATCTCCAAGTCAACATTAGAAACAGGTGTCTGCCTTCTAAATTTGGTCTGTAGACACATTGTTATTATTCATATAGTTATTATTTTAAACTATTATATGGAAAGACTTCTAGTAATAAAATACTAGGTATGTAGACAAGCAGACCAATTCAAGTAGGCTTCCAATGGCAGAATCAATAGGACTTGGTGACTATTATGATGTGGAAGATGAGGCAGTTAGAAAGCTGTTCAAGGATGAGTCCTACGTTTCAAGCTTGAACAACTGGGTGTATGGTGATACATTCAGCAGTGACTGGAAAAGGAACAGATCTTTGTTAAGAGAAGATGATTAATTCAGTTTTAGCAATGCTGGGTTTGAGGTGAAATCTAGGCTGAAGAGAGATTTGCAAATCATCTGCTCAGAAAAGTACTTGAAGTGGCACAGAAGGCACGGGGAGAAGAAGAAGAGAGTAAGACTGAGCCCTGAGGGACACGGGTATTTAAGAGACAGGAAAAGAACACTGAAGGAGGTAGAAAAAAACAGGATGGAAACCAGGAGAGAGTGCTAGAAAAGGCAAAAGTGTACAAAGGAGGAGGATATCAGTAAGAATGCTAGATGTTATTCTGTCACATAAAAAGAGTACTAAGAAGTGTCCACCTGGATTTAGCAACAAGGAGTTTAATGATGACCTGGGTACTCGCAATTACAGAGGGTGGGGAAGAGGCAAAAATAAAAGTCATGAGGTAATTTTTTCAAGGAATTAGTCTATGAAGGGAAGGAGACAGAGATGGGCATGGGGGAAGTTTTATTAAAAGCATGTTTAAAATTTGTTGGCCAAAAGCTAGTAAAGGAAGATATTGAAGATGCAGAAAAGAAAGGAGATAGTGTGTGGTCTCTAAAGTAGTAGCAAGTGGGACCCAGTGTGTTAAGAAAAATGACTAGCTTTAGGCAGAAGAACACCTTTTTCTCTGAACAAAGGTAAAGGAGGGAAGGCTGGAAGTAGATGGAGGCTAATTAGCAGATCTGTTGGTAGGAAGCTGAGAGAACCTGTAAGTGATGTGAAGTGGAAAGGATTGATCCTTAAATGTGAGTGAGGGTGAGACAACAGTGTCTGAGAGATGAGAGAAGAATAAAGGAGAATGACTGTGACAGCACTAAGGATTCAGGCGAGAGCAGAGAACATTCAGATATACTAATCTGCAAAGTAAATTTTTTTCCCAGCAGTGCTTATCAGCCCTGGTAAAACACTCCATTGAATCTATCCAAGGTGGGAGATTTTGCAGACAAGTTTAACAGAAAGACAATAAAGTGGAAAAGCTGAAGCCACTGGAAAACAAATAGCACAAGTCATGGATAATTGCATGGGAAGAACAGGGATAAAAGTAAAATTCTTCTACTTTAAACAAGCACTTCTATGACCTACTAAACTAAGTTGAAACTAATTAAAAGTTGCATTTAGCTACTTTCAACAGCCCTATCTGGCTCCCTTACCTTGCAACGATACAAAATGCAAAAGTACTATAGCAATTTATAAACTGTCTGTGACTGATCTTTTGGAAGAAAATTCTGTCACAAGATTCTTACCATAGAGTAGTATTTATATAAATATAAAATTACAGTATTAATTGCCACAGAAATATCTATGATTGATCCAAAGTTAATCTTTGAAATAAGAATATAAAGAAAAAATTAACCAAGTTAAAAAAAAAATTATTTTCCTAAAATCTTTAAATTCAGATATTATCTCTGAAATGGCATTAAATTACTCCTAACCATCTCTGTAAATACCATCTTGACAACTGTAAATGAAAGTTTTAGAAATACTCATTCTTATAAAATAATGTAAGTACAGTTTTTTTCTGAGTATTTACTTAGTCAAAAAATAACCAAAGGTGGTACTTTATACATCTGTACAAGTTTTCTAAAGGTTACATTGTTTAGGGTATTTCTTTTACTAATTATAAAAATACCTGGCACACTGTTTTGAAAGTCTTCATACAGTGTTCAAACGTACTAAGCACTTTTAATGGAAACTGAGAAAATGCATAAGTATTTGGTTTTATGTGTTGTTTAGTCAGTTTCATTTGAGGAACTTCTCAATTACTTCTCTGTACTTAAGATGGTCAAATACCTAAAAAATAAAAAAATAAAAAAATCACAGAGGATCTTTCCCATAGCGCTTTTGAGACTTTCTAAAAATTTCAAAATTTTTTAGAACTTAAGATATCTATGTAATTACCTGCCTCAAATTAAGAAAACAAACTGTTAAGACGTTGACGGGAGGGAGATAAAAAGACTGCAACAGAACATAACACTCTATTTGAATCAACAAAAATTTTATTAGATCTATGTACCAACTATTGCATTAGGTCTATCTTACAATATAGTTATTCTGTGCAGAGCATTTCATAACAACAAAATATACCCTTGCTCAGAGAAGTGAGAACACTGAAGTCAATTAAATTCTGCTTGCTAAGACATCCTCTCTACAATTTATATTCAAAACCTATTGCTTCCTTGTCATGGGTTATATATAACACCCAAATATATCTGTAGGCCCTACTACCACCAGCAACTTGGAATCTCAGTCTTTGCTGCCAGTCCCATACTCACTGTTATCAGCTCCTCCTATCACCCCCTTCCACTGGACCATTACAAACTTCCTATACATCCTCCATCTATTCCCTAATATGCCTCCTACTTCTTCAGGTTCAGTAAGATCCCAAATCCCTCTAAAAGCACTATTTCCTTAGCAATCCTTTCCAAAAGGGGCACTACTCTTCCTCGTGCCCCAGATTCATGAGGAAAGGATCACATTTACAGACCATTCTTATTTAATGCTTAACTTTCCTCTTCTGAACAAATTTGTCATAAAAAACATCACTCTCCCACCATGGGCACACTTCCTACTGTCCTCCCCAAGACAGTCTTGCACTTTTCTTGGTAGTAACTGGCTCATGGTTTCACCCTCCATATCATTCCCTACTTTCCTGATTTTTCTAAGACCATGAACTGAGATCCAACAACCCTCTCATCTCTATTCCAATATGTTTCACTCTGGCAATTTGTTGAAGATCCTGAAGTTCTGAAATCCCTTCTTCTGATCATAAGTTCTTGCTTTCTACTTCTCTCACTTGGTCATTCCTACTAAACCTGCTCTTGACCCTGCTGCAAACTTCTACAGTCCCTTAGTCATTCTTCTTTCCAGGAATCCATTAATCCCTTGCCTCCATACTCAACCCCAAACACAAACCCAAGTTAAGTCATTCCAAAAATCCCTTGCAAGCATCCTTGACTTCCTCACCTATTTGCCCATTCAACCAATTCAATTCTGGATAAACCCCACTACCTACTCTCTTTGCATCTACTCACAGACTGTTAAAGGACAGAGAAATAATTATAAACTGTCATTGGCTATGTTCACTATTACGGTATAATACATTATACTGTACACACACAAATGCACTTTCAAAACATAGGTCTTCTCCATGAGATAAGGCACCTTGTCTGTTTTCTTTTTTTTTTTTTTTTTAAAGATTTTATTTATTTATTTGACAGAGACAGAGAGATCACAAGTAGGAAGAGAGGCAGGCAGAGAGAGAGGGGGAAGCAGGCTCCCTGCTGAGCAGAGAGCCCGATGTGGGGCTTGATCCCAGGACCCTGAGATCATGACCTGAGCTGAAGGCAGAGGCTTTAACCCACTGAGCCACCCAGGTGCCCCACCTTGTCTGTTTTGCTTATAGCCGTATCTTTAGTACTTTTTAGTCATTAAGTCCCACTGTAGGCACTCAATTAAATTTGTAAGATGAATGTATTGCTATGTACTTTGCTAGCTTCTAAATGAATTCCCTAGTGCAATTATTCCAAACACTTTCTATTTTTCCCAAGTGTCAAATACACTTATCACCTTTACAAATGGCCAAATTCTTTAATGAGAAAATCAAGGTCTTCTAAGGTGAGTTAACAGAATTTCCCTATATCTTTATTCCCTCTCATCTATCCTCCCTCACATGTTAAAAAGAAAATTATTTTATAACTTTTTATAGTTTTTTTATAGTTTTATAGTTTTTTTATTTTACTAAATGGTTTTATAGTTCTTTTTATTTTACTAAATGCCTGCTATATCACTCTAGTGTTAAGAACTCTAATATACACTCATATCTGATGTTCCCTGAGTTCGATTTTTCTTGTCCTATTAGTCTTTCAATCAAAAAAAAAAATACTGAGAAGCATACTAAAGATATAAATCAACTGCCAATCTGTATTTTCTCATGATAGTTGGCTTAGTTCATAAGGGAACTAAGGACTTATCTGCTTTCATGGAAAGCAAGGATATATAAGATTATATTTTGAAAATAGGTTGTCTTAAAATTTTAATAGTGGAATTAAACTGAGACTCTGACACTTTTCTTAAAAAAGCATTTCTTTTTTTTTTTTTTAAAGATTTTATTTATTTATTTGCCAGAGAGGGAGATCGCAAGTAGAGAGAGAGGCAGGCAAAGAGAGGGGGAAGCACGCTCCCTGCTGAAGCAGAGAGCCTGATGCGGGGCTCAATCCCAGGACCCTGAGACCATGACCTGAGCCGAAGGCAGAGGCTTAACCACTGAGCCACCCAGGCGCCCCAAAAAAGCACTTATTTCTAAAGCACTTTTTAACAAAAATTTCTTCTGATCCTCATCCTTTAGTCATTTAATTTCTAAATTGTCCTCAACAAATAATTATTTAACTTTCTCTCAATAAACTTTCATTGACTTTTTTTGCTGGTCAGAGAGTAACTGCACATAACGAGCATTTGACAATGTACTGGGCATATAAACGAATGTTTACCTTTAGACACCTTAAAGAAAAAAAGCACAACTCAGTCAACAGTAAATGCAATAAGCTCAAGAAGTAGAGAAATTTGTGAATAAAATTTTTGAAAACTCAATAAAAAAGTTGTAGAAAATGACTTAAGATTAAATGGATTTGGAAAGAGGCAAATCCAGTAACTGTTATAGAACAAATTCAAACTCAAATGGGCTGAAGAAATCTTATGAAGAAAAAGACACTTCAAAAGGCATTGTTTAAATTATTCTAGTATTTAGTAATTAGGAATGACATGGCTCTTTTCTAGCAAAAGTACGAAAGCAAAGTGGCATGCCAAAAAGCAAGGCACACAGGGCAGCAAACCCAGGTCTGTTTACTAAATAGAGTGGGCTCTATTTAGTTTACTAAATAGAGTGCGCTGATACGGTGATAGCAGTCTCCATTATAAAGTCTTCCAACTACAATACAAAGAACAGTAGTAACATAGACGTGCCCTAGAGGGCTCAGTTGGTTAAGCATCTGCCTTCAGCTCAGGTCATGATCTCAGGGTCCTAGGATTGAGTCCACCATCGAGCTCCTTGCTTAGTGTGGAGCCTGCTTCTCCCCCTCCCTCTGCCTGCCACTCCCCCTGCTTGTACACTCTGTCAGATAAATATATAAAATCTTAAAAAAAAAACCCACAAAGAACAATAACATATAATGATGACAAATTACCTGCTTAAAAACTAGTTTTACAGCTCAGAAACGGCTCTTTCCCTGCTTCACACTTCAAAGCTGTTGCCTGCCTGTGATTAAAAAACAACAACAACAACAACAAAAAAAACACTTGAATGAATTCTTTACTTACAGTATGGAGTACAGAATAACAAATAATATACACACACATAAAACTACAATGTTTAGAAAAATGAACAAAAAAGTAAATATCCAACTTATCAATACTTTAGACTGTTTAATCCTTTTGGAAAGCAATGTGATATATTTAAAATGTTTAAATCCTCCAAATTTGTAAGATTCTACCAAACAGCGGGCTACGTTAACAGCTACTTTGGTAGGTAATAAAAATCGTTAACCCCAATTATCATGTAAAGATTCATGCCGAAATTTTACTCCTCATATTGTCATTTTCTGTCACTCAAACTATTCAAAACTTTGCATATCCAATGATCAAAAAAAAATTTTTACTTGGAAAGCTAGCTACTTAAAAAAAATAATAACTTTGTCACTACATACATACAAGGTTTACTTTCAGTTCAAAAACTCAGTATTATAATGGTTTCCAGGACTCGCACCAAGAAGGTAAAAGGCAACGAAAAGAGCAGGTGCACCCGAAGCTCTATAACACCCACTCCAGTAACCAGAGAATACCAGGAGGCGGAGTCTGGAAAGCAGTTATGGGGCTGGGGTGATGGGGCGCCCAGAAAGCCCGCTTATTCCAGCGCCAAAATACGATCCGTCATTCATAGGGCACAGAACGCAAATCTCAAACCGGTCAAAAAAGAAGAAAAAAAAAAGTCGGACAAGGCGAGATCCTCAGGAATGGGCCCTAGGAAGAAAAGTTTGGATGACCCGCCTCCCTAGCAGGGCCTACTATCCAATCCCCAAACACTAGTTTCTGCAAAGCAAGCTATGTTTCCCGAATCCCACTTGGCATTTAGTTTTCCCCATCTTAGGCTCTTTCTTACTGGACCTACAGTAGGACACGGAGAAGGGGAACAATAGAAGGAGGGAGAGAAGAGCTGTTAAATTATCATTCCTCTCACAAGTATAAACCACCTCTTCACCAAAGTCAGGAAGGCCTCCCCCCGGCCGCTACCCCCCCCACCGCCGCCAGCCTTTCAGCTCTAAGAATACCCGAGACAGCAAAAATCCGCTGCTCGCAGCCCAACGCAAAAGTCGCGTCGCTCCTCACCCGGCCTTATCCACCTAAAATTCTGGACATGGAGAGCCTCACAGAATGGAATTTGGGAGGGGGGTAGGAGCGGGCGCAGTCACGTACACTAAGGCCCCTTGCTATGGAGAGAACTAGAGCCTGTCCCCGGCAACCAAACCACAGCCCCCGCTCCGCTTCCTCCACTTGCAAGGGACATTCCCCTGGAGTGCCCGAGACGCAGGGCAGCCTCCTCCTCGGAGCCAGAAAATGAGGGGTAGGGGGCAACAAGGGGGTTTTGCAGTCGCTAACGTGTCCCTAAATGCTCACCCTGAGATCGCGTCCTTCCGCCCGAGGTAAGGAGCAGACTGCCTGCGTAGGGGACCTGAAGCTGGCAACAAGAAGACCCAGAAGCCCACGGAGAGGCGTGGGAGGCCGGAGGCCAGGCCCTATAGGGTCAAGTGTCCCAGAGCCGTTGCTCTCCCGCCCCTGCGCCGCGCTACCCTCGGTTGCCAAGGGTTGGGGACGCGCAGCTTTACCTGTAAACGAAGCAGCTGCTCATGCCAAAGGTGGAGTAGCGGTCAGGCCCTACGATCCGCCACCGGCGGCGGTCCTCCCTTAAAGACTGCAGCAGGGAGCGCCCACAAGTTCCCTGGCTGCCTCGGGCCCAATGGCCGCCTTCTCTACCTTAGCTACTCGGCGCCAACCGCCGCAGCCACCGCCATCTTAGGATCTCATTGTGGTGGGAGAAGAGGGGCGGGGGGACTGCAGAGGGGGCAACGCGCCGTGAGACTGCGCCGTCTCCTCGGCAACGGCCGCGCGGGGGCGAGAACTCGCCGGGGCGGGCGCCGCAGTGCGATCAACGCTCTAGACCGGAGTCATGTGACCGCTGGAGTCTGTGGTGTCACCTCGGGCCCTTTAGCTTGGCGCCGCTTACACAAATGAACAACCGGAGACTACATATCCCAGAATGCCAATTCGACCGTGCTTTATAAGCGTCCGCGCGTCGGTCACGAAAGGGTTAACTACAAATCCCGGCTTGCTGTGAACGTCGCGGCACTGCTCTGCGAGCTGGAGGCTCGGGGCCTGTGCGGAAGTAGATTGAGCCCCCTCAGCTGAAAAAACTGAGGAAACGCGTTCTGGTTTGCTGGGCCCTGTCAGCTCCAGAGCCTGCGGGAGGCAGGGGAGAAAGACCTAAGTCGCTCCTCTGGTTCTTGCCCACCCACATCCGGGTTACGAAGAGATGGAACTAGAAGGGCTTTTACGAGCTAGTCCTGATTTAAAACGATGGAGATTAATCGTGGGAAGTTAACTGGCCAAACCAGTTAACCATATAGGTAGCCAGTGGGAGAATCCTAAATGCTAATGTTAATAATGAACACCACTACCTTGGATTAATGTCCTACTTTTTCCTTGGAAGAACCAGAAGATTTTAATCCAAATTTAGTACAGGGAAATTTTCTTTTTAAAACTAGCCTCTGAATTCTCTTTTGATTTATGCTCCCATCTCAGCAGTAACTCTATCAAGGATGGTAAATTGACAGGTTCTCTCGATTAAAAAAAAAATTGGAGTGAAGTCTAAGATCTAATTGGCTTTATTTGACAATTCGTGAATTGAGCAGCATTCCGTCCAGCAAACAGAAAGGAGAACCTTGGAGCTAGAGAAAGGGGAATGTTTTTAAAGGCAGGAGGGGTTGGAAAAAGGAAATTATTAGCAAAGAATGCATTGTTTCTGGCAAGGTTGCCTTTCTAGATAGAAAGGAAAGCCCTGCCAGATGGATTACTGACCTACTGATGACCGAGTAATTCCAGGGTGACTAGTTAAAGGTTATATTACTGGGGTGTTGAAACCGCAGTTAGATTAGGTATTAAGCCTTAGTTGGCTGACATGAGATTTTGCACACATGACTCCCATTGGGGGCCTATTTCCTTTTTAACACTCCTAACACACTGAAAGAAAAATTGATAATGACTTTTTAGGTCTTTAGTATGTCTCCCTGAAAAGTTAAGACACCTTCAATTTTACTTGAATGAAGGGGCATTCTATTTTTAGACAGTTTGTGAGATGAGTTTGTTTGAAGCAAAATAAGAGTAGAATGAATAATGGACATTTAGGTTCCAACAACACATTGTTCTCAATCACCAACAGATATTGTTCAAAATGTGAAGTAAAAGAATCATATCTCGATACATAATTTGAGTAAATAAAACTCTTCCTGAAACTATAGTCAGAGTCAGTCTCATTGCAATGATCTTTGACACTGTGATATATTTTTGAGTACATTCTGTGTATCTAAGGTTGATAATTACTTAAGTAACAAAAACAGCCCCTGCCCTCGAAGGGCTAATATTTTAGTGAACGATGGAGAAATAGAATGTGATGTAAATAAATTCTGTTTTGTAAGAAAACAAAGTGCTGTGGGAGTCCAAAGCACAGAGTGCTCTAGGCCCCATTCTAGTTCCACCATTCCATAGCTCTGAAATCTTGGGCAAGTTTCTTAACCTTTTTGAGTTTCAGTTGTTGAGTTCAGTTGAGTTTCAGTTGTTCATCTATAAAATGAAGGGAAGGAAATCATAATATTGCCAACCTTGCAGGGATTTTTTTTCAAGTAGTATTTTTTTTTTTTTAAAAAAGGCACAAGTTAAGCATTTTACCTGTTGTGATTTTAATTTCTCCCAACCATCCTGAAGAGATTGATCCCGCATTTGTTCCATTTTAGAAACGAAAGGTTAAATAAATCAACAAAATCTTGACAGCTCCAAGTGCCAGAGCCCAGGTGAAACTGAGGTCTACTGAACTCGTTGGAGGGATTTTTTTTTATTAAATAAGTGAACGAGTGGAAAAAATTACTAGCATATGGAAGGCTCCAAAATATTAGCTATCTTTATTATCATCACCATAATCATTATTTTGTTTGTTATATATATTTTTTTCTTAAATATGTAGAGGCTACTCTCATTCAAACAATTCAAATCATTCAAAAGCAGTACTTAAATCAATATGGTCTTTATGCTTTTTAAGTTTATGACCTCTAAAAATGTCAATACTATTATGTGTGTTTAGTGGGAGGAGGAGTCTGAGAAATTTTTACATTAGAAAGAGATCCTCAAACTCAAATATAAGCACTACTGATCTTAGCAGAGAACAAAGAAAAAAAACCTGAAAAACTGTAAAATTATTCCATCCAAATCTATCATTATATATAATCCCCAAAACCTTAACATCTAATTCAGAAAATAAACCTTAAGCAAACAAATCCATTTAGTATCAGTAGTGTATGAATATGGCAAATAAATGATACAAACAGTAAGTGTTTTAGGAATTCAGATAAAGTATTGATATATTGCCTCAAAAATAATGATGGCTCCAGTTTCTGCATAGAATGAAATTAGGGGCAACAGTCTAGTGGAAACATAGGGAACAAGTGGTGTCTTAGAGACACATGTTGAAACTACCTCTCAATTTCCCACATTTAAGAACAACTTAAAACATGTATTAAACATGGGAGAGGAGGCCCAAATGGAAAAAAGCACACTTCAAACACATAGTACATCCAGAGTTAGTGATGGATAATGCAGAAACCAGACTGGGTGAAGTAGAGGATTCATATGGGATGGGGAATGGGGAGGCAAGAGAAGAAAGCAGGACTGATGAACAGGTGTCTTTATGTTTTGTACAAACTGTAGAAAATCTTAAATGTTGATCTGAAGAGATTGGGCTTTGTTCTGTGGATAGTGTAAAATCACATTGAGTCTTAAAAAGGAGCACTGATATAATGAAGTAGTTATTTTAAGACTTTAGTAGCAATGTTTAGAACAAGCTAGGGAGAGCAGGAGATGAGGAGAACAGGTGGTAACTGGCATGAAGTAACTAAGGCCTGGCCTAAGGTAGTAGCAGAATGAATCAAGTCAAGGAGTTGGATTCTGATTGGTTGTCACACTGTGTAAAATAGCATTTTTGTATTTAATATGATGCTGACCAGGGGGTGCTGACAGTAGAATATTTTGTTCTATATTACTTATCTCTTTAATGTGTTCTGTGTTCTTTTTCCACATGATTTAAGTATAGTGAGAGCAGAAATACTGCCTTTTGTAGTTCTTTATTATGACAAATGCCTCGCAGAGTTCATTTACTGTATTTTGATATTCACAAATTCAGTCTTTGAAAAAAAAAACAGGTTTTGTTGCAGTACCTAGTTTTAACCTGCAGGTGGTGATAGAACTTAAAGGAAAAATCTGTAGTGACCCCCCCCCATTATAACTGAATTTTATGATTGTTTTTATATGTGATTTTTTTATACACTCAAGAGAAAATTTGACATTTGTGTAAATTATAAAGCACAATAATAAAAGGAACACTCAATAACCCACCACCTAAACTAAAGCATAGAATATAGTCAATCTATTTAAGGAACACCTCTTGCTTTTCTCCAAGCTCCTTCCCTTTTGCAAACATAAATACTATCCTGTATGATCTTGGTGCTCTCGTATTTTCATTTTTCTCATATAACTATATGTATGTATCCCAAAATACTGTATTGCTTGGTTTCACTTATTTTCAAGCTTTATATAAATGGCATCATACTGAATATATTTTTGCTTGACTTGTTTTTTCATTCAGCCTTGTTTCTAAGATACAACCATGTTGATGGGTGGAAACACGAAGTCTTAAGAGCAGAAATAAAATTAATTTTGTAATATTTCTAGAGTTGGATATAAATGATATTATCTTTATTCTTCATACTAGCTTTGTGAGTAACTTGATGAAGGAAGGAACTGATTATATAAGCAAGGGATGGTTGAAGAACTCTGACCTACTTTTTACATTTTTTGGTTAAATTTAAGGACTTCTCTCCCTTCATCTAGCCCAGAGTTTCTCAATCATGGCATGATTGACATTTTGAGCTGGATGATTCTTTGTTGCAAGGGACTGTCCTATGTGTTATAACATATTTATCTGCATGCCTGACTTTCTCTCATTAGATGCTTGTAACAGCCTGTCTCCCCAGTTGTGACAACCAGAAGTGTCTTCTGGCATTGTCAAACACTGCCCATCCAAGGAGGGTAGGGTGGGGGGTGAGGGCAAAACCACTCCTAAGAAACACTGATCTAAACTTTGCATTGAGAAAATTATGTTACTGTGGATTTTTTGTATGTGGCTTTTTTGCTCAAAAAACCTAAACTTTTGAATAATTAAATCTATCATTATATATAATTATAACAACTAATTATATCAAATATACATAAAGTAATACTTCAATTTTTCCCATATCTAATTACCTTCACCTCTCTCATTACTGCCTAGTTCAGAATTTTTTTTTAAAGATTTTATTTATTTATTTGACAGAGAAATCACAAGTAGGCAGAGAAGCAGGCAGAGAGAGAGGAGGAAGCAGGCTCACTGCTGAGCAGAGAGCCCGATGCTGGGCTCAATCCCAGGACGCTGAGATCATGACCTGAGCTGAAGGCAGAGGTTTTAACCCCCTGAGCCACCCAGGCGCCCCTAGTTCAGAATTTTTGACTAGATTCCAAATACCTAATTGCTGCTCTCTAGACATAAAATATTAATATTTATGCCACTCTGAACTGCCTTTTCCTCCATAACCAGTTTGTTCTTTTCTTTCAAAAAGCACTCATTCAATAAATGTACCCTTGTGGTCCTGACAATTCTAACCATATTTGCATTTCATCAGTCTTAACATGGCTCAGCTCCTATGATTGCGGGTCTATGTATTTTTATCCCACTTTCTCTATTCATCATAAACCAGATCAAAGCTGCAATGAATGCTTGCTTCCCAAGACTTATCAAGTTAGAGGGGCTTAAATAAAGGGATATAATAAAAAACTACAAAGAAAATAATCTATACCTTATTTCCTAGCCTCCCATCACCCCTACATTATATAATATTTAAAGTACTAAATATACACAGATGTAGGTTAATTAAGTAGAGACATCAGGCAATTAGGTGGGAGGGTTCTCAAAATAGAAAAATATAGGCTGATACAGATTTTGTTTTCTAATTCATATGAAAAATATTAGAAAAGTATGAAAATTAGGTGCACCTGGTTGAGCTTAGTCGACTAAGCATCTCTTAGTTTCAGCTCAGGTTATTATCTTAGGGTCCTGGGATCAAGCTCCATGTTGGGCTCCACACTAAGTGAGGACTCTGCTTGAGATTCTCTCTCTTCTTTTCCCTGTGTCCTACCCCCACACCCCACTCTCTGTCTCTCTCTCAAATAAATAAATAAATCCTTAAAAAAATGAAAAGTATGAAAATTAGTCCTCAGCTTTACAATAAAAAGGCTGTTATTGAAAATAAAATTATGCGAAGTGAAAACTCAACAATTGTGATGGTTATAAGGGAATAAAGTCTGAAATGATTTTATAAAAGATGAACTGTGAGCGAGAAAAGTGTCTTTCTCACATAAATAAGGAGATCTGCAGGTGACAACTAGATTTGGTATATAATTGCAAATAAGCATGGGCTAGTGAAGAAGTAGCAATGTGATTGGGGTACAGTGATCTATATTAAATCCACTGTATTATATAGGGAAATATATATTTCCCTATATAATATATATATATATATTTAATATATATATTAATATATAATATATATTATATATTAAACATATATACTTATATGTTTATATATTAAACATATATATTTGATATATATATATTATATATCAAACTTATATATTTAAGCTGTTTATGTTATAATTTTTGCTCTTTTACCATTAAAAAAGGGTTTCCCATGCTGCATTTTTCCTTCTATAAGAAAGATTCTAAGGTAAGGGAAAAAATAGCAAAATGTGTGTGGACTCAGATTAACTAGGAAAGAGGTTAGAATGCCTTTCTTTACCACCAGAGCACTAAATAATTTCCAGGATTACAAAGATAGAGATGCAGTGAAAATTAGGGTCATATGCACCCCAATGTTCATAGCAGCAATGTCCACAATAGCTAAACTGTGGAAAGAGCTGAGATGCCCTTCAACAGATGAATGGATAAGGAAGATGTGGTCCCTATAAACAATGGAGTATTACTCAGCCATCAGAAAGGATGAATACACATCTGTATCAACATGGATGGGACTGGAGGAGATTATGCTGAGTGAAATAAGTCAAGCAGAGAAAGTCAATTATCATGTTTTCACTTACTTGTGGAACATAAGGAATAGCATGGATGACATTAGAAGAAGGAAGGGGGATGGGGCACCTGGGTGGCTCAGTGGGTTAAAGCCTCTGCCTTCAGCTCAGGTCATGATCTCAGGGTCCTGGGATCAAGCTCCGCTTCAGGCTCTCTGCTCAGCAGGGAGCCTGCTTCCCCCTCTCTCTGCCTGCCTCTCTGCCTACTTGTGATCTCTCTATATATATCAAATAAATAAATAAAATCTTTTAAAAAATTAAAAGAAAAAGGAAGGGGAAAATCAGAGAGGGAGATGAACCATGAGAGACTGAACTCCGAGAAACAAATTGAGGGTTTTAGAAGGGAGGGAGGGGGATGGGTTGCCCAGTGGTGGGTATTAAGGAGGGCACATATTGCATGGAGCACTGGGTGTTATATGTAAACAATGAATCTTGGAACACTACATCAAAAACTAATGACAAGGGGTGCCTGGGTGGGTCAGTGGGTTAAAGCCTCTGCCTTCAGATCAGGTCATGATCTCAGGGTCCTGGGATCGAGCCCTGTATCGAGCTCTCTGCTCAGCAGGGAGCCTGCTTACCCCTCTATCTCTGCCTGCTTCTCTGCCTATTTGTGATCTCTCTATCAAAGAAACAAATAAAATCTTTTAAAAAAAAACTAATGATGTACTATATGGTGACTAACATAACATAATGAAAAATAATTTTAAAAAATAATAATTTCCAGGGTGAAAAACTGAGGGATGTTGGGAGGCAGGATGGACAAGCCAATCTAGAAAGGAAAAGTGTAAATCCCTCACAACAGGTCCAACAGAATGCTTTAGGGCAGGGATTGACAAACATTTTCTGTAAAAGGTCAGATATTAAATATTTTAAGTATTGTGGGCCACACAGTCTCTGTCCCAACTACTTAGTTATGTGATTGTCGAGTAAAAGCAGATGGGCAATATGTAATGGATGGGCATGGCTGTGTTGCAATAAAACATTATTTTTGGATACCGAAATTTAAGTTGTATGTGATTTTCCCATGGCACAAAATATTAATCATCTGCTGGGTTTTTCCAACCTATTTAAAAATATTAAAACAGGGGGCACCTGGGTGGCTCAGTGGGTTAAGCCTCTGCCTTCAGCTCAGGTCGTGATCTTAGGATCCTAGGATCGAGCCCCGCATCGGGTGGAGAGCCTGGTTCCCCCTCTCTCTCTGCCTGCCTCTCTGCCTACTTGTGATCTCTCTCTGCCAAATAAATAAAATCTTAAAAAATATATAGTAATACAGGCAGTGGGCCCAATTTAACCCTTCAGCCATAGTTTGCTGACACCTGATGTAGAGTACTCAACATGGAAAGTTTTTAGATAATTAATGAAAGATCGAAGGAGAAATTTGCAATGAAAGAAAATGCAATTTCATTACTTTGCAGGAGAGTTATTTTACAAAGAATAGTTTGAACTAATAAGAAAGGGAGGATGTAAAGCAAATGTAACTGAACAACATTTGCAGGTATTAGTTTATACTATTTTCTTACATATTCTGTTCCCTACCGCATCCCACCCCCCACTCCCCATCCTGCCTAGTTGCAGCCATGTGTTGCCTCTGCAAAGGATTGTCACAGCCGTTATTACCAGGAACAAAGGATACAACCTTCATACATAAGAGAAAAGATTAAAATCCATCAGAGCAGTTCCCACCCCTCATAATTAGCTGAGTGGAAAGAGGAAGAACTGATAGGAAATTCAAAGAATTTTAGACTTTTTGCTGCATCTCTGAAAGGGAAGAGGAGGAAGGTGCAATCTGTGGGGCACTATGACCAAGGAGAGCCTAGAAAGCTCCTTGGCTGCAGCAGGGATAGCCATTATAGAGGCAGTCTGCAAAGCTCACTCACCATGAGCCCAGGAAGTCACATGGCACCCTGGGGGGAGAGAGACTCTAACCATCTGACATAGTGGATCTAACTATGGGGGGAGAGAGACTCTAACCATAGATAACCATAGATCCACTATGTTAGAGAATCTAACATAGTGGATCTAACTCCCTGGGGGGAGAGAGACTCTAACCATCTGACAGAGTGGATCAAGAGTGAGATGAGGTCTCTCCAAGCCTGTCAAATATAGTCTTGAAATCCAATCAGAAAAATAAGAGTTACATTCAGCTTCCACATGTAAGTTTTTGGCATAAGAAACCTACCCACTTTACTTACATCGTTCAAATGTCAGCCACCTGAGTGTTCCCAAGTCCTGAGAGCTGTTGGAGTAATCATATCTCCATCACATATAGAGCAGGAAACTTAATTTCACATGCCGACCTCTTCTAGAACTTCGAGCTAATGTTTTTCTATTATTTCCTGCTTCTGCTGAATTCTTGGTTTCTCTCAAATCTAGCTTCTTTTGGCTGTTCTTTTTCTCCATCCCACATCATTCCCAAGGCAGAGCACAACCTCTTTCCCTTTATTTTCTCAAAATGCCATGGAAACAAGGCACCTCTATGTGGTATACTGCTTTCCACTGAAAATTCACAGTTCACGGTGTAAGATGGGGGAGAAGGAAGAAGAATTTATACTGCAGCTATTCGGACACCCCTGTTCTTTAAAGATCTTTGACCACAACATGGCATTTCGCTCTGGCATTTTCCCTCTTCCCTAACTCCCTGTCATTTGGATGCGTTCTTTCTTCAGCTCCTACTCCCCATTCTCATCTCACTCACTCCTTCCCTTTACACTTTTCCTTTTGGGCTACCCATGGAAACTCTAAATTCTTCATTAATTCTTCATTAACAGAACAATTTTGTTCTCTTGGTCTTGCTTCTAGCTTATCCTGGCTAGACCCACTATTAAAATAATGCTCTTCTTCTGCTGCACTGATTAATAGGACCCATTTCCTTAGCACGGAGCTCTAAGAGAGTTATGTCTTCTTTGAATGCTAAAATCAATTGCATAAGACTCCACTCTCCTGCTTAGCAGAAATAATAGGAAGAAACACCTCCATTCCCCCGACCTCTCTACCCCCAATCATCAAGAATAATTGGGAGGAGGCGTGCCTGAGTGACTCAGTTGGTTAGGTTCAGGTCATGATCTCAGGGTCTTGGGATCCAGCTCCACATGGGGCTCCCTGCTCAGGAAGGAGTCTGTGAGTCTGCTTCTCCCTTTCCCTCTACCCCTCCTGCCTCCCACTCATTCTCTCTCTCTCTCTCTCTCTCAAATAAATAAATAAATAAATAAATAAATAAATAAATAAAATGGAGGAGGAATGGCTAAGTTACTTCTTAGGAGCCAGTCTTTAGTCCAATCTCATGGTGGAGAGAGGTATAGAGACCCTATCCGGTTTTACAGATAGATCCTGTTTATTGTTGTTGTTGTTGTTGTTCTTTGTCATATTGCCCTCATCTTGTCATTTTGGAAAACTTTCCCACAGGATCTGGGGCCATCATAGTCCTTGGCAGTAGTGATTCTGTTTCTGGTCTCTCAGAAGCTTCTCTCAGAAGCGTCTCTCAGTGGACTGTATGTGTGTGTGTGTGTGTGTGTGTGTGTGTGTGTGTTGGATAGAGCAGTCATAGGGCCCTGGGACAATGTGGAGACAAGGATTCTCCTCCTGATGTTATACTCCAGGTTTAGGTTATCTTCAGCCACTGCTGGCTTGGACTTCCACTCTCTGTCTCTGATTAGCAAAATCCCTGCACAGGCTGCGATCCTGTTCTAAGGCTGGACAACCCCACTGCCTCTTGTAAAGCTAGTGAAACACTGTAGCAAGTGGATAAGAGCATGTTTCTAGGGCCAGACTACTTCAGGTCAAATCCTGTTGTATGTGACCTTGAGCAAGTGGTCACCTTCTTTTTATGTCTTGGTTACCTTGTTGACAAAATGGAAATAAAAATAATACCTATCTCAAAGGGCCATTGTGAGGATTAAATGAATTAATACACGGCTCAGATAGTACCCGGCTCACAGTAAATGATTTGTAAATGTTTATACTTACTAAGTTTACAAAGAAGGCTTTGTGCTGATGTTAACTTGGGCCTCCATGTTTTCAGAATTACATCCTGCACTCCCAATTCAGCATAGATTTCAAAACATACACACCATACTTGATTGGCTTTAAACACAGGGACTACATGATTGCCTCTGGAAGCCCACGCTGAGGCTGGATCACCACAGGAAAGAAATTGGATTTTATCTTTTCGATTATGGAACACCACCAAACTTTTTAAGTAGAAGAATGTTGTGGTCACATTTGCTTTTATAAAGATAACTTTTTTTTTCTGTGCAGAAGTTAGTCTGCATGGAATGAAATTGGAAGCAGATTGATCGACTAAAAGTTACCAGTGGATCACACTAAGGTGATAAAAACATAAATTAAGGTGTCAATGATAATGGGGCTGATGAAAAGAGTTTAGCATTTAGAGGGTAGAATCAATAGGACTCATTAAAGAAGGAAATGAGGGATGAGAGAGAGGAATGATGTCTGATAATGCAAAGCTTCAAAACTGGGTAAATGAATAAATAGTGGTTTTACCAACTCCTTCTGTTCTTTCCAAGGAAAGAGGTGGAGGGAAGAGGAAGACACAGTAATGACTTCAGTTGGAATCTAGTGGGCTATCGGACAAAAACTTTCTGGAGTTACAGAGACGAGTAAGGGTTGGAGTTAAATATTTGGGAATTGGTAAACAGTAGCATTCAGTGGACTAGCAGAGCAAGAATAGTCCACAAAAGAAAGATGAAAAACTTGGGGGGG
>CM053604.1:151221605-151274142 GCA_028646535.1 Procyon lotor
AAAGAAAAAAAAAGTCAGCCGGAAGTAAAAGTATACTGTTATATCTAGCAGACTCTATTACTCTCTGTAATGCATAAATTTCACATACCCTAAAAACTCACGTTCTGTTTTACAGTGCTTCCCAAGGTGACCAGGCACAGTATTTATCACAGAATTTAAGTGTCCTTCCCATTCTGGAACTGTTTTTGTTAGCCTCAGAAGGACTGAGAACTACTTTGTTATAATAGACCTAAAATTTTTTGTGTATTAAGTTCTTAAGTCATTGTTTCCCAAACTTTGCTAAACATTGGAATCAACAGTGTTTTAAAAAATTCCATGCACCTGTCACCTTTAGACATTTGATTGAATTCCTGGTCATGGAGACTTTTTAAAAGCTCCCCAGGTGATCCTAGGGGGCAGTAAAGTTAGGAACCGCCTGTATAATTACATAAAAATTGAGAAAGAGATACATGAAAAGACCTAGTAGTCATAAGTTCTATAAGAATAAAAATAGGCTAACAAATAATTCAGTTGATTCCAGTTCTTTTCTGGAAACCATAGGTATAAAATCTGTTTGAGGATAATGCAAATATTTCTGCCCTTCTAGGCTCCTTCCCTTCTAAAATTTATGAAAAATCACTGGCAGTACACAGAACTTACTATGAAGGTGAACAAAATTTTTATCCAGACTCATGACTTCAAGAGTGATTTTTACTTTATTTTTGAAAGAGAGAGTGTGCGCATGAGCGGGGTGGGGGAGTTGGGGAGTGTACAGGGAAAGAGAGAATCCCAAGCAGGCTCCACACTCAGCACAGAGCCCAAGGTGGGGCTCGATCTCAGGACCCTGAGATCATGACCGGAGCCAGAATCAATAGTTGGACCCTTAACCAACTGAGCCACATGGGTGCCCGTCAAGAGGGATTAAAAAAAAAAAAACCTCAGGAAGTGGTAAAGTGAAGTTTCCTCGACAACTTTAAACAGAGCTTAAAGATTTATATCCCCCTGGTAGCTTGCCTATCCATTAAGACATCAAGAAAAACAATGCATATCACCTCCCCTAGTTGTCATTTTTTCCCCTTCTTTTAAAAATAAAAGCAGTCTTCCATATACAAAATGAGTTATTATTCCTTAGGCACTTATCCTAAGACAATGTATCTAAAGGTATTTTGTCAAAATTGCCACAGTCCTGTCAGGTAGAAATTATGATTCCCATTTACAACTCGGAGCATTTTAGTAGGTTGCTTGAGGGCACACAGCTAGAAAGTGGCTCAGCCAAAACGTGGAGCCAGGTCTTTGTGTTTACAGAGCCTTTGTTTTGTCTGCACAAGCGGCCCATTACCACTGGACACTCAAAGAGGGGCAGGGTCCCTTCTCTACTTCTGCACTTGAACAGGATCAATCCTACTTAAGGTAACAGAGAGCATTCTTCTGTATGAGGGAGGGAAGGGTGGGAAGGAGAATTTCCTTGAAGAAATAGTAGAAGGAGTTACATTCGGCTGTACATACATACAGGCTGAACTGGTCTTGTGAAAAATTCACAGTAAAGATGTTTATGTTTATGAAATTTCCCTTGTTCTTGTAGTTGTTTCAGTGGGGAAAATGGTGAAGATGTTCATTTTCATCCTTGTCACCACCATTCTGGTCATGAGCAGGGGAAACTGGGTAAGCTCATTTCTTTATGTATTATAAAACTTGCTTTGACCTGAATTTTCTTTTACTTTGCAGAGAACCTTCATTAATTTGTCACTGAAAAAAGTAACTAAAGGAATAATATAAAGGTTTGTGGAAGCACTTGCCACATCATAAGTACTTACCAAGTGATATAATTTCTTTTCTCAAAGTAAAAACTAATATTCACAATAAATATGTAAAACTTTCCGAATTTACTGGGCTATTTGGGTAGTTAAATAATGTTAGAAACTTAAAACTCTCCATAGTGATTGAAATTGACCTGGGGCTTTCCCAATATTGAGCTTTCCAATATTGAACACTATTAGTGTAAACTAATTACTTGAAAGAAATTACAATGAACTCACGCCTTCCTCCATTCATAAATAAGTAAAAGGGAGAAAGTGCACATTCAAACACTGAAAGTTCTGGAAGAGAGAAAACTCCTAAATTTTAAATAAGCTCACTAAAACTGTGCATGCTGTCCCATAATGATTGAGGAGACTTGCCCTGTACTTTCAGCTGTCTTTAAATCACACACTGCAATTTATATTTAACTCTATCACAACCAATTTCCACCTACTGGAAAGCAGCACAGGATTCCAGACACTGTGAAATGTTCTTGCTGTTAATTTTTTAGACTGGTGGGAATCAGGGAGTTAAGGAAATAAATCAGAGTAGATAAATCAAGGAGTATATAGGAGAGAACACCAAGAGCAAATAAGAAATGATCCTCAAGCAACAACCAGGGGAGACTCAGTGACTTGGACTTGGAAATGGGAGAAGACCTGGACCACCACCTCCCCATTCTCTTGCTATGTGACTTCCAGTTCTGAGGCTGAATTTCTGTGTTTACAGTACAGATCTTCGTAGGAAGGGAGTATACCTCTTTGTCCCAAACAGGGTGTGGGACACTCTGACCACCTCGCAAAGGGCCTAGAAGGTAGAAGGTCCTCCTATCTATGGAATAAATATAAGGCAGTAC
This sequence comes from Procyon lotor, assembly GCA_028646535.1. Taxonomy (NCBI): domain Eukaryota; kingdom Metazoa; phylum Chordata; class Mammalia; order Carnivora; family Procyonidae; genus Procyon; species Procyon lotor. The sequence goes on from CM053604.1 coordinate 151,224,238, forward strand.
ATAAAGATAGGAACTGAAGGCAATTGTAAATTGGGAAATCTATCTGATGGCTGTTTTAGGGAGTGATGTGTAAAGGTAGTAGTGTAAAACACACATGAAAATTCAGAATTTCTCAGCAGTGAACATTTACGCTTATCATGGGAGATCATGATGTAAGTTGCAAATAGAGATATCAAGGTAAAAGTGGAAAAATGGCAAAAATTGGTCTTTTGTCCTTTTTTCCCCACTCTACTTCCAGTAACTCTAACAGCATTGAGTGTTCAAGAGCCTTTATTGAAGCGTACCTCTTCCAGAAGGCTCATTCCTGCAGTTCATCTCCCAAGTAATTACCCGCCATGTTCGCTTTTTTTTTTTTTAAGATTTTATTTATTTGACAGAGAGAAACATGGCGAGAGAGGGAACACAAGCAGAGGGAATGGTAGCGGGAGAAGCAGGCTTCCCGCCAAGCAAGGAGCCCGATGTGGGGCTCCATCCCAGGACCCTGGGATCATGACCTGAGCCGAAAGCAGACGCCCAACGACTGAGCCACCCAGGCACCCCATGTTCGCTTTCTTTTTGGAAAGTTCTGTCAGACGCCAACTTAGAAAGGAGCTGATAAACTCTTTTGCATCCAATATTCTTGTTTCTTTTGTCCTTTTAGAGAAGATAAATGCTTAACTGGAAAACTCAGGCTCCTCCCACCCCTTTCTGAAGTAATTGAGGGAAAAACAAAAAATAAGCAACAAGCTAAAGTGATTGCACTAGAATTTTCACAGGTGAGCAGGTGAGATACTCACAGATATGAGAGTAAACTGGCATCCCTTATAAAGGTGACAACCTGTCATCAGATTATAAGTATTCCATTAAATTTTAAAAACATTAATACTAGAAGGTCATTCAAATGCCTTGTTTATTTTTGAGATTGACACACTAACCATGTGCAGCGATGCCATAAAAACTTTACAGTCAGGAAAGCATTTAGGTGCCATCACAAAGAGACTGTGAGTAGGGCTCTGGAACTGAATTTGCATCCTGACTCCTCCTACCTGCTGGAAAATTCATGAGCAAGTTGCTTCACTAGGGGGACTCTGCGGCATGGAACAAAGAGCCAAGTCCCCTCTCCCAGAATCATTATGAAGATCAAATGAGATGAATCTAAAGCTTTTAGCATAGTCATTCAGATTATTTCATATTAATATATAATTTTTTAGTTCAAGCACTTTACCATAGCCATAATTACTTATTCTTCAAGCAACAAACTGTATCAGAGCTTTCAAGTCACTCTCTGGCTAGAATAATATTCTAAAATGGGAGTTTGGGACAAAATTGAATCATTAATTTGTCCAACTTGTTAGGAGCATTTATTTCTGAATGAAAATGAGATGCACATCATTTTGCAGGCCCTTGAGAACTGCCTCCAGGAGCAGGCACGGCTCAGAGCCCAGGTGCACTTGCTTGAGACCCGGGTCAAGCAGCAACAGGTCAAGATCACGCAGCTTTTGCATGAGAAGGAAATCCAGTTCCTTGATAAAGGAGAGGAGAATAATGTCATTGACCTTGGAGGCAGAAAGCAATATGCAGGTCAGAACCTATTTTTCTTACATGCTTCAGGAACTTATAGTATACACCCATGTGCAATAGTGGTCCTCATTATTGGGTACTTTGGGTTTTGTTGAAGAGCTTTTCCTATTCCAATAGCAAATAACATGAAGAATGATATTAAATTTAAATGTCTTCTACCACATTTTATCCTTTTCTCTCCATAATGTCTGCAGAGGATATTAAATACCAATGCTAAATATCTCAGAATTTCTATAGTTTAATGAGAGATCAAAGACAACAGATTATTTATGTATCAGTGTGCAAATAACAGATGATATTTGTGAAATTTTACAGCTGAGTTTTGTTTTTATTCATGCATCATTTCTTGTTATATTTATATACTGTTCCCTTCTGAAACCTCTATGTGCTTAGGGTAGTAAATAATAGAATAAAAGGGAAGGGAAAGAAAAAGGATCACAATTATTTAGGGAAATGCAAGAATTGTGTTTACATGTATATTTTATGGTTTGGTAATTTTCCTTTTGATTGGGTCAGTGTTTCCACCCGGAAACTAAATGACCTTAGACTGTTGACACATTGCACATACCACTGCACGTAGCATTATTTCTTATAGAAGTTATTCACTTGCCTTCCTCCAGGCATCTTTTATAGTAAACAAATCATGGTTGTCAGATATGAGAATGCCAGCTAGAGCACTTTGTTCCTCTAGCTTTTGCTAGAGTATATAGCAAAATACTCTGTATTTTATAATATAGAGTATATAAATGTATATATTTATATAATATACTATATAAATATATACTCTATATTTAATATAAATATATAATATGTATATAATTATATAATATATGTATATAATTATATATAATATGTATATAAATATATAGAGTATATAAATATATATGAATATATAAAAATTATATATATAGCATATATACTATATAGAGAGTATATAGTAGTATAGTATATGATGTACTATACATAGTATATGATGTACTATAATTTCTTTGTCTATACATCTGTCCTGATCAATTAACCTGGCACTTTGTAAGGTCTGGGAGGATGTTTCATCATTCTCTCCTCCTTCTTGGCTACTCAGGTACCTGGAATATAATAGAGCTTCACATTTAGGAATGAAAGCAAGGTAGTACATCAAGATAGGAAGCGCTAGATAAGCAAATATAACTTGGAAAATAGATCTGACTATAATTGAAAAACTGTAGAGGCTGAAGAGATTCCAGGCTAAGAGAATAAAGACGTCTTTTTTTGTGTTTCTAAATATAGTTATCAGAGTAGGATATAAGAATTGTGAGAATTTTAGAAACTATTTTGCAACAAAATGCTCCCTTTTTCTTTCTTTACCGAGAACCTAATCTTTTTCTGATCAGACTTTTGTCCAGGGGCTCCTGACACTCTGTTGTCCAGCCCCTTGATCTCTTACCCTTGATTCTTGGAGTCCAACAGCCCCTCCCCCGTTTAAGGATCAGAAGGAGGGCTGCAGAACAGGGATTGGAGGTAGTGTTAGGATGGTCCGTGGCTGTGTGGCATGCAACAAAGAGGAACCAAGGCTGGCTCCAGTAAAAATAGGCTTGAGAAACAAAGGCACCATCTGAGGAAGTCTTGGGGGCAAAGAACCAGGAAGTAGAACATAAGAGAACCACAGTGATGATTAGGCAAGACAGTGAAAGAAGGCTCAGGAAAGCAATTGAACAAAAAATAGAATCAGTAGAAACTCCTTGAAGACCATGATTCCAAGCCAGGGCTACCCAGTAGAATCTTGTGGTGACCTTGTAAAATGCTGATGCCAATAAAAGAGCCGTGAAGGGTCTGGGGTTTTAGTCTCTCTGCAGCCTGGCAAGTTAGCCTACCACTGTTTCATGGATGCTGGCAGAAGAAAAGAGACTCCCAGGTCAAGAGTGTTCATGTTTGTACCAATATCCCTTGCTTGCAAATACCAAGGGAACAAAATGGAGTAATCCAGGTGGAGAATGGGCAGGCAGTGGGCTGTGTCACAGCTGAGGAACCCTGAGCTTAGGAAACATCAAGAGATATTATTGTTATGAAAGTGGACAGAAACTAACCTGTCATCTGCTCTAGAGGAAGACACTGTCTCTGCTTTCTAAGGCTGTTTACTATACACAACCCTGAAAAAAATTAGTCCAGAACATGAACTCTACTTACAAAGTGTTCAGAAAGGCAATGACCCATGCAGAAACTGTATCCATATAGTGCCTAGGTTCCACTCCAATTAAATGAGAATTTAGGTTGCAATTAAATGAGAACCCCTACAGAAGTGAAAGGGTTTGTGCTTCTGCTGATGGATGTGGATGAGATTGTTCAAGACCACAATCAGGTCAGGCTTCTTCCCAAATTTCTTCTCACAGGCTGAGGTCACCTAGTAGAAGGATTTGCTTCTTGTCAGGTAGGAGGTAGGGTATTGTGGCAATTTAATACACTTTTCATTTGATGACCTTTGGGGCCTAATAGTAATGTAGTCAGTTATCCACTTAGCAGGCTAAGCTATGCATCCTGACACTGGAAAATGTAATATACAGACGTCAGGGTAGGATCTCAGTGAGCTAATTAGGCCAATCATTGTTGATAACAGGGTTGATTCAGAGAAGGGGTGGTAACCAGAATGGCCAAATGACCACTTGATTGATGACTTTGTCTTATGGGCTAAATTGTACCCTCCCCATTCATATGTTGAAGCTCTAACCCCTAATGCCTATGAATATGGCTATTTGGAGATAGAGCCTTAACAGAAGAGATTAAGTTAAAACAAAGCCATTAGGATGGGCTCCACCAATGGGACTAGTATCCTTATAAGAAGAGACATCAGGGACCCTGGCACACAGAGGAAAGACCATAAGAGGATACAGCAAGAAGGCAGCCATCTGTAAGCCAAGGACAGAGGGTTCAGAAGAAACCAACCCTGCTGGCACCTTATATGATTCCAAAAGTGGTACACAGCTAATCTCAAGGTCAAGGAACTTCTAGATGCAAGAGAAATAACATTATTCCAAATTCCAAACTACGCTCAAAACCTAGGGTAGCTATTCAGATACAATCTGAGCAGGTTATGAATTCAGAATCAAGTGTCCTACTCATGGCAGGAGGTAGGTGATTGGATGTTTGTTCCCAGCACTGTGCAACCATTCATGGGAAGAATGAGGTTTAGGAGCTAACACTCCAATCCCTATGTTGGGAGTGCTGGGTGGAGACCTTAGGAAACAAGAAGTCACCAAGGAATAAGGCAGAAATCAGTTCCTAGGAAATGGAAAGGTCAGAGGAGGACTGACTGTATAAGCAGGAGTTGGATGGAAGAGTCACTTGGACAAGATCTAGACAAACTATTGTAGTGTGTGTATGTGTTTGTCTTATAACATTACAACACATATGATAGACATTTTCTGGTTTTAGATATAACATTTTTAAGAAAAAAAACCAGAAGTTATAATTCAGTCAGAGAAAGACAATTATCACATGATCTCTCTGATATGAAGAATTTGAGAGGCAGGGTGGAGGGTCGTGGGGGATGGGGAGAGAAATGAAACAAGATGGGATCAGGAAGGAGACAAACCTTATAAGAGACTCCTAAACTCATGAAACAAACTGAGGGTGGCTGGGAGGTGGGGGGGTGGGGTAGGGATAGGGTGGCTGGCTGGGTTATGGACATTGGGGAGGGTATGTGCTATGGTAAGTGCTGTGAAATGTGTAAGCCTGATGATTCACAGACATGTACTCTGGGGCAAATAATACATTATATGTTAATAAAAAAAGAAGAAAATGCTTTAATAATTATTACTTCATAATTATTATTGTAATTCAATCTTTCACAGCCTAGCACATCCTAAACACTTAATGCTTTAAACCAAATAGAAGCAAATTTCAATTAATTAAAATTGTTAAGTTTTAAAAAAAACTCAGAAGTAAATAGATCTGTGTCGTATCCCTCATATACGGTAGAAGCATTGAAGCCTGGTTTCAAATTCCAGTTGCTCATCTTGATAGTTGTATAGCCTTTGGGCAAGTTACTTAACCTTTACGGCCCTCATATTCCTCATCTGTAAAATGGGAATGATAAGACTGTTTCTTTGTTGTAAAGATTAAGAGCTAACACATGTAACATGATTACAAAAGCATTTGGTACAAAAGAAGCACTCAGTGAATGTCAGTGGTCTGTCCACATTATTATACACTCTCTCCCTTGTTTTCACAGGAGCGAGCCTGCTCACCCCACCCCTCAAGAATCCTGCCCTCTCCAAGGGACCAACATCCTTCTTTTAAGTTTCCCTCCTAATGTTGCCTGGGGGGTGGGGAGAATGACTATAGCAGGATGAGCTCTAGCATTTCCCACCATGCCCTTGGGTGGTAGCTGAGCTCCTGCTGGCCGTTCTTTGAGCTTAGAATGGCTTTGGTTCTCAGCTTTGAGCTCAGCCACCATTCTGGGACAAGAGGGAAATCCAGTTGGCAGGCTGTCATGTCACTTTGTGAAGCTGAAACATTCAGACTTCCAACATGGCTTGCTCTCTGCATGATCAGAGAAAGGATTCACCTCATCTAGTTTAGCGCAGTGTTTGTCAGAGGGCAGGAAATCTTGGCCTCACTCTAGTATTATGTAAGTATCCAAAAATCCCTTTTTGTTTTTTAAACTCCCATGAGCACAGAGCTTTCTAACCCTGCCCTTGCCTGCTTATTCTCCAGAGAGTTGAGTGGGTCGAAACATTTTGAAAATCATAGTTTTAAATACCTAGTTAATGTTTTACACTCTACATTGCTTGAACTTCCTGCTATCATAGTGTAAGTTACATTTCCCCGGGGCAGGCTTCTTATTTCTAACTTATTTCTTATGAGCAGTTTTGCTACTGGTGCTTTTTTGATTTTTTTATTTTGTTTTGTTTTTACTTGGATGTTTTTTGTTTTTGTTTTTTGCTTTTTTAAAGTTGAAAACTTTCCTTTGGATTTAAGTTGTGTTTGGTTTTTTCCTCCGGGAAGAAGGAAAAAAAATTTTGAAAACCCAAACAAACTTGCAGTTGGCATAAAATAGAAGCAAACAGAAAATGTTGGCTGCAAATGCTATATTCACAAAGTTTTCCAGAGGAAATAGTTATAGCTAATCATTTCCATCTTTCCCTGGAAAATAGTCTGAATCTTTGGAGTCTTTACGACTCAGCTCTTTGGTAGGAGATTATATGGAAGCAAAGCGCTCCTTCCTTAACAAGGTTAAAATCTACTTACTTTAATGAAAAGTGTTGTATAACTAATTTGACCACAAAATGTAAGCTTTTGAACAACACTGAACTAATTTTAGGTAATGCTTTTCTTCTTGTTTAGTTGCCAAAAAGGGATTTTTTTTAAGGATCCAGCATGCATAAAGAATGGGCTTCTGAATCTCATAAATAAATATACAAATAAAGCCTATATCATTACGAAGATGAGCATTTCACCAAAGCAATGGTATATGATTGGTCTCAACCTGGGGAGGGCTTTTGAAAGTGACAAAGGTTTTTATTTTCTTTTCTCTCCAAATTTGTATTGCCTATTCCACCAATTTAATGTATAGTATATTTTATTTTTAACAAAACAGAGTCGTAAAAATTTGGCATCAAAACAATGAAAATGAAGAAAGAACTTTAACATACGCTAACGGGATAGAATTATCCAATCAGAAACAGAATTTTAAAAAAAGGGAAGGAAATTAACAGAATTATAAGGGTAAAACGTGAAAGTTAGCTATAATGTTAAGTTATAGTATTTTTTCTCAAAAAATCTATAACTAGGTATTCTTGAGACTATCTCTTTCTAGTGGCCACTACTTCAACCAACTTATAAACATAGCTTCCTAGGCATAGAAACAAGAGTTAAGTCCATACTTGCCTTATTCTCTAAGTGTGTACCTATCAACCTTGATGAGACTCAGGCTATTAATTTATCTTACCCTCAAGTAATTTACGAAATAGATATTACTTTTTGGTGACATATTGGTACCTGTGCTTGCTTTAATATCAAAGAAATATCATGGAAAAGAAGAACATAGGAATAAAAGGAATAACAGAATCTTCCAGTTTTTAGCAAAAACATCTAAGAATGCATGGACTGTTAGAAATTTCAGTGGGTTAGTAAAAAAATTTGTTGAGACTGGGAGATTGTAAGACTCTAACAAGAAGATTACTATTTTGAATTAACCTTCAGATGTTCAGAATGATTTATAATGCTCTAAGTCAAGATAACCCCTATTAAATTATTTGTTCGAGGTTATATTTCTACTTTCATTTCAGCTTCCTAGAAGAGATAACTTCTACTATTCTGTCAGATAAGGCTGTAAGTTCCAATTAAATAAATTGTAATTAACTGAACATATATAATTTTTTTTATTGTTTTCCACAAAAATCAGAAATGAGAAACCAAATCCCCCTTTTATTTTCATATCATGTCAAGGAGTCAGATGATGATTAAAACACTAGGAAAGGAAATAGGACTTTCCTAATATCTACTGGAAGATGTCCAAGATGCAATTTTAAAAAGCTGATTATCTACACCATGTGTTTATCTGTCTCCATTAGTACTGAATAGTCTTATCCAGAGGCTCTCATGAGGGGTGGGGATCGGGGGAGGAAGACAAATAACAAATACTACATTACCTTGTTTTGCAAACAGATTGTTCAGAAATTTTTAATGATGGGTATAAGCGCAGTGGATTTTACAAAATCAAACCTCTCCAGAGCCCAACGATGTTCTCCGTTTACTGTGACATGTCTGATGGAGGAGGATGGACTGTAATTCAGAGACGATCTGATGGCAGTGAGAACTTTAACAGGTGTGCTAATTATGACATAGGATTGATTTGAAGTAGCATGTGTGAGATTCATAAGAAGTTAAGCCTTTTTAAAAATTATATCCTGAGGTCTATAATTAGAATTTCACTCTCTAAGTAAGAATATTGAAATTGCATTTACTAATTGAAAAATGTTGGGGGGGCAGTGGTAGTTGGGAGGGGTGGGCAACTCAGTTACTACAAAGGTTCTTTTGAGTTTTGCTGAAATCACCTTTCACTTTAAATTTTTTAGAGGCTGGAATGACTATGAAAATGGCTTTGGAAATTTTGTTCAGGAAAATGGTGAATATTGGCTGGGTAATAAAAATCTTCACTTATTGACCACACAAGGTAAGGTTTGCTTGTTATCAAATTCACTTAAAAAAAAAGAAAGAAAAAAATTCACTTGAAGTACAATTAAAAAAAAAAAAACAATAAAATGTTTTTCACTAAACTGTAGGCAATGGAACCAATTCAGTAACTGCTGTGTTTTGCAGGCAATGATCCCTTTTGGGCAGTCCCCTTTACGCAACATGGCCACTTAAAACTAGGACCAGAGGCAAAGAAACTAGATCTGCAACTGGGGGGTGGGAGACTTCTCATATATTTATTTTCTATTTCCAGAAAAGAAATGGAATGTCATTACCCTTTTTTTAATGCCTTGAGTTCCTTAAAATATCTATACTGGGTCAGCTCTCTATTGACATAGTAATCATATGTAACAAACCACTTCGAGATTTACTGGTTCGAAGTCACAACCATTTATTATTGCTCACAAACATACAAGTTGGCTGGGCAGTTTTGCTCATCAGGGTTGCTGATCTTGGCTGGGACTTGCTCATGGTTCTGTGACCAACATCCTGGTCTGTGGGAGGCTGGCCGCTCTAGGTTGGCCTCAGATGGTACAACTGGGCTCTGCTCTATACCACCTCTCCCCTTCCAGATAGTCAGCCTGGACTTGTTCCTGTAGCTCAGGCAGAGTTCTGAAAAAGAGAGGGCAAGTATGAAAGTTGCTTGAGATCTAGCCATAGAACTGGCACATGGTCATTTTCACTGCCTTCTTCTGGTAAAAGCAAGTCACGGGACCAGCACATTTTAAGGGGAAAGAAATGGACTTAATGGAAGGAGTTACAAAGTTGTATTGCAAAGGTTGAGGCAAACAATTAAGGCATTGGGGCTGCTTTTGCAAATAAATGCCATAGTAAATGTCCCTGTCTCTACCCAGCTCAGCTTTCATTTTTGAGAATTTCAAAGATACAGCAAAACTGAAAGAAGAGTCAACCTACCACGTAGATTCTACACTAACATTTTACTGTTTTTATTATTTTAATCACATATGTATCCATCCATTAAGCCATTTTATTTTATTTTATTTTATTTTATTTTATTTTATTTTATTTTATTTTATTTTATTGACACATTTCAAGTTGGAGATATCTGTACAATTTCCCCCACGTCTTATGTACTGCCTGGGTATTTTCTACTAGGGTTCAATATTTGTCTAAAATATCATTAGTTTGGTGAATTTTCTAAGCTTCTCTTTCCTGTGATCATTCACTCCAGCTCATTGCCTTCCTTGCCTCGAGTGTAAATCAGATATTGTAAATATTGTATATTTACAATTATAGATATTTTGAAGAACTCAAGGCATTAAAAAAAAGGGTAATGACATTCCATTTCTTTTTCTGGAAATAGAAAATAAATATATGAGAAATCTACCCCCCCCCCCCCCGTGCAGTTCTAGCTTCTTTGCCTCTGATCCTAGTTTTAAGGGGCCATGTTGCATAAAGGGGATTACTGCCCAAAAGAGATCATTGCCTGCAAAACACAGCACTTCACAGTCTTGGCTCAAATAAACTGCCTTTTGATAAGATTAGAGGGTCTCTCCCAGAATTTCACATTAGGAGTTCCATGGGAGGAAGAGTCTGTGGGGCTAGAGCGCCAAGGCCAACAAGAGCCCACACTCCTCACCACTCAGTAAGGGTCAATCCAGCATTCCCCGCCCAAATGGCCCTGAGCTTGTTTCCAGGACCTGTTAATGCCTCTTTTCATCTATCCCCCTTGAAACGATTGTGCTGCTGGTGTGTACATCCTTAAGCCTGAGGGGAGGCAAAGCAACAGCGTTTAGTGTGGGTATAAACAGAGCTTGGATGTGCAGCCTGAAACGGCCAAAAATGTGGACAAGGCCCCTTTCTGTGAGAGATGGAGATAGAGGCAGAGAAGGAAAAGAGGAGGCAGACCATACATGAGACCTGTGTGATGGGGTCCAGAGGGTCTGTCTCCCTGAACCTCCATGTTCTGGCTTGGATCCCCAAGGAGACTAAGATATAAATTCAAACCCTGTTATAGGTCATTGTGGAATTTTAGTAATCAAAGTAGAAGGATAGAATATGTATCATCTAACAATTAGTTTGATTTATAACTTTCTGGTTCCTGACAATAGTTCTGTTCTTCAAAAAAAGAATAGTCTTTGTGATTCACAAATGATAGGACAATGGAGAAAAGAACATCACTTGAAGATACCAACTAGTTCAATTATTATTTACTTTTAAGATCAACATTCTTATTGAAAGTAAGAAAAAGAAGATAAATGTTTAAACTTCTTAAAACTTCTATTCTTTCATTCTTAGATATTTTTTTTCCTAGAGAGAGAGATTGAGAGCATGTGTGTGAGCAGAGGGAGGAGCAGTGGGAGAGGGAGAGAGAGAATCCTAAGCAGGGTCCATACCCAGGTTGGATCGCCAATGTGGGACTTGATCTCACAACCCTGAGATCATTAACTGAGCTGAAATCAAGAGTCAGACGCTTAACCCACTGGGTCATCAAGGCACCCCTCACTGTTAGATTTCTTAATCTGTTAGCTAAATAATAACATATTTTCTGTTGTTCTTTGTCAAGTGAATTGCACTAGCTCTTACCTGTGATAGATCTATAGAAAATTCCCACCTTTAATACCTTTAATATTGTGTCTCTATCTATTTTCAAGTAACATACACAATAAAATGTTCATGTTGTAAATACAATGGAATCACTGTTTATTCTTTGAAAACTGACTCATGGCAGAAGGAAATGGTTTAAGTAAAACAGAGCCAGGAATTGTTTTCAAACCTCAATAAATCAATGTCATTTTACACGTCAGAAATATCCTATAATTTCTTGCTTGCTTTTTTTTTTCAGGAGACTACACTTTAAAAATTGACCTTGCAGATTTTGAAAAAAATAGCCGTTATGCACAATATAAACTTTTCAAAATTGGAGATGAAAAGGTACTCAAATTTTCAAATAAGTAACATCATGAATTAATGTGTAAAATATAAACCCTGAAGTCAGTGGAAACAAAGATATACAGTAGGACCTGTTCTTTTGTTTATTAAATAAACGTATTATTAACATTAACACATTATAGTGACAACTGATAGTCAAAGTTGCCTCTTTTCCTTTAGAACTCCTATGAGTTGAATATTGGGGAATATTCTGGAACAGCTGGAGACTCCCTTGCAGAGAATCTTCATCCTGAGGTGCAATGGTGGGGTAGTCACCAAAGAATGAAATTCAGCACACGGGACAGAGACAATGACAACTATGAAGGGAATTGTGCGGAAGAAGATCAGTCTGGCTGGTGGTTTAACAGGTTTGCATTTAATAAACATAGTTGTGATGGCGTTGATTATATCTCACTGGTTGGCATTAATTATAACATGAGGTAATGTTGTCTCCTTTGTAGTACTGGTATTATTAAGTAATCATCCTTATTAGAATTCTTCAGTGATGAAGTATTTTTGAGGATTTGTTCATTGTGTGCATTAATAAAGCTTGAAAGGTGTTATAGAAATCAATCAGATTACTATTTATGCAAAGATTGCTTGCAAACTTAGTTATGGGTGAGTTATCGTAAATAGTTGGCCACAAATTGACATGAAGATATAGAAAGCATTTATATAGGAGAAATATTTTCAGCATTCTAATAACCAGTTTGGTCTTTGCCTTCTCCTATCATATGAAATGGCCATGTAATTTTTGTAATTTTTTTCTATGTAAAGCTACTTTCCAATCACTGTGACTTCCATTACATCACTGAATCCAAGCTTCTCCCAATACAGAAATTTCCTCTACAATATTCCTGACACCTAATTCCACCCTCTGGCTGACTATTTCAGTGTTGCTTTATCAGCTAGTTCATTCCATTTTTTAATTGTACTCAGTTTTTCCTTTTATTAACTTGAAATCTGCCTTCTTATATCTTGCCAGATTTTTTTTCTCAATAGTTAATAGAGCAACTGTAATTCCCTTTCAACAGAACCCTGCAGGCAGTGGTTGAGGAGATATTTATTGTATTTCTCAATAATTTTCTCTTCTCTAGGCCAGATATTCTTGACTCATTTAACTGTTCTCCAACCAAGATGGTTTCCAGATAGCTCCCTTTGTTGTAATTACAAAGTTTAGGTAAGAATGGAAACTTCATACAGTCTTCTTTAAAAATAAGCTGATGGGTCTGCTATGTCTGCAAAGCAGATGTGCTCCAACTGCTAGGCAGTGCACAAGTTTTGAATGACTTTTCTCTTTAGAAAACAAGGACCACCTCAAAATGTCTAGACATTTAGATTTTCCATTATGGAATCTTTAGTAAGTGAGTGTTTCTGGAGTGTCAGATTTTCCATATTACTGAAGACTCTATGCATTAAGTTCCACAATCCAAATTTTAACCTTATTTTTGTGATGTAAGTACTTTTAAAGCATTTTGCAATCCTCTTTTTTTTTTTTTTTAAAGATTTTATTTATTTGACAGAGAGAAACACAGTGAGAGAGGGAATACAAGCAGAGGGAATGGTAGTGGGAGAAGCAGGCCTCCTGCCGAGCAGGGAGCCTGATGTGGGGCTTGATCCCAGGACCCTGGGATCATGACCGGAGCCAAAGGCAGACTCTTAATGACTGAGCCACCCAGATGCCCCTGCAATCCTCTATCTTTTTAAGTGGAGATACAAGGCATTTTCTCTAAAAGTATGAGATTCCTCCATAGGAACATCAGTTATTGTGATGTGCTGTTTTAGAGTTGTAGATTCTATGGAGAGACAGCTACTTGTAGGTAGAGAGGTATGTCAAGTTGAAACTAAATGGTTATTAAAAAAAACAAACCAGAATTTTCTCTGGATTTTGCTTTTTTGAGTCCATGTAATTTTTGGTCACTTGTAAAGGAACTAGAGCACACACAGCAGTGAAAGAGGACAGAGAAACAAAGGTATCTTTCCTTCTTAGCAAACCAAAGTTGATGATAGTCTTTTCTCTGGTGGTTTTCTTGTGCTTTTAAAAAGCCTTTTCCTCCTTCTTTTTCCTCCCCTGTCCTTCTAAGTTAGCATGTGTAAAAATTATCAGCATTATGTAAAACTTATCCATAATTCACTAAGTTGCAAGATCTCTTAATGTTTGATTTTGAACAGAAGGCCATATACAGAAATAACAATCCTATCAGCTAACATTACCAGGAACCTCCCTGTTGACTGGCTGCTATTGGTCTGAAAGACAACCAGCACATATTAACACGGGCAAATAAATGATTTACTTGACTTTAGATATAGGGCTTCAGAGATTACAAAGAAAGGCAATTCAGTAGCCGGGGCTGCCCAAGAACCCTTCATTATCCTTGAAGCCAAAGGAGATAAGTCTGTACAGGTGGAAAATCAGTAACTCTGGAGAAAAAAATCAATTGTTCCGGAAGTTTGGTGCTATTTCTATGGTGCCTCCTATTCCTCTTGTTTAATCCTATCATCCTCTTCTTCCTTACCCTCTTTTTTTCATCCTAAAGTTCTTCTAACTTACATGAAATGTGACATTGCATAATTATCCCTCACCTACATGGCCTTCTTTCTCCACATAGCAAACCAGTCACTGAGCGTGGTTGTCTTCTCTGCTTTGCTCATCAAATGCTCACAGCCACTTCACCAACAGAGCCCTGGCCATCTCCCCACCTAGTTGCAAGTCAGGCTGTTTCAGAACCTGAGAGGTGCTGGAAAATTGGTCTCAGAATAGCTAAGATTTTTTTATGTTGACCATGCAGTCAATTTTCCTAATGGGATTCAAATCACAGACCCAATAAAAATTATAGATGCAGTAAATGTCTCTAGGAAGGCAGAGATAGGCCAAAATATATATTCTGGCTCAGTTTAGAGTATTTTTTTTAAACATTAGTTTAGAGTATTTTTTTTAAACATTACTTTCTGTGTAGCTTTAAAAACGCAGTAGGGTTTTGATACTTGCGGAGTTAGCATACGTTGTCTCAGTTACACCCAGTTAAATTAGGAGACTGTTGGGGGGGTTCAGCAAGAGCAAATCACTAAGCTGGTTAAGTGATCCACACCACAACTCAGCATCAATGGGTACATTATGTGCTTTTTTGATTCAATAATTTAGGTACTTTCCATAGAGTTTCAGAACTCTCCCTTGTGAAGGTTCTCCTTATATCCTATTATCTGCCATCTTTTCATTGGTTAATCAATAAATAAATAGGTAGCAACTCATTCCTAACAATACACAGAAAATTATCCCGTATCTTAGTTATCCATACCAGGGGCAAAATTTACAGATTTTAAAGGAGGAAGTGGGACATTTTAAAATTCATGGTAAGCCAACCAACTTATCTAGATCGGAATGATATATGATAAAAAATTAACTCGGCAACTCGGAGAAATGAGTATTGGTTAATTGCTGGGAAAATTTTAAATGGTGGTTTAGGTTTTGTTTTCCTACCCTTGAGGTTAAAATAATGGATTTGTTGGCGATTTTTAAAGGGGGAGGAAGGGAGTTTGCTGTGCAAAAAAGCGAAGTTAGATGAACATCAGCAGCAGATGGATGAACATTTTAGTCAAATTATGGAGGAAAGCTGGCAAGAGAGCACCCTGCCCCACCTGGTTTTGTTAACCCGTACCACGCTTGCAAAGGCTGAAGGTTACAAAGTCATGGTTTTGTGCGCTCATTTTCCCTTTTTCTTTGTAAAAGCGATTAAGAATAAAAATGCTTTTTTTTTTTTTTTTTTTACAAGACACCAAAGGTGACCTGGGTTGTAACCTAAAATTTGTTACAGCACTATAATCCATCCGTTGAAAAAACCCATCTGTTGTAGAAATCTCCTGGCTTTTGGAAATTAATCAATATTCCCTTGTCTGGAAAAAGGCAGGATTCGTAGGCAAAATGCTGTTTTTCGTTTGTTTGTTTTGTTTCTTTTTTACCATTTGCTAGCCAATAAGAGGGTTTTAGGAAGGCGGTTTTTCTAGTCTGATTGTTTTGTGTTTATTTTTCTTCCCACTAGGTGTCACTCCGCAAACCTGAACGGTTTATACCACCCCGGGCCCTACAGGGCGAAAACGGACAACGGGATTATCTGGCACACCTGGCATGGATGGTGGTATTCTTTGAAATCTGTGGTTATGAAAATTAGGCCAAATGATTTTATTCCAAATATTGTTTAATTTTCCCTGGTGGGCTTTCTTTCTGTGATTTAGGTTTAACGTGATTTGAAAAAGAGCGCTTCGGAACATATGTGTGCCTATATGACGATGCTAACGGTTATGGTTACTACTTTTCAATCCTCCTTACGTTGATTACTTAATGCACTCTCAGTACAGCAAATATTGGTTTTCTTCAAATAAATATAGATTATTGAATTCCTATGGGCAGAAGGTTATGATAAGCGCTTATACTGAACAAAAAATAAAAAGCATAAAATATATACCATGTCGGGTAAATACATATTAAATCAAATACACACATGATAAAACCCAGTACGCAACAGACTGCCAAATCAACTGCACAGACAATAAATACGAGTTAGGATTTGAACTCAGGTCTCTGACTACAGGGCTGGAACTCATCACCACAATTTAGGGTCTTAACCACCATAAAATATTATCCTGTAATTTTAGGATGTTTGTGAAGGTCAATACTTCTTTCAGAAGCCTCATTTTAATCCTTACACCAGTCCTGTGAGGTACTGTTATCCCCCTAAGAGATGAACAGGGGTGGATCTGAGATTCTGTGACTGCTCAAAGCTACAAAGCTAATAAGCCAGGGAACAAGGACTCAAATCCAAATTCAGACTCAAATTCTGATCCAAAATCCAATGTTTTGCTACCATACTACAGCTTCTTGTGGCTAGAACTTGGATGAGTGAGCTGGAGGGAGAGAACCTTTCGAGTGAAAGTATGAATAAAGGCAAGATAGTCTAAAGAATATTTGAGTGCCAACTGTTCAAGCCCAAGTGAAGCTCACTTTTTAAATAAAGACATGCACTATATAACCGTATAATAAGAAAAATATAAATAATTTTAAAAGCTGATAAGTATAAAGTAAAATATATGTTCCTGGGGAAGGTATAGCAGGGGACCTGACCTGGCTTGGTGGGAGGGGATAAAAAAAAATCTCCTTGGAAGAACTAACTTTTTGAGCTAAGATTTTTAAACTGGATGTGGGAAATCATTGCAGGTTAAGGGAAACAGTGTATAAAGTACACAAAGTAGGAAAGTATGGGAACAGCAAAACAGGCAATAGAGTTTAGTGATCCTTACGTCCTTAAACCAAGGATTCCGCCACCTGATAGCTGTGTGACCTTGAGTAAGCTACTTCTCGGAGCCTCAGCTATATCCTCTGTAGAATGAAGATCATGATAGTACCTGTCTCTCAGGGTTAGTTGAGGATTATACAAGTATTTCAAATAATGTCTTGCACAAAGTAAGCAGTGAATAAGAACTATGTGATTATTAAGCAAAGAGGTTTTGAGGGACAATAATAACAGATATCTTGAATAATAGTTCACATAAAAATCGTAAGGTTAGTTGTACTTTATCCTCTAACCAGTGTTTCCCTGAAGCAGTGCTTCTCAACCTTTAATGTCACACGTATTACCTGGGATCTTATTAAAATGTAGATTTAGATTTGGGGCTGGGATCTAAGGTTCTGGTTTTTAAACAAGTTTCCAGACGGTGTCGATGTTGCTTATCTCGGGATCATACTTTGAAAGCAATGATGTAGGGAACCGAGTTCTATGGGATCGTAATAACACAGGAAGAAAAGGGCTCATCGATCAACTGAGTTTAGGAAATGATCTATTGAACAAAATTAAATAGATTTCTTCTTTTTTAATATTCTATTCTGCATTCTGAAGTTCTAGGAGGAACATATGGTAGTTTGCATTTTTATATCTAGTTAGGAGTATAGTCAGCTGCTAGGTGTACATCACGTGATTATGGCCGTCCAAACAAATAGGGATTTGTTCATCGTACTTAACAAGAATTCAGAAGGTAGAACAGTCAGTGCTCTGCAATGTGGTAGCTGGTGTCTCTGCAAATCACTTTGCTTTTCCCTCAAAATCCCAGGTTGTCCACTGCAGTTCCTGCTTCAAGTCCAGATCAAAAACAGAAAGAAGGGTGAAGGGTCAACAGACTTTAATTTACACCTTACTGGGTCAGACTTGTGTTACATGGTCACTCCATCTGGAACTAAGATCATGAAAGAGAATATTTAATTTTACAGCCTTTAGAAAACACGGGAAAGAAGTGTGCCTGCCGTACCTCCTGGATCTTCGTTTCTTTAACTCAGACTTGTGGGAACATTGTTTCATAAATCAGACTTTGGGAAGGTATAAATAATGGGGCACCAATGACAATTTTAAATATGGGTATTATTTGCTCAAGTAGTAGCCTGAAGAATTCATACAATTAGGAGATCAAAAGAAGAAAGAGTTTTAAAGGAGGAAAAAAAAATGATTCCACAGAAAAGTGGGAGGGTAGCTAAGTAAGTATAGTGTTACATAAATCTCAGTAGGACAGTTTTTCAATGAAGGAATGATAAAAAAAAAATTAATGCCATAAAAAGATGAAAGAAAAGCATTCAAATGAAAGACCACTGGATTTAGTGATAATGTTTTTTGTGTTTTCAATTTCAGTGGACTAGGGGAAGAATATCCAGAAGCCAGAAAATAAAAGCAGTTAGAATAAAATAGATCATTTGAGGAGTTGAGCTATAAAAAAAGAGGGAAATTGGTCTGACTGGTTTACCTGAGGCCGAGACATGAGGAAACCCCAGTCTGAAATAATATCCTCTGAAATTTCACCACTAAAATTTATTTATTTTATTATTTATTAGGCTTTATGTCTTTTTAAAGACATAGTGTTTTTAAAAGACTATATCTTTTTAAAATGCAAATAGGCTTCTAATTTATAGCAGCTGATGGCACATTAGGATCAATTAACTCATGAGTGCTTTTTTTGTGTTTTTGTTTTTATTTTTAATAGAGCTAAGTATAGAGAAAATGTAAGAAAGCTGATTGCCTGACATAGGCAGAAGGGATTTCTACCGAGAAACAACAAAAAGATTTTTTTTACAACGAGAGAGGGGCTGTGTTTCTGAAACCTGAAAGTACCAACTTCACAAGTTTGCCCAAAACCTAGAGATTCAGAAAGGCTATGAATCATAAAATCAAGATCCATCCATTAAGCCCATAATCTATGCTTTGGCCACCACAAAATTAGCTGGGGAGAAAGACAAGTCAACCTATAGGAATTATACCAACTGATAAACAAGATGGGTTAGCATTTGGCTCTTGCCCAAGAATATTACAGTCAGACTGTCAGGAACTTAAATTTCACCTTTGCCATTTTTTCGGTGGCAAATTATATCCCTGTGCTAAGTATTATCTCTCTAAAATGTGAATAATAATATAGCTATCTCACAGTAATAATACAGCTATCTATTCTCATCTCTAAAATGTGAATAATAATATAGCCATCAGGTTGCGAGGATTAAATGAGCTAATACTGTGCTGGGCACATACAGTGGTCCCTGCTCTCCACGGTTTCCAAGACTTCAGTTCACCTGCAGTCAACCACCATCCGGAAGCAGGTGATCCTCCTCCTGAAGTATCATCAGCTCACTAGCTGCCTAACACACCTCACAACACCTAATCTCATCAGGTAGGCATTTTACCATCTCACAGCATCTCAGGAAGAAGACTGAGCACAGCACAACAAGCTAGGTTGAGAGAGAGACTGCATTCATGTAACTCACATTAAACTGTATTGTTATAATCGTTCCATGTTGTTAATAACTGCTGTTAAGCTCCTACTGTGCCTAATTTGCATATTAAACTTTATCATAGGAATGTACATATCCAAAAAAACATAGTCTGCATAGGGTTGGGTACCCTTCACAGTTTCAGGCATCTACTGTGGGGGTCTCAGAACTCACATATACCCCACGGATAAGGGAAACAACTGTACTAGGTGCTCTGTAAATATTTACTATGATGATGATGGTAATGCTAATGAAGAAGAGGAACATAAAAAGGAATGTAATAATGGTGAATCGGAGTGTTCTGTGACCTTCATCAAGGGATGTAGGTGTGAGAAGAGAGGAGATGGTCAGAGGTTTTTTCAGGTAAGATAGCATATAAAATGAATTACGACTCTGGGTAAACTATATCTTTTTTACAAGCTGAGCAGTTCAGGTTCCTATTATTCCTGGGATTTAAAATCCTCAAACAACAACAAACAGACAAAAAACCAGGTGCCTGGTGGCTCCTTTGGTTAAGCATCTGACTCTTGATTTCAGCTCAGGTCATGATCCCAGGATGGTGGGATTGAGCCCCGTGTCAAGCTCTGCGCTCAGTGGGGAGCCTGCTTGAGATTCTCCCTCTCTCTCGGCTTCTGCCCTCCCCCTAACCCCGCTCTCTCTCTCAAGTAAATAAATAATTCTTTAAAATCCTCAAATATTAGAGGTTGACACCTGTTGTAGAGATTGTCTGGTCCCATGGTCTCTAGAATGAGCCCAGGGGAGCCTTAGATTTTGACGACGTGCGTCAAGCTCCTTGCAAAGAACAGGAAGGTCTTCCCCTTTCTCCTTTCATTTGATGTGGCTCAATTTTTATCTATGGTACATATGTGGGTTCCACATAACACTTTATGATTTTTTTGTTTGGAAAAAAAAAGAAAACTTTCATCTCTAAAAAAAAAAGGTTTAGACTTCTCCCTTCATTTTATAGATCAAGAAATTTCCTGCATTTTTCAGGTGACAGGTATTTCTGGGAAGGACTCTTGTTACTCCCCTGACTCAGATGAATTAACAAGCTTTGTAAACCCAAGGCTGTACTCTGTGTTCTCACGAATGTTGGCACTTCATTTAGAATACTGCCTTAAAAAGAATATACACTCGGTAAAACCTCTGTTCTATGGTGGACAAGCCCAGGACAAGCTGCAACCTTTCAAAGAAGATAAAAGAGGGGAATTAAGCATTCAGTCATAACAAGCCAACCTCGTCTCCTGGAGAAAATGACACAGGGTATTGTCTCCTTAACTCCTGGGGTGTTGGCACTGTTTGCAGTTTCTAGGCCTTTCTAATTATAGATGTGCTGTGTAACATTGCTTCCACCTGTACCTATAACCCTAACAGTGTTCAGCACTTAACACTATCAAAGACTTTTCCAGCTTGAACTAATTAATTCATACAATTCCAACCATCTGGGACAGATAGTATTATTACCCAGCTTTTACAAACACAGAAAATTGCAAAAGACCTTCTCCAAGGTTACTGTAGCAATTGGAGCGGGGCCAGGAGTGTATTTTAGACGTACTAGCTTTTTACATTCATGAGAAGGCGACAACATTACAGAGTTTAGATTTAGGAGTAATTGATTTTTTTCTTTGGGGTGCTAAACAGATACTGCTTTGTTCGCTACTAGCTCACTCTGGTTTCTTCTGTAGCTTGTCTCCCAAATGGAATGATTATACCCTTAGGAATTACCATGCACGACAAAATTCTTTGGAATACCAGGTAGTTTTGGAGCAATGAAAGGTAGCTAAGACGAACCAGCTGTTTCAACTCTCTTCCTCTATTACACCTGTAATATCTCTTTTCACTTGAGTGATATTAGAACACAGAGCTCTTGAAATATAAAATGAAACCTCTGAAAAGTCAGTTATAAAGGCTTCTCTGTTCTCTTCTGGAGCCAACCAACTAATTCAGATTCTTGGGAAATTGCATATTCCTCAAAGAAGGTCCTTTAGAGATAATACCGGTTTTTTCATTACTAGTTTTAGAAAGATTAAAAATAGCCCATGTTTCCCTAGTTATGAGAAAGTTAAATTTGAAACAACACTAAGTAACTCACGGGTGGAAAATCACCACCATTCCCTTGCAGCTTTTCTGCTGGTCTAATAGTTGTGATTGGAAAGCTTATTGTATCCTCCTGTATTTATACTCATAGTGAAGAGGCAGGAAATCGTATGCTTGAAAAAAAATATACCTTTCCAAAAAGTCAAAAGCTGATAAATTTTACATAGTCAATGATTATGCAAACTAAGCAATGTAAGTGAAAATTGTATCTTAACAAGAGTTCTATGTTGACTCAGACCAGTAGGACCAGCAAAGAAATTATCCCGAAAACTTTTAGACTATTTAAGGAATTTGATGAATACAACTAAGAACTTTTTCTAAATAGGGATCTTTTGAAACCCAAGTTCAAAGAACATCTTCATATTGTTTGTATGTGAGTCAGCATGTAATAGAATGTGTAACTCAGAGGAACTTGGAGTTTGGAAGGATAATGTGTTTTACTCTCAAGGCTGTTTTCAATATCAAGTTGTAGGTCTGAGCCACTTAATTTTTAACAAGTTCCATACATAAGTCTGATTCACCCCAAACTTTAAGGATCCTTAGTGTCGTTCCTCATCACTCTTCTCCTTCAGAGAAGCTGAGCAGTTCGATATATCAGTTGCAGGATAATCTTCCAGGATAAACCTAAATGTGAGAAAATTTATACGAAAAGTTGAGAGCTATATTCTCACACGGTTTTCTGAAACAGAGCAAGGAAATGGCTCTGCTGTGGTGATCAGAGTATGCAGACGGCTCTCAGGTGTGTCACCCAAATCCTTGAACAATTCCTGAGGATCAGGTGGCCCAAGGCAGGATGCTAAGACAGCTGGTAAGCTCTCCACACTCATTCCTTCAGTCAGCATGCCTGGGTCGGACGACCTGCCAAGAGGCGTGATGCCAAGCTGTCCCCCTCCTTGTTTCATAATTTAGCAAAATACAATCCCTGGATCTCACCAGTCACTTTATTTCTTTATAGGAAAACATTTATCAAAGCTAAAACAGGGGTGACACACCATTGTTCTTTATACCATCTCTGCCATCATCTAAAACTTCCTGAAAGAGCCTATTTAGAAACTGAAACTTTTCCACGCTGGATACGGGCCCAAAGGGCTTTTTTTCCCCTCTTAAGTGTGGGGCAGTTTATTTGGCCATTTTCAGTTACACCTTTTTTTTCCCCCTTATATCCGTAAATAAAACCTGTCCAAACACAGTATTGCATGCTGAGATGTGACAAGTCCTCAATAAATAATTCGTTCTGGGCCAGATAGAGCTTTAAAAGATAAAGATTTAAATATTTTAAAAATAAATGTTCATTTTACCTACAAAATATTTTGTTCACATTTCCTAAAGTAACAGAAAGAAAACATAAGGAGCCTTCTTATGTATTAGGAGGGGATTTTGCATAGTGTTGATGGGGGAAGTTTCCAGAGGTGGCAGGATATGAGGACATTCTTGTTTGCTTTTTTTTTTTTTTTTTTTTACCACTAGTGTTTATTGGCAGGAAAGGAGGTACCCGACCTGAGGTTGTTCCTAGGGTGGCTATGAGCTGGGTTCTGTCGTCTTGGTAAGACACTGTGGCCACCGTTTCCAGATTCAAGTATATTGTGGACCTCTTCTCCCTGCCTGCATAATGGGTTCTAGTAGGGTGATTGCCTCTAATGACCCAAGGAGACCTTTTGTGGGTCTGCTTCTGCTACATCCTGGGTGGGATTAGACTGGCTTTGTTTATCCTGCAAAGTTATAGTGGCAAAGAGCACCATCCATAGTCACCTTTCTTCACGGATCCAATCCTAGGAGAATCCAGGCTCCTGTCTTTGTCCCTTTCTCAGTAAAGGGCCAGCCTGGTGGACTCCCTAGACATTGGCTGAGGCCTTCATGCTCCACTGCGGCTTGACATTCTCTGCCACAGCTGCTCAGTCTTCAGAAAGGCTCCATGTGTGGCCTGGGGACAAGTTCAGTCACTAGGAGCTAGTGTTGGGGTCTTAGTCCTTCAGGAAGGTTCTCTCTTTTAGTTCCTCAGATGTTGATTTACCAATGCCTCGTAAGGTAATAAAAGGTAGGGCTGGAATGTCTTCCCTTTCTTCTCAGGTAATGGAAATGCCCTTCAAGCAGCAGCTTTATTTATTTTGGTTCTAACTTTACTGTCGGGAATTTTTGGACCAAAAGGAAGGGAGCTTTGACTGGATGCACCCTGTAAATCACATCAAAGACAAGGGCGCCTCCTTTTTCAATGTTCCATATCACCTCAGTGCACATGAGAGCTCATTGTCAGAACTTGTTTCAACATTTTCTATTAATTATCACTTGAAAGTATTGCTCTGAAAGCTAAGCTGGAAATTGAATATCAACTTTGCAAAATTGAGTAGAATTTAAGGTCTTGAGAGAGCTGTTCCTCTGTGTTCAATATAGCAGTTGTTATCAAAGAATATATATTGACCGGGACATCAGGGTGACTCAGTTAAGCATCGGCTTTTGGCTCAGGACATGATTCCAGGGTCCTGGGATGGAGTCCTCGTCTGGGCTCCTTACTCAGCAGGGTGCCTGCTTCTGTCTCTGCCTATTGTTACCCCTGCTTGTGTTCTCTCCCTCTGACAGATAAATAAAATATACTTTAAAAAAAGAATACATATTGACTAAATAAAATAACTAAGAAAAAGTATAAAGTACCTATAAAAACACAAAGAGCATAAATACGACATAAATAGAAATAATCTTCTAGGCCCCTAGTGTTTAGTTTAAGGTCAGATTCATTGCAATCTCCTGAAAGGGATGCTTGTTCTCTAAATAAGTTTTCTTGGACCAGACTGTTGGATGACATGTAACTGCCAAGGCAGCAGAATTCCCTGAAAGTTTCCAGCATCAGGTTTCCTTGGAATAGGTCCATACACGGCTCAGTCTTCTAACATTGATGACTTTGCCATGGTGGGTACTGACCATCCACTGTAAGCCATCAACATTCTTACATAATGTTTCCAGTGGTCGTACAGTTGGAAATACACAGAGGGCATACCCTTGGCAAGCGTTTGGGTTTAGTAATCCCTTATCTTGATGTTGATTGGAATCAAGTTATAAAACCTTTCAGCTGGATGGTTTAATATAAGTGGAACTCTAAGAAAGAAGATGGGCATATTCATCTCCAGAAACTCTTCTATCAAAATTTTCATGTGACATTATGGGACAGTGGTTTTTGTTATCTACAGTTACCTTTAAAAAAACTGTATAAAGAAATTGTTTCAACATTTATTTGGCAAATGTATTTTTAGTAACAGATATGTTTTTAGTCACTACAACAAAATAAAGAAAAATTAACCTGTGCAGAGTTCATAATTGAATGCAGTAACACAACAGAATAATTAGAATAAATTAAAATCAAAACATAATAAAATAATTAGAATGCCTTTGTACTTTGTCTTACAATAGTACTCTGCATAAAAAGCTATGGAACTTCCAAAGAATGGGACAGTGAGTTGGATGGAATTAATACATGTTATTCACAAAGATGATGTAGCTACCAAATATAAGCAAATATGATCTTGGGGTCCATAATAGAAGTATAATATTTAGAATCAGAATAGTAGATATAGATAGTGATTACTCTGGACTTAATCAACAATTTATGGAATATTGGGTTCAACTGGGGACCAAAATTAAAAGGATATTAATAAACCATAAACTGATTCAGAAGAAACTATCCACAGTGAATGAGATGAGTAATATTTAGCTCAACTGGTATATCCAGAAAGAACTTTAGGAGAAACATACTAGCAGTAAGCAAATATGTAAAGGACTTTTATGAAAAGATGTCTTATATTTAATAAAGACCTCAAGAGTAACATAAATAAATTGACTAAAATATATGATGGGTGGAAACTGAAAATATGCTAATTTTGGCTCAGGTTAAAAGAATATTACAGAATCAGAAATATATAAAAGAAAAAATAACCTGCCTCTTGAGTTTATAAGATTACTATCATCATGGGGTTTACTTAATTGAGGCTAGATCTTTTATCAACAACATTGCAAATGCCCTCATGTATCAGTTGGGTAGTTAAACCAAGTGACCTTTTTTTGTCTCTCCCAAATCTTAGATTTTATGATTTGGAGTTGTGGTTTTAATATTACACATTATTTCTAAGGCATAACAAAGTAGATGAGTGTTGTTTTAATCTCTGCCTTTTGTCTTATGACCAATGCATGACAGTAGTGGGTGATAAATGAATCACTTAGCAAATGACAGTCTTAACATCCTATACTAGGATTTTGGTGGTTAATAGTAAGGTCATTCTCTACCACCCAGAATATCTTATGATTCAAAACTATTGGGGGAAAATGTCAACAAAGAAACAAACAAAGGAAGTCCTCATGTTGAAGTTGAGTAAAGCCTAAGTTAAGGCTGAGGGAGAAACAGCACCAAGAGAGGCAAATCATGGAGCAAAAGGTGTAAGAATCCTTCGGCCAGAACAGGAATACAGCTGACACTTAACACGGTGTTTACTAAGTGCCAGATGCTGTTCCTGGTGCTTCATTTCTGCTTACACATCAATCCTCCAAGCAGCCCGGTGAACTAGGTTTTATAATAATCATCCCCTTTTGATGAATGAAGAAATAGAGGCACAAAGAAGTTAAGTAATAAAGTCTAAGATCACATAGCTAGGATGAACTGGGATTTGAACCCAAGCATCCCCGCTCTAGAATTCGCACACTTAACACCTACATGAAGAATCTCTAAGATGAGGAGGAAGGAACGAGTCATAGAGGAAGAAGGAAGTCAGGGCAAATGTCAAAACAAAACAAAACAGACAAAATAACTACTAAGCAGAAATGAACTAGCAATTCCATTTCTTTAAATTCCACCTAAAAAAGGTATAAAACCATTATACAGGAAAGTTTTATTTACAATCAGGGAAAAAGGGAAAATTTTCGTAATGACATCCTAATTCTCGTCTGTTTGTTTTTTTAAAATATTTTATTTATTTATTTGTCAGAGATTGAGAGCACACAAACAGGGAGAATGGCAGGCAGAAGGAGAAGCAGGCTCCCTGCTGAGCAAGGAGCCAGATGTGGGACTTGATCCCCAGACCCTGGGATCATGACCTGAGCCAAAGGCAGATGCTTAACCCACTGAGCCACCCAGGCGTCGCTGTTGGAATTATTTTAACAAAATCACTTTTGAATGTCTTTTAGGCACTTGCCAGTTGTGACTCATGAATCTGACCTAATGCCCCAATGATACAAGCCTGGAAAGATTTCCTTTGCAATTATCTACAGGGAAAAAGGAAAGAAAACACCTCTTTTAATCATCATCTCTACATTGAAGCCCAAATTCAGTCAGGATGAATGAGAATTCAGGCACACTCAAATGCAGAGCAATTAGGAAAGATTATTTCTTTCACCTGGCTGGTGGTGGGGAACAGTAGTAAAAATGTCCAAATGCTATTCCACCCCATAAGCATTAATCTGCACCTGCTGCTATGGGCCAAGAGAACAAAATGTTCAGTCCTTTCTCTAGATCCTAGATATTTCTCTCCCATGAATTTGGTACAGGTAGTGTTGAATGGGGAAAGAGCTCACAAAAATTCTTTACTATTTCTAATGTGCTGGCCTTGCTAAAGTTTAAGCCATGATGCCAGGCAGAAACTCTAGTTTCTCCTTTCCACCTGCATGGCGGGATAGATCCTTGAACCTGAGGGTAGGAGTTGACTGAATTCTACCTTTACCAGTTACATGTGCTGTATTCCACGTTAGTTTTACAGAATGTGGCATGATACACCAGCATGTTAACGTTCGTAGAGACATCACAAAACTTTTGCTTTGGTAGATGCAACCTTTCAGAATTTCGAAAGGTTTATTAATTGAAATCTTGTGGAATGTACCTTAATCAAATGCCACCCAGAGCCACTGCAAATGAAATGAAAGTCCGAGGCAAATAAGCAAATGAAAGTCCAAAGTTAAAAACCAGTTGTTACCTCTAGTTCAAGTCCAAATGTCCAATCTGTGTTATATTATGAGTGAAGAGGGCAGAAAGATGGGAAAGGGGAGAAGTGGCCCACAGGGAAGTCTAGGAAACATCTAGAGGCATCTGCAGGCTTTAAGCATGTGTCATTTATTTATACAACTTGTATTTTAGAATGTGGAAAACCATAAAACCTTACAAAAAACCCTTAATAAGAGTCAAAGCTAAGAATTTGTGGTCAATAGGGGCGCCATGTGGGAGAAGAGAGTGGGAGTGATTCCCTTGCCTCCTCCTCCTGATTCTGACTCACAAATTTAAAGCAATTAGAAACAAGCATTACTCAACAGAAAGAATATTCACTCTGCATTAGTTATTCAATATTCTCCCCCAAATGCTCCAGTGATGCACTACACATAATGCTATGGGTAGAGTGTAACATTATTATGTCAATTCCATATTTTGCAAAGTCAGCTGTGGATCCTTCTGACTAGTTTAATATTCAGTACTTTTTCATCCTTTAAATCTTTCCAGAGATAGAAATTATTTACTGTGGCAATATATATTTAATAACATTAATCAGAGAGATTGGTTTTGTTCTTTTTATTGAGGTATAACATATATCCTGTTGAGCGCATAAACCTTAATTGTGCATCTTGATGAATCTTCATTTGTATTCACCAGTGTAACAAGCACCTAAATCAAGATACAGCATATTCCAGAACCCCAAAAGCTCTTATGCCCCTTCCAGTCAATTATCACTCCCCATCTTCCAACATTCAACACAATTACTGTCTTCATTTCTATCACCATAGCTCTGCTTCTTCATGAACGTATAAAATTATATATGTGTGTGTGTGTGTGTATATACCTACATATACATATATAAACACATATGCATGTGTATATATACAAATACATAGACATACATATACAAAGAGAAACCAGTAGAGTAGGTATTTTTATGCCTGGCTTCTTTTACTCAACATTTTGTCAGTGAGATTCACCCAATTTGTTGCCTGCAAAGGTAGCTCATTCCATTTTATTGCTTGTAGGATATTCCATTATATTTTTGAAGATACCACCACTTACTTATCTGTTCAGTTGGTGAGCATTTTATTTGTTTTCAGTTGAGTTTATTATAAATATATCTGCAATAAACATTCTTGTGACAGTGCTGAGTATGCCTTCCAGTGGGCAAAAACATGATTTTCTCTCGTGTATGTACCTGGTTCATAAGGTAGACATATGTTTAGCTTTAGTAAATCCTGATAGTTATTCAAAGCGGTGTTTCCATTTAAATCTCCACTAACAATGTATGAGAGTTTTACTTGCTCCATATTGTCACCAACAGTTGATATCATCAGATGTTTTGTTTTGATTTTGTTTCTTTTTAACAGTAACCACTCTGATGGGTATGTAGAGGTGTCTCAATCTGGTTTTAATAAGGCATGTTTCTGTGTGACTAAGAGAATGAACATCTTCCATATACATATACCATTATGATTAGTTGGATATCCTCTTTCAGACTGTGCCTATTTAGGTCTTTTTCCCATTTTAAATTTCAGATGTTTGTCATTTTCCTAAAATGACTTTCTTTATATATTCTAGCTAGAAGATCTTCGTTGGATGTAAAGTCAGCAAATATTTTCTCCCAGTTTATAACTTGCCTTTTCACTCTTCTCGTGGTATTTTTTGATGAATAATTCTTAAAGTTAACAAGTGCAATTTATCAATCTTGTTCTTGTGGTTAGTGTTTCTTGTGATGATTTAAGAAATCTTGGTCTATAGCCAGAGGATGATGAATTTCTGATTAAGTACAAGATATAGAAAGGACTATCCTATTATTCTGAAGTTATGGTGCTAGATGGTTTAGTGGTTATGTTCTAAAAGATAATCTCAATGGAAAAACAAATGAGCTAATGAAGTACTCCCTTTGATTTTAGCTAGCTAAATGTTTAGAAATTATCTGACATTCTTGATAGTCACTTCCATGTCTCTGTCAAAAATACAAGAGATAAAAGTGATGGCAAGGATTTGGAGAAGAGAAAACCTGTGTGCACATTGGTGGGAATATAAATTGTTACAGCCTCTGTGGAAAGCAATATGGGCATTCCTCAAAAACTTAAAAATAGAACTACCATACAATTTAGCAACTCTACTTCTGGGTGTGTATCTAAAGAAAACAAAAACACTAATGTGAAAAGATACGTACATTCCTGTGTTAATTGCAGCATTATTTATAGTCAAGATATGGAAACAACCTGTGTCCAATGATTGATGAATGCATAAAGAAAATGTGGTGTGTGTATACAATGGAATATTATTCAGCCATAAAAACAAAGGAAATTTTGCCATTTGTGACAACCTCGGTGGAACTTGAGGGGATCATACTAATTGAAATAAGTCAGATGGAGAAAGACAAATACTATATGATTTCACTTACCTATGGAATCTCTAAAATTAATCAAAACAAAAACCTAAGCTCATAGGCACAGAGAACAGATTGGCAGTTGCTAGAGGCAGAGGGTGGTGGGTAGAGGTGGGAGGAAGAAATGGGCTAAGGAGGTCAGGAGGTATAGACTTTCAGTTATAAAATAGGTAAGTCATGAGGTTGTGATGTACAGCATGGTCACTGTCCTTAGAAATACTGTATGGCAGGTTTGAAAGTTGCAAAGAGAGTAAATTCTAAAACTTCTTTTTTTTTAAATTTTAAAACTTCTTATCACAAGGAAAAAATTTGTAACTATTTCCAGTGATAGGTATTAACTAGTCTTATTATGGCAATCATTTTGTAGTGTATACAAATATTGAATCATTAAGGTTGTTGTACACCTGAAGCTAATATAATGTTATATATCAATTATGCCTCTATTAAAAAAATGTCCAAGAAAAAAATTTACCAGGGGCTCCTGGGTGGCTCAGTGGGTTAAAGCCTCTGCCTTCGGCTCAGGTCATGGTCTCAGGGTCCTGGGATCAAGCCCCGCATTGAGCTCTCTGCTTGGCGGAGAGCCTGCTTCCCCCTCTCTTTGCCTGCCTCTCTGCCTACTTGTGATCTCTCTCTCTCTCTGTCAAATAAATAAATAAAATCTTGAAAAAAAAAAAGAAAAAAATTTAGAAGCTAGCAAAGAGTGTGAGGCCCAACATAGAGATACTGCCTGTATTTAACAGCTGCCTAGTCAATGATCTTATGGTACAGTACTACATTGTGCACACACACACACACACACACACACACACACACACAATCACATATTGTGCATTCACTTATGCATATGTATTCTCTCTTACATTTGCAAGAACTTATATCACGGCAAAATATTAAAAAATAAAACAGAAGGCCATTTATGTGTTGGACTTGGAGAAGTTCTTTAACTTCTCTGGGCTTCAGTTCACTGTCTGGAAATGAGGATGGTG
Source organism: Procyon lotor (assembly GCA_028646535.1). NCBI lineage: Eukaryota > Metazoa > Chordata > Mammalia > Carnivora > Procyonidae > Procyon > Procyon lotor. The sequence continues at coordinate 151,255,098 of CM053604.1, forward strand.
ATAATAGCACATATCTTGTAAGGTTGTTGTGAAGAGTAAATCAGTGAATGCATGTAAAGTACTTAGTAAGAGTCCAACAAATATTAGATGTAGTTATTACCATCATGGAACACCAAACTTGGGCTAGTTATAATGTATAATGATGCCCAGTTTTATTTGTTTTTTTTTTTAAGATTTACTTATTTATTTGGGCAAGAAGGAGAGAGAGAGAGAGAATCTCAAGCAGACACCACACTGAGTGCGGGTCCAAAAGGGGGCTTGATCTCATGACCTTTAGATCACAACCTGAGCCACAACCAAGAGTCAGACGCTAAACCAACTCAGCCACCCAGACACCCCTGTATCCAATTTTAGATGAGGACCCACTATGAGAGACGTTAAGCTTATATGACCTTCACAGTAAATCTTGTCTTTAAACCCACATCTGTATTTCATGGGCTTTCAATTCACCCTTTGAAAATTATACATTTTTTATTGGACACTGAGCATTGACAGATCTGAATTTGGGTAAAAATTAATGAGAAATGAACACAAGGGGTATGCAAACTTGTCACAAAATTCTTTGAGTTATATTTTCTGTGTCATTCCCTGTGAGGAGAAACATTTAAATGAATCACCGTAAAGGACTCTCCTTTGTTTAAACTTGATGCAAAGCTTCTTGATAGCAGAGCTGCCTCTTATATGTCATGACGTTATCCATGATAAATAGCTCAGAGCTGGGCATGGTGTTGATTTATGGATCACGGAGAAGATCTGAGAGAAGCTAGTTGCCGAGACATGTTATTTCCAGATCCCATTACATTTTAAACGTCTAAAGTTTTGCTGATGTTTTCTGTAGTCTGATTTCTAACTCAGCAATTGTTTTTATTTCTGCTTGGAGCATGAAGAGGTTTTCTGCAGCATTGGTGACTCATCGCTGATGGAATTGATAGGACAGTGATTCTTAAAGTGTGTTCCCCAGACCAGCTGCAGCTTCACCTAGAAACTGGTTTGAAATGCAGATTCTTGGGGCCCATCCCAGAACCTGAGAATCAGAAACTAAAGGCCACGTATTGTTTTTTAACCAGACCCTGCTGGTGATTCTGATGCATGCTAAAGTTTGGCAAGAATGTGCTGAAGAAGTATTAGTAGCTAACATATTTAACTATGTGATGTACATTGACTTATTATTAATGACTTGAAGATCAAATCTCCAGAAACCGTGTCAAGAATAATCATTTTATTTGCAGTCATTTAATTTGTTTATCTGATTTTTGGACTACATGGCTAACATGACTCAAAATTTTAAAAATATATAAGAGCATAAAAAGAAATCTCTCCCTTTTACTCTTGTGTCCCAGAGGTGAGCCATGTTAAAGTTAATTTTGTAACTTTCCAGGGTTATGTTATACATATTCTAGCAAATAGGCATGTTCCTTCCTTGTTTTCTTTTCTACACAAGGTGTAGTGTACTCTATATACACTGTCCAAATGTAGCCATCTTTAATAGTGCTCAATGTATATAGTTTCAACATTAAGTTCTGTGGGTTTTTTCCATGTTTTGTAAAAGAGGGTATGTCTTATAGAACCTTCTTTTTTCCCCCCAAATATGTTTATTTTATTTTTTCAGTGTTACAAGATTTATTGTTCATGCACCACACCCAGTGCTCCATGCAATACGTGCCCTCCTCAATACCCAGCACCAAGCTCGCCCAACGCCCACCCCCTCCCGTCCAAAACCCTCAGTTTGTTGCTCATAGTCTACAGTCTCTCATGGTTCATCTCCCCCTCTGCCCCATTCACCCCTCCCTTCCTTCTCACAATGCTCTCCATGTTTTTCTTTACGCTCAGCACGTAAGTGAGACCATGAGGTAATTGGTTCTCTCTGCTTGACTTATTTCTTAAAATAAGGATTTGTTTTACATTTACATGCTTCCATTAAACAAATTCTAATTCTCTACACTAACAATATCTTTTTATTTGGTTTTCAAATATCCCATTTAAATGATCAAGTAAATAGAATTATCATCATCACCAGGTATTATTTCTCCTACATCATGTCCAAAAAGCTCAACCTCCTACAAAAGTCAAGTCTTCATCATATAAAACTGATTTAGTTTTCAGATTTAGATCTGAACCATGTGTTACTCATTCAGTAATGTAGGAATTTATTCCAAATGATGCTGGAGGCCACTGGCTTTTAGCTTCCTATTAAGAATTATATTGAAACTCCTTTTTGAATTTACTTTTATTCTGTTCTCCCATACCTGGAATAGTGCCAATTCACTTTTTACTAAAAAATGTAACCATATTCTCCTTCTTTATTCTTTTAGCAATATTGCAATTCTGACACTTGATCTCTGCAAGCAATTATCTGGGTTTTTTTTTTTTTTCAGTTCTCCTTTTAATATTCTTTAAAGGAGTTGAAATATTTAAAATAGCCCTCTGGTCTATGCCAAAACGTTCCCAGCTGTCTCAAAATATGAACCAAATTATACCAAGGGACTTACCTCTTGAAGAGAAAGCCCACAGGAATGGTTCTAAATTCCCTAACTTTGAATTCAAGTCTTGTAATATTCTGCTTTTTCAGAGATATCTCTCTTAACTCTTTCAGCTCAATATAAATTTTGTTATTTTTAGTTTCTTGAGTTTTGGTGGTGTGTTTCTCTTTCCATGACCTCATGAAAGCCATTCTCCATGCTAGTCTGTCAACTTGTTTGCTACCCATATTTCCAGGTTCCACCATGGACTGAGATGCCCTGAACCCCTAACAACACTACTGCTTCTTTGTAAGTGGGTATATTTAATCTCACTGAGCTTTATAACCGCCTTCTGAGATAAAAGTTGTGAGCATCCTTACCGCATGTTCCAATAAGGAAATGGAGGTCTAAAGGTTTTATCCTTCTTCTGGATTCTTCTGCGTTGAGAAGCTGCTCCACATAGTTGGCACTCATTCTGCACTACCTCATAATGTTATCTTTCTACATGCATATGACTTGTCATCACAGCTCAATTTCCTTAAAAGCACACATTTATCGGAGTGTCCTTGGGTTCACACCCCTGTGACTGGAACAGGAAAGGAACCCAGTAAATACAAGTTGTTCAACTTATTAGGATCAAAGAATCATAAAATGTTGAGTAAAAAGGGAGCCTTGCAGATCACTTAATGAATACTCGTATGTCTCAACAGGTTTGAGGTTTGGATAGCCCTGGAGGTAAGAGATACAATGCCTCTCATTTTTATTAAAAAATTTGAAATTAAAATCACTTCAGTTTTAAATAAATGCTGACATAGAATGGTATAAAATGTGAAATTTAAATAAGTTTTAAGATGAATCATGAAATAAGTTTTTAAGACGGAACTTCAAAGAAACTCCAGAGAACTATCAGAACTATAATTGGCTGCTTCAGGCTAACCAGACGTGTAGGGGGTAAATTTTTTTTCCTCCTCTGCAGTTGGTGCTACTTCCATTGACAAAGTTGAGAAGCATGAAGTGCAGTGTTAACTGAGGCCTAGAGGGGGGTCAGCAAATTGCCCCGACTCACACATTAACTCACCAATACTGATTCAGCATCTGCAGCTCGGTGTGCAAACACCAGGGCTGAAATAATGAACAAAACAGACCAGGACACCCACTTTATAAAGTGTGTATCTAAGTGTGGGTGAAGGGAAGAGAGAGTCATTACATTAATATTCAATGTGCGTGACCCACAGAACCAGCCACTCTCTTGGTTAGTGCAGCAGAATATATTAAGTAAAAACAACTCGAATCTTTATTGCAGGCTTTCCAGAAAATACCCAAGGGAGCGTCCATTCTTATTGCACAACGAAACATCTTTGGCATCTTCTCCTGTGTCTTACATTCTCAATATGGCTTTCAGCAGCTGGTCACGGACCAAAAAATCAACTTTCTCAGTGTTCTTCCTGACCTTCGGCCTGAAGAGCCCCTGGCACTTTGCTCTCCCATATCATCTCTCTTTGCATCTGTTCTTATTTTTAATTTATTTAAATTCAATTTAATTAACACACAGCGTATTATTATTTTCAGAGGCGGAATTTAGTGATTTGTCAGTTGCGTATAACACCTGGTGCTCATTCAAGTGCCCTCCTTAATGCTCCTCACCCAGTTAATGCCATCTCCCCACCTACCTCCCCTACGGCAGCCCTCTGTTTGTTTCCCATAGTTAAGAGTCGCTTATGGTCTGTCTCCCTCTAGAATGAAGTTCCCATCTTTGTTATCCATTCATCTGTTGATGAACGTCTTCTTCCCGTCTATTCTATCCTCGAAAATGAAGTTACCTTCCTATAAGAGATTTCAGTGGTTGTCGTAGTGGGAAAAAAATGTGAAATCTCATGAACCGATTTTCATACCTGTCAACTTTTTTAAGTCCGCAGAGCATGGTAAAAGTAAAAGTGCAAAGTAGTTGATCTGGGCTGGGGAATTAGGGCAGACTTCTCTGAGAAAGGGACCCATTAACCTGAGCTCAGACTGTTAAAGAAATATTGGCCAAGAAAAGGAGTAAAAACATTTCCAGGCTTAGGGATCATAGTCAGTGAAATTTCTTGGTGGGAAAAGCATGGAAATAACAAAAGGCCATTGTGGCTAAAATACAAGGTAAGAGGGTGAAAGGAAGAAGCTGGAGAGGGAGGCAAGTTCCAATTTTGCAAGGCCTTGTGGACCATGTTTTGGATTTGGTCCCTTTCTCTGAGAGTATTGAGAAGTTATCAAAAGGAAGAAGAGCAGTAATGAGATCAGATTTTCATTCCGATGCAAAGAATTGATGGAAACTAGAAATTTGGGAAATTTGCAGGAAACTCTAAGTAAACTTCTGGTGAATTTAAGTCATGCCAGAAGCTCAGGGCACCTGGGTGGCTCAGTCGGTTAAGTATCCAACTGTTGATTTCCGCTCAGGTCATGATCTCAGGATTATGAGATCAAGTCTTTGCATCGGGCTCTGTGTTGAGTATGGAGCCTGCTTAGGATTCTTTCTCTCTCTCTCTCTGCCTCTCCTTCTCTTTCTCTCTTTCTCTCTCTAAAAAGGTAAAAAAAAAATCAGAATCTCTTTGGAAAGAAATGGTCAGGACTCAGTGCTTGATTGGAAATGGCTGCTGAAGGAAACAGATATAAAGGATAATATCCAAGCCTCTGGCTTGGGCAATTAGATAGATAATAATAGATGTTGAAATAGGAAATTCTATTTGAATTGAAGAAGGCCAGATTTTGTGGAGAAATTTTAAAGGTTAAAATGGCCTGATGTGACAGAAAAAAAAATAGTGATTTTGCTCCAGTAGTCATGAAGCTTCAGAATTTTTTACTCCTTCTTGCTTGGTTTGCTTTTACTGTTTTATCTCATCAATAACCACTTAAGAAACACAGAAAAGTACTTTGAGTTTACTTGGCTATTTTTTTTTCATTGCTTTCAAAGAAAGATATGTACATAGTATCATATAATAAAATTGGTAAGGAGCAGGTTTTGCTCTAAATTTCATATGTTGTGCTGGGAAATGCAAGTATCAATATTATCTGTGTTCACAAAAGGAGTAGATAAGAGATGTTGGGCTGTCTATCATTGTATAACAAATCACTCTAAGACTTAAAGGCTTAAAACAACTATATTGTTTTGTTACTATTTTTCATGATCCTGGGGGTTGATTGGATAAATGTAGCTAATTCTTTAAAGGTTCCTTAGTCACAGGTCTGGCTGGTAATAATTGGGCTTTTGATTGGAATACCCACATGAGGCAACATGTTAGCCTTTCCATGGGGCTAAGCTTCTACACAGCGTGAGAGTTGAGTTCCTAGAGAACTACACAGAAGCTGTATTATCTTTATGACCCAACCTCAGAGGTCACATAGCAAGGGGTGACTGGCTGGTTCAGTCAGTTAAGAATCTGCCTTTGGCACAGGTCATGATCTCAGGGTCCTGAGATTGAGCCCCAAGTCAGGCTCCCTGCTCAGTGGGTGTCCCTCTCCCTCTGTGCCACCCTCTGCTCATGGTCTCTCTCTCTCTCAAATAGATAAAATCTTTTTTTTTTTAAGATTTTATTTATTTATTTTACAGAGAGAGACACAGTGAGAGAGGAAACACAAGCAGGAGGAGTGGGAGAGGGAGAAGCAGGCTTCCTGCTGAGCAGAGAGCCCGATGTGGGGCTCGATCCCAGGACCCTGGGATCATGACCCCAGCAGAAGGCAGACGCTTAACGACTGAGCCACCCAGGCGCCCCAATAAAATCTTTTTTTTTTGCCCCAATAAAATCTTAAAAAACAAAACAAAACAAAGCAGAAAACAACTGCTGTACTCACAGGCCTACCTGGATTCAAGGAAAGGGATATAGTCCACCTCTCAATGGGAGGAGTGACAATTTCACTGTAAGATAAGCAGGTGCAGTGGGAGATGTTTTTGTAACCATGGTGGGAAAAACAGTCAGCCATGAGAAATAAATGCAGTTGGAAATAGCCTCTTCTCTACTGTCCAACATCTACAACAGAACTTGGCACCAAATGAGTATTTGCCCAATGCTCAATGAATAAACAGGTAATTAGAGTAAGATATACGCTCTTCAAAACTGATTCATGTTTATTATTTTTCACCATAAGCTACTTTTTTTATCTAGAATCTTTCTTCGGTATAGAGAGAAGTTAATTAATGGAAAAAACTTAAAACTGAATAATACTATAACACTATTAGCTTAACTTTGATATTTTTCTTCAAGATTCTAATTTCTATGACATAATTCCTAAATTGTTATAATTTCAAATATTTCGTTTCATTTTGCAGAGACTGAGTAGTTAAAATAGTGTTTTAGGCTTAGTAATGGCACTCCTTGTCTTAATGCTCTGAATCTGTGAATTTACCTTATGTGGCAAAAGAGACTTTGCAGATGTGATTAAGGTAAGGATTTGGGGAGAAGGAGATTACCTGTAAGAGCCCAGTCGGCCCTAATGCAATCTCAAGTGTCCTTACAAGATGGAAGCCGAGGGATATTGTACCACAGGAAAGGAAAAGCCAAGACCGCTGAGCTTGGATGAATGCAGTCAGGAGAAAAGGAGGAGCCTGCAGCCCTTAGAAGTAGAAGAGAATCTCCCCATGGCTCCAGATGGAGTCACCCCCACTGACATGTTGACTGCAGCCTCTTAAGACTTACTTCACACTTTCAACCTCCAGAGTATTGGAGAACAAAGTTGTGTTGCTGTAAATCCTGAAGTTCCTGACAATTTGTTACAGCAATAACAGAAAACTAATACCGTCAGTAAATTAATGAAATAGAAGAAAAATAGTTTGCATTTCAAATAATTCAAACCTATATGTTCTTCTGCTGACATAAATAAGAGATTGATATGGTAAATTAAAATGCTGAATGAAGATTATGCCTATTAAAATGAGTATATGTGGTTATAAAAATTTTTCTTTTGAGATGGAGAGTATAGTAATTAATCTTCATCTTTTTCAAGTTACAAGTTCCTGACTTTAAAATCTTAGTTATAGTTTTAGTGACATCTTGCCTATGTTCCAGCTCTAAGACTAAGATATATGGGCCAAGAGTTACATAGATGTAGATGACCACATTTTGCATAATGTTTTAGTTTAAAATAATTTCAAATTCACAGAACAGTTGCAAGAATAATACAAGAAATTTCTGTAGCCCTTCACCATATTCACTATCTCTATTTTGCCCCATTTGCACACACACACACTCTTTCTACACACACACAAACACAGACTGTTATTTGAACCATTTGAGAGAGTTGGAGACATTTTTCTCCATTACCCCCAGATACTCCTGTATATTTCCTAAGAATACAGACACTCTTTTTCATAACCACACTCAAAATTTCAAAATAAAGAAGTTAAACTTTTTTTCCCCAAAAATGTTTATTTTATTTTTTCAGTGTTACAAGATTTATTGTTCATGCACCACACCCAGTGCTCCATGCAATATGTGTGCTCCTCAAAACCCACCAGGCTCGTCCAACCCCCCTAGAAGTTGAAGCACCCCTCCTAAACCCTCAGTTTGTTGCTCAGTGTCCACAGTCTCCCATGATTCATCTCCCCCTCTGACTTCCCCCCATTCCCCCTTCCCTTCCTTCTCACAATGCCCTCCATGTTTTTCTTTATGCTCAGCATATTAAGTGAGACCATGAGGTAACTGGCTTTCTCCGCTTGACTTATTTCACTCTGCGTAATCTCTTCCAGTCCCATCCATGTTGATACAAAAGTTGGATATTCGTCCTTTCTGATGGAGGCATAATATTCCATTGTATGTATGTACCATATCTTCTTTTTTTTTTTTTTTTTTTTATTTTTTTTTATTTTATTTATTTATTTATTTTTTTTTTTTATGTACCATATCTTCTTTATCCATTCATCTGTTGAAGGGCATCTTGGTTCTTTCCACAGTTTGGCGATTGTGGCCATTGCTGCTATGAACCTTGGGGTACATGTGGCCCATCTTTGTAATGCATCTGCTTCTTTGGGGTAAATACCCAGTAGCACGATGGCGGAGTCATAGGGTAGCTCTATTTTTACGAAATTAAACTTTGATAAATGCTATTATCTAACCCAAAACCCATATTCAAATTTTGCCAGTTGCCCCCAGAGCATCCTTTTGCGGCTACTTGTTCTTTCATTCATGCCTGCAATCCAGTAACTCCCACTGCATTCAGATGCCATAGCTTTGAGACTTCTCTCCTGTGCAACACTTCTTCAGCCCTTCCCTCACCATGGCACTTTGGACAAGTGCCGGCCAATTATTGTGTACAGTTATCCCTCGGTTTTGGTTTGTCTGGGGTTTCTTCCTAGTTCAGGTAGGAACTTGGAAGTTCCTACTTTTGCGTGCGTCCTAGTTCAGGATGCCCAACACAACATGCTTCAAAAAGTGTATCTCAGGGCATCAAACCAGGAGCCTCTTGATGTCAGGAGGTCTCAGTGTCAGTGATGATCACTTTGATCTCCTGGTTAGGGGATATATAGGTTTCTCCATGAGCAAGTCACTATTGTTTTTCATCTAAAATGAATTAAAGAAATTTGTGGGGAGAAACTCAGAGACTCTGTAAATATCCTTTTCTCTCCATACTTCCACTCATGGAATGATTTTCTAATTCCACTATCCCCTCAGTGCTTGTTAGTTAGCATAGTAGAAGGCATTTCCTCTTCCTTCCTTCCTTCCTTCCTTCCTTCCTTCCTTCCTTCCTTCCTTCCTTCCTTCCTTCCTTCCTCCTTTCCTCCTCCCTCCTTCTTTCTTTCTCTCTCTTACTTTCTTTCTCTTTCTTCTTCTTTCCTCCCTCCCTCCCTTCCTCCCTTCCTTCCTTCCTTCCTTCCTTTTTCTCTCTCTCTCTTTCCTTCTCCCTCCTTCCCTTCCTCCCTCACTCCCTTCCTTCTTTCATTATATCAGTATACACTCGAAACTTTTAACTTTATTAAATAGGTTATAATCCATTAACAATTATTTTATCAATGTTCAATTTGCCCCAGTGTTGGTCAGTGGGAGCTACTTCAAGACAAATTCTAAGTCCTTTCCATTTGTGCTCATCCTATTCTGAACGTATCTTTACAGATACAGTAAGATGTTCCTGACTCATCTTGCACTTTTCTTGCCCCAGTTTTGGAACAGGCATTTCCCCAAGGAATTCAGATTCTATTTAATGGATAAAAGGTAATTAGAAACAATGATCTGGGTAACAGATGTGCTCTTTGCTAAAATCTCTTCTGTGCCTTGTGAGTGGCCATAGCTAGGAAATTATATACACGTGTACATATGCAAATACATATGTTTAGATTTATTTCCACATCTGTAACTGCCACTATCTGTATCTATACCTTGGTAAGTTTGGGCTGCTATAATAAGTTACCATCTTAGACTGTGTGGGTCAAACAACAAGCATTTATTTCTCACAGTTCTGAGGCTAGAAATTCAAGATGAGGGTACCAGCATGATCAAGTTTTTGGTGAGAACTCTTTTCCTGGTTTACAGATCACTGTCTTCTTACTGTGTCCTCACATGGTAGAAAAGAGAGGTTGCTGGCTTTCTGGCTTCTTCTTATAAGAACACTAGTCTCATTCATGAGGGCAGCTCCATTATGACCTGATCACCGCCCCCCACCCCAAAGCTCGCCTCCAAATATCACACATTGGGATTAGAGTTTCAACAATAAATTTTGGGATGGACACAAACATTCAAGCCATTATGACATATAAATACATTAAAACCCATAAGTTAATATTTGTATCTCCAATCCCAATCCAATAGCATAGGATACACTTCATTCTTTCCCCTTTCGATATTTCTAACTCCCTTCACCTAAAATGAGAAACTTGATTTTCATCATCCTCTATATATTTACACACTTGCTCAAGTCTAGAAGACACAGAGAGTAGTTTTGGAATTGCTAATCCACTGAGAAAGGCAAACCTATTAGAGTTAATATTTGTTTTGTGTCCTTTGTCTTTGAGATAAAATTTCAATCCCATGAAATGCACAAATCTTAAGGATACTGTCTTAATCTGTTAGGGCTGCTGTAACATGTGTCATCAATTGAGGGACTTATAGACAACAGAAACTTGTTTTTCACAGTTTTGGAGGCTCGAAATCCAAATGAGAGTTCCAGCATGGTCAGATCGTGGCGAGAGCCCTCTTTTTGCTTGCAGACGGACTTTACACTGTATCCTCACGTGATGAAAAGAGGGTATGAGCTCTCTGGGGTCTCTTTGATAAGGGCACTAATCCCATTCATAAGGGCGCCACTCTCATGACCTAATTACCTCCCACCTCCTAAAAGGATCACACTGAGGGTTAGAATTTCAACACATGAGTTTTGGGGAAACGCAAACATTCATCCCATAACATATGTGATTTGATGAGTTTGGGCAAATGCATACTTCCATATAATCCACATCCCTAACAAAATTTAGAACATTTCCTCATTCCATAAATTTCTCTTATACTTCTTCCTAATTATCTCCTCGCCGGAGACAAACGCTCTTCTAGTTTTGTTTTGTTTTTTTTTTTTTTATCCTAGATTTGTTTTTTTCAGCATAGATTTTTTTTAACCCATTCAAGAAATTTTTCTAAGTGTCATACAGTGTCAGCAATTCTGCTTCTGGGTATTTACCCAAAGAAAATGAAAACACCAATTTGAAAAGCTAGATGCACCCCAATGGGCACTGCAGGATTATTTATTATAGCCAGGATACAGAAGTAACTGAAGTGTCCATTCACAGAGGAATGGGTAAAGAAAATGTGGTACATACGCATCTATCTATGCACATACATACACACACATAGACAGACGTATATATACACGATATACACACATGCATACACACATAATGAAATACCACTCGGCCATAAGAAAGAATTAAATCTTGCCATTTGTGACACCATGGATGGACCTAGAGACTAATGTGTGAAGTGAAATAAGTCGGACAAGAAGAGACAAATATTGTATAATTTTACTTATATGGGGAATCTAAAAAAACAAAACAAATGAACAAACAAAGCTAAATAGAAATAGACTCATAAATACAGGAAACTGGTGATTGCTACTGGGGAGAATATAGGGGGATGAGTGAAATAGGTGAAGGGGATTAAGAGGTGCAAACTTTCAGTTACAAAATAAATAAGTTACAAGGATGTAATGCACAGCGTAGGGAATATAGTCAATAATATTATAATAACTTTGTATGGGTACAAATAACCACCCTTAGCATGGTGAGCCTTTGTAATGTATATAAATGCTGAATCACTATGCCATACACCTGAAACTAATATAATATTCTAGTTCAACTATACTTCGATTAAAAAAAAAATCCTGTAAGTGAAATCATACAGTGATGCTCTTTTCATCTAGGTTCTATTTTTTTTTTTTTTAATTTTATTTATTTGACAGAGAGAAACACAGCGAGAGAGGGAACACAAGCAGAGGGAACGATAGCGGGAGAAGCAGGCTTCCTGCTGAGCAGAGAGCCCGATGCGGGACTCGATCCCAGGACTCTGGGATCATGACCTCAGCGGAAGGCAGACACTTAACGACTGAGCCACCCAATCGCCACTATGTTCTATTTTTCACTGAGCGTAATGTCCAAGATTCCTCTATGGTTTTAGGTATACTTTCCTTCTGGATAACTTTCCAGTGTTGGATTATACCACTATTTGCTTATCCATTCACCTGTTAATAAGCATTTGTATTGTTTTCAGTTTTTGATGGCTATGAATGTTCTTGTTCATGCCTTTTTCATTCTTCTTTGGTAAATATTTAGGATTATAGTTTCTGAGTCATAGGGTAGATGTATGTTGAACTTTAAAAGAAACTGCCAAATCTTTTCTAAGTGTTGTGCTATTTTGCAACTTATGGGAATTCCACCACATCTTGGTCAATATTTGGTATTTTCAGTGTTTTTAATTTTAGCCATTTTATTGGGTATGGAATGGTATCTCATTGTAGTTTTTTTAAATTTTATTTTAATTCCAGAACAGTTGATATACAGTGTAATATTAGTTTCAGGTGTACAATATAGTGATTCAACACTCTCATACAGCACCCTGTGCTCATCACAAGTGCACTCCTTAATCCCCATCACCTATTTCACCCAACCCCCTCCCACCCACCTCCCCTCTAATTACCGTCAGTTTGTTCTTTATAGTGAAGGGTCTGTTCTCTTGGTTTCTTTCCCTCTCTTCCCACCACCTTCCTTTGCTTACTTACTACAATTTTTTTTTTAAGATTTTTCCGATGACCAATAAGATTGAGCACCTCATTGTGTTTATTTGAAATTCATAAAACTTCCTTTGTCATGTGTCTCTCAAAGATTTTTATCCACTTTTTTTCTTGAATTTATGTCTTTTTTAAATATTTTATTGATCTATATATATGAGAGTGAGCGAGCACATGTGTGCATGCACAGGCAGGGGGAGGGGCAAAGGAGGAGGGAGAGGGACAAGCAGACTCTGTGTGCTGAGTGGAGAGCCATAATTGGGGCTTCTAGACCATGAGCTGAAACCAAGTATTGGACGCTTAACTGACTGAGCTTCCGAGGAGCCACTTGGATTTATGTCTTTTTATGATTGAGTTGGAGCCCTCATTTTAAAATTCTGAATACGAGTCCTTTGTCAGACGTATGTTTTTGTTTTGTTTAAGATTTTATTTGTTTATTTGACAGAGAGAGAGATCATAAGTAGGCAGAGAGGCAGGCAGAGAGAAAGGGGGAAGCAGCCTTGCTGCTGAGCAGAGAGCCCGATGCGGGGCTCGATCCCAAGACCCTGAGACAATGACCTGAGCCGAAGGCAGAGGCTTCAACCCACTGAGCCACCCAGGCGCCCCTGTCAGATGTGTGTTAACACATATTTCCCAGCCTGTTGTATCCTATTCATTTTCTTAAGGGTCTCTTGACAGAAATTTTTAATTTTTAGTTTTGAGGAAGTTTAATTCATTAATTTTCTTCTATGTTGTTTCTTTCTCTGTCCTATCTAAGAAATCTTTGCCTTTGCCCGGGGTTTTGACAATATACTTATGTTTCCCTTTAGAATCTCTATAATTTATCCTTTACATTTAGCTTTGTGATTTATCTTAAATTAGTGAGGTAGAGGTTACAGTTCTTTTGTTTCCATGTGGATATTTAGTTTTCCAAATAATTTATTGAAGACTTCCTGTCCTCACTGGATTGCTTTGGAGCCATTTTAAGTGTGACTTTTTCATATAGTTTGAAATCCAGGAGGATGAGAGCTCCAGCTTTGTTTTTTCTCAGGATTGCTTTGGCTATTCAGGGTCTTTTGTGGTTCCACACAAATTTTAGGATTGTTTCTTCTATTTCTGTGAATGGACATTTTTGTCCAAAATGAAATAACCTTTTAAGTATTGGCCAATTTCTGCTCTTTACATTCCTTTAAACTATTCTGTTGCCAGTATTATACATCTTGATTACTATAACTTTATTAAATTTTGAAGCAAGGTAGTCTAAATTTTCCAGATCTGTCATTTTATTTCATTATCTTTAGCCTATCCTAGGTCCTTTGCATTTCCACTGAACTTTTAGAATCAGACTGTCACTTTTACAAAAACATCTGCTGGGATTATGGTTAGGATTGCAATACATTTCTAGATCAGTTTGGGAAGAATTAACAACTTAATAATATTGAGTCCTCCAAAACATGAACGTGGTATATCTCTATATTTATTTAAGTGTTATTTAATTGCTCTTATCAGTATTTATAATTTTTTAGCATTGAGGTTTTTGCATATCTTTTGTTAAATTTGCCCCGACCTATTTTAGATTTTTAATGCTATTGTTACTGGAATTATTTTTACTTTGCTTTTTTAAATTATTTACTGTTAATACATAGAAATACATTGATTCTCTTTATTGACCTTATATCCCAAAATCTTGCTAAACGCACATTTAGTTTCAGTACCTTTTTTGTAAAATTTCTTAAAATGTTCCATTTCAGGATGTCTTGATGGCTCAGTTCGTTGAGCCTCCAGCTGTCTTCCGATGAGCATCTTTCTGTCTTTGGCTCAGGTCATGGTCTCAGGGTCCTGGGATTGAGTCCCATATCACGCTTTTTGCTCAGCTTAGAGCCTCCTTCTCCCTCTGCCTCTCCCCCTGCTCATGTTCTTGCACTCACTCTCTCTCTCTCTCTCTGACAAATAAACAAAATCTTAAAAAAAAATGTTCCATATAAACTATTTTATTACCTGCAAATAGGAGTCATTTTCCTACTTCCTCTCCATTGTTGTCTTTTATTTCCATTTCTTGCTTTGCCAATTAAATAGAAGTAAAGAGAGAGTTGACATTTTTGCCTTATCTCCATCCTTAGGAGAGGAACAGTAGTTGTTCACCATTGAGAGAGTCCAAAATATGCTGCTTCCAAATATGTCACTTTGGCATAAGGATTATTTTTAACTGAAGGCAACTGAGAATCAACAGATGGAAGAAAATCCTCTGCTCTCCCCTCTAGTGCCTAAATGCAGGATATAAATTTCCCTTTGTGAAGGTATCATTGGCATAAACTTCCTCCTTCCCCTTGCCATCTCCTGAACCACGATGAGGAGAGCAACTCTTATCACCAGAGATGGAGGGCCAGCACCGAGATGAGGCTGCATAAACAAATGTTACTAAAATAATCCTTATATCAAATTAGTTTCTCCCATATATATCCTAGTTCCTCAAACCTCCTTCCCTTTGTCTAGTCACTTCTCCACATTATTTTGCCTTTTGTTAAAATGGTATATAAGCCCCTGAGTCTAAACACTTCTTTGGGTTTTCACTTCTTTTCTATAATGCTCTCATGCACATAAAAATGTTAAAATTGTGTGAAACGTGTAAGTCTTTTCTCCTGTAATCCGTCTTATGTCAGTTTTATTTGCAGGCCCAGTCACTAGCCATTGAACTCAAAAGGTTAAAGGAAGGGCGCCTGGGTGGCTCAGTGGGTTAAAACCTCTCAGAGTCATGATCTCAGAGTCCTGGGATGGAGCCCCACATTGGGCTCTCTGCTCAGCGGGGGGCCTGCTTCCCCCCCCCCACCTCTCTGCCTACTTGTGATCTCTCTGTCAGACAAATAAATAAAATCTTTAAAAAAACAAAAAAAGGGTAAAGGAAAAGCTGGGTTTTTGTTGTTGTTGTTGTTCCCTACATCAAGAATGCTATTAGCTGAAGGGTTTTCATAAATGCCCTTTATCAAGCTGAGGAAGTTCCATTCTGTTCCCAATTTGTTGGGAGTTCTGTCATGAGTGTATCTGCTTTATTATGTGCTCCAAACTCTGTCCTTTAACTTTGTAAGCTATTAAGACTCTATTTTTCTACTTGTGTTCTAGCCATTCTGCGTTACAGAAACTGGGCAATGTCTTCGATTAAAAAGTCATGCATATGTGTAAGCCTGACGATTCACAGACATGTAACCTGGGACAAATAATATATTATATGTTAATAAAAAAAAAGTCATGCATAATACCCTTCTTTCAAGAATTGACTCCCCTCTAGTTTCTACCCACTTTTGCTCACTTTCCAGTGCCTTCAAATAGACATTGTTTAACTTTTTTTTTCTTAGAGTATAATTGTTTTCTACAGCAGGTCTAATCTGATACAAGCTATTCTGCCATTAACATAAGTGAAACTCCAAAAGACCACTTAAAAAATACACTTTTTTGTTCAGTGTAATGCTAAAGCCCTGAAAAATATGTCTTGTTTCATCGCCCACAGATGACTGGATTCCTAATCACTTGCACATAAATGAAGGAGGAGGAGAGTTCGCCTAGAAGGTCAGGAGATGACACTTGAAATGGTTTTTCTTTCAAGTGCTTTGTTCACTACTGCTCTGTCCCCAGTTCCTCAACGATTAGTTTAGCAAAATATTGGAAATTGGAGAAAATCTTTTATATGAATTTCAAATAATTATTACCTATTAGCTCTTTTAGGACAGGAACTACATTTTATGTTATGTTATACTTTAAACGGTGGGTTTTTTTAAAGCACACAGAGAACACAACATCCATTCAGTAAATATTTTGGGATTAGGTATGATAAAAGAAAATGACACATCTTAAGCTTATAAAATGTTCTCTCTCAGTTTCATCTCCATTAAACTGGAAAAACAAAAATTACTATTCCATGGATCCATGTATTTATTTTCTATTTCAATAATAATTGGCCTCTCTTAAATATTTACCACAACATATTACCAATTAACATATTTGGGATTGTAGGGGGCACTTATTTTATTTAAATCCACATTATGGGAGATAAGACATATTGTGTTCAAACCAAAGAAGGGCTCCTCATCAGAACCTGGATACATGTAAACACTGCCCATTAAAAACATCACTAGGTCTGCTTGGAAGGATTCTTTAAATCGCAAGCTCAGGTTTAAACCAGTTGTAAATAAATCTTGATGAAAGGACTTATCAGTTAAATAAAACTATTTAGTTCTTCCTCTAAGAAGGCAAAATTATACCTGAAGCCCTTGGCTTTAGGTCTTGCCAAAGACTCCATTCTTCACTGATTGAATAACTTCCTTTGAAAACAATTAAAATCGTGTCTGGTAAAAGAAAGCAAAGTTATTCTGTTTCTTATTTTAATATTCTTATAAATAGATAGAGTTCAGTTACAGTTCAGTATCATTTGAGGTCTTCCTTAATAATGAGAGTACAGACTAGATAAAAAAGGTCTAAGTTCTACTGTTCCACTTCTGAAGCAAGAAGAAAGAAAAATACTTGCCAGTCATGGAGTAAACCTAAGTGTCTTTCAAAACCATTGAACCTACTGAAAGCTTTTCCTAAAGACAACCTACAATCAATATAAAAGGCACTGCAGAGAATGAATATTTAATGATCGACAAGCCAATATGCTGAATGCGAGGAATAATGGCTTGGGAAAGTAGATAGAAGGATTTTGTTACATTGGAGGATCAAATGAATTACAATTAGTCTAATGATGAAACCTTTTAAGTCTTTCCTTTATGGCTGTTGTCCTGAAATTCTAGTCATGGGTTTATTATAAATTCTATTTTCATGTCCACTGAGCTTCTCCACATGCGCACAGATAATACAAACTCTTTCTTATCCATGATGGGTTCATGAACCTAAGATTAAGTTTAACTTTATAATTATTATTATTATTATCTGGCTTACCATTTTTACCTCAGGTGCAAAACAGAAGACATATTGACAGCCCACAATGTTCTTAAAAAGCTGTTTCAAAGACCTCCCAACTTCCAGGTCACTTTAGTCTCTGAATGAAAGATAAGGAATAATTCGATCAAGCAGCAACAGAGAAATCTAACAGGTCAGTGTGAGGTGGGAACACAGTCAACCTAAAAAGGCTTGACATCAATCCAACTGGAAAAATTTCCCCCCTTAAAAGCAATGGCTTAGTTAGTCCATTCCCTTAGAGATGAAATGGCCAGTCCTTTTATTCCATGAGGATTTTTGTTCTGGAGATTCTAACCCATTTTTCAGAGGGATCCACTCAGTTTCCTTAAAGCCTTGGGATTATAGGGGCCCAGTGAGTATGACGTGTCTGTGCCAAGGGATGAGTCAGGGAATAAGAAGGGCGATGACTCTCTATGCGCGTGTGCGTGCGTGTGGTGGGGGGAAGTAGCTATAAAGAAGCCTCTCTTTTGAATCCCAGAGTATGTTTACTGTATTATTATTCTTTTGTGCTCCCTGAGTAAGGGGAGTATCCCCTTTTGGGGGTATGGTTCTACTTTATCCTTTCAAATTTGATATTCGACAATTCATTGTTTTGACTTCTTGGAATGCTCTCAAGATTTTCGGTTCTTACTGTTCTTTTTTTCACAGTAGAGAAACTAATGAGGGTATTTACAAGGGATGTAAGGCCCAAAATCTGGGAGCAAGTTAAAGCAACCAGTAAATAGAAATAATCTAAACTATTCTTAAGGCACCGCCACTTTGAAACAGTTAAGCAAAGCTGTGTAACCTTGAATAATTTATTTGACTACTCTGTATGTCAATTTCTCTATCTATAAAATAGAGCTTAAAAACAATACCCACTATATAGAGTATTATAAAGATAAAAAAAATTTATAGATATAAAAACACTTACAACAATGCCTGGCAAATAGCAAGTGTTTTATAAATGTTACACATCATTATTGTAATTGTTTGCATTTTCTTTAAAAAAAAAAAACCGATGAACAGTGTTATGCCATTTATATCAATCAAAATCCTTTCCTAATATAGAGCAATTATATTTCTATATAATTTTGTAATGTGATCATAGGTTCAAGTTATTTTATTTTATTTTATTTTATTTTATTTTATTTTATTTTATTTTATTTTATTTTATTTTATTTTATTTTATTTTATTTTATTTCATATAAACGTATCCATGCATGTACATCTTCCAGGTACATTTTTATTTGTATATGGTAATATATGATGGCTTTACTTATTTAAATAATTTTTGGCACTTGAACTCATCCTAATTTTCCTCAATACGGGTAATAACCCATTGAAAATTTTGATATGTTATTTTTCCTCCGTCAAGAGAGAGGGTATGGGGACACCTGGGTGGCTCAGTGGGTTAAAGCCTCTGCCTTCAGCTCAGGTCATGA
>CM053604.1:151274642-151303424 GCA_028646535.1 Procyon lotor
TTTCTTTGTTAAGAGATCTCTAACAACAGACTGCACAATTGATCGTGGTCCTTTTCATTTAAAAATTACCATTAGAGTTAAAGTTTTATATTATTTTTGAGCTATACATTTGGGACTGAAGCCCAAAAGCAAATCTAACTTGGAAGGTTGTAAAGGTGCAGCTTTTTGGTACTTGGAGGTCAGACCTGGTTTCTACCCTAATCCTGTACTTATTAGCTGTGCAACAGTGGGCATATTTATAATCAGACTGGGTTTCAATTTTATCATTTATAAAGTGGGTAAAAAAAGATCTACTTAGGGGCGCCTGGGTGGCTCAGTCGTTAAGCATCTGCCTTTGGCTCGGGTCATGATCCCAGCGCCCGGGGATCGAGCCCAGCATCGGGCTTCCTGCTCAGCGGGAAGCCTGCTTCTCGCTAACTCCTTCTGCTTGTGTTCCCTCTCTCACTGTGTCTATCAAGTAAATTAAAAAAAAAAATCTAAAAAAAAAAATCTACTTAGGGAGCGCCTAGGTGGCTCAGTTGGTAAGCATCTGCCTTTGGCTCAGATCATGATCCTAGGATCCTGGGATTGAGCCCTGTGTCAGGCTGGGCAGGGAGCCTGCTTCTCCCTTTCCCTCTGCCTGCCTCTCCCCTGCATGTGTTCTTTCTCTCTCTCTGTCAAATAAATAAAACCTTAAAAAAAAGTACCTACTAAGTAATCCAATTAAAAATGGGCAGAAGATACAAATAAACATTTTCCAAAGAAATCTAGAGATGGCCAGGGACACCTGGATGGCTCATTTGGTTGAGCATATGCCTTTGGCTAAGGTCATTGTTCCAGGGTCCTGGGATTGGGTGCTGCATCGGGCTCCCTAATCAGCAGGGAGCCTTCTTCTCCCTTTGCCTGCGGTTCCCTCTGCTTGTGCTTTCTCTCTCCCTATGAGAAATAAGCAAATAAAATCTTTAAAAAAATACACAGATGGCCAAAAACACATGAAAAGATGCTCAATGTCACTGATCCTCAGGGAACTGCAAATCAAAACTGCAATGAAAAAAATATCACAATAATAATACAAGAAACAAGAGGTGTTGACAAGGATGTGGAGGAAGGGGAGCCCTCTTGCACTGTTTTTGGGAATACAAGCTGGTGCAGCCACTCTGGAAAACAGTATGGAGTTTCCTTAAAAAGTTAAAAATAGAAGTAACCTATGATCCAGCAATTGTATTACTCAGTATTTACCCAAAGAATACGAAAATGCAAATTCAAAGGACTATATGCATCCCAAAGTTCATAGCAGCATTATCTACAATAGCTAGATTATAGAAACAGTCCAGTGTCCATCATCAACTGATGAATGGGTGAATGGATAAAGAAGATTGGTGTACACACACACACACACACACACACACACACACACACACACTGGAATATTACCCAGCCCTAAAAAGAATGAAATCTTGCTACTTATTAGACATAGATAGAGCTAGAGTGTAATGCTAAGCAAAATAAATCAGTCAGAGAAAGACAAAGACTGTATGGTTTTACTCATATGTGGAATCTAAGAAACAAAACAAATGAGCAAAGGGAAATAAAGAGAGAGAGAGAGAGAGGGAAACCAGGAAATAAACTCTTAATTACAGAGAACAAACTGACAGTGACCAGAGGACAGGTGGTTGGGGAGGGGGGATGGGTGCAACAGGTGATGGGGATTAAGGAGTGCACTTGTGATGAGCACAGGGTGCTGTATGAAGGTGCTGAATCACTATACTTACACCTGAAACTAATATTATACTGTATGCTAACTAGAACTTAAATAAAAACTTAAAAAAACCCTCTAATAGAGTTGTAATGAGTAATGAAAAACTAACATATGTAAAGTGTAAAATGCCTGGATAATGCATGGTACACCATCAAGAGGTTGTGGTGATCATTAGATTAAGTCAAATGAAATAGTAAGTATGGAAACTACTGGCCAAATATCTGTATACACATAATAGTCCTCGAATAAAAGCTGGTTGCCTTCTGTTTTTTTGCTTTTCTTTCTCTATGGTTCCCTTTCAGCATCCACAAGGGGCTTCTACTAACCTGTCTAAACATTTTATTCTCTTTGCTGTCAAGGAGCACGTGCCATACAGGCCTTCTGGCAATGAAAATCTTCCATTGGATAGTCACCTGTGCACGGAAGATGAGAGGTCATTTCTGAACTTTCCAATCCCCCTATAAAAACAGAGGAGCAAGGACAGCAAAATTAAAAGCCGGGACAACATCTACAACAAAACTAGCTGATAAGGTATGCGCATGAAGCTCAAAGCACTAGTAATTGAGGAAAGCTACAGACAGCCCAAGAGCTGGGCGGTATCACCAGCTGTATAGTAGAACACAGGGAAGCAATAAAGCATTGCAAGATCTGAGTATCTCAAAATAGCCAACAAACACTCACGTGAAAGATGGGAGGTTCAACTTGAGGCTAGCAGATGAAACTGGAAGAAGTTTTGCATACCATATGGCAGGGGAGTGCAAAGTGTCTAGGGGAGCACAATGAATGTTCAAAGCTAATCAGCCAAATGTCCACTCCAGGACAAGCCCTGCATGGAGGAGATTGTGAGAAAATAATGCTAATTAAGTAGAACAGGTACAGTAGAGACAAAGGAAATAGAGGGTCCACGTGAAACTGAGGAAGAACAGAGTCAAAGGATCTCAGAAAGTAGGCGGCTATATTTGTAAACACTACACAAAAGCAACAAAAAAAAGACAGCAATACAGCTGTGAAATTAGAAAAACTGTCTCAAATCCTGCCTTTCTTTCCCCAAAGTTCAGGAAAACGATTTCACATAAAAAATTGTGAAAAAAGTTATCAAGGTGAAATCCCATACAAAATTATGAAAAGGAAAAAGAGACTAGGAAAGAGGATTTTTGGGGCACCTGGGTGGCTCAGTGGGTTAAAACCTTTGCCTTCGGCTCAGGTCATGATCTCGAGGTCCTGGGATCGAGCCCTGCATCGGGCTCTCTGCTCAGTGGGGAGCCTGCTTCCCCCCTCTCTCTGCCTGCTTCTCTGCCTGCTTGTGATCTCTCTCTCTCTCTGTCAAGTAAATAAATAAAATCTTTTTTTTTTTTTTAAAGAGGATTTTCAAGGATAAAGGCTGCATACAAAATGTTATTGCTGTGCCTGAACTCAGGGATAGGGTTCCCATGAGCAGTTGCTGAGAAGTCGACTTGACAACAAGCCTTGGACAGCCATAATGTTGAGACAAGATGTGTGAGAGTACAATGTATAATGTCAATACACTTGACAATGTAGATAAAATACAACTAAAACAACATGGAAAGATAATAGGAGTAGCAAAAAAAAAAAAGATTTAGTTGTTTTCAGTGATCTTATGAGAGCTGGTATTAATGGTATTATGTTCTGGGGCCTTGTGTTTGTATACTGTGTGATTAAGCTAATTAATAATTGCGAATTTTCTATTTCTGTCGCCTCTTTTGTCCTTGGAAACCAAGATTCTTGGTGTGGAAAGATTATAAATGGTCGAGGTATAGATAGAGACAATAGGTAACAGACACAGATATAGATTATTGCCTAACTCTGTCTTAGAAATAGTGACTAACCTAATATCAGTGAACTTCTTTAGAAGTTTGTAGTCTAGGAATACCTTTTATCACAGAAAGAAAACAGCTTCTTAGAGAAATGGCTAACTCCAAATCTGGCTCAAGAAGTATACGAGAGAATCCTGGAAAATATTGCCATCTCAAATAGCAAGGAAGTTCTTAAAGGTCACTAATATTATACGACAAAGCCTTAGGAGCCAACTTAAAGAAATTCTCAAAGCCCAAAGATGAGAAAATTTAATAACTATAATGGATTGAAATACATGAGTTCATAGTTGAAACAAAAACAGTGACCCATTTGGTTACCTTCGCGAGATTCCAGGGAAATAACTCATTGTTTTATTAAAACAGTAAACACAGGGAAAAAATTGAGTATTTTTCCTCCTTCCTACACGAACTATTACATTGAGTAATTATATAGTACAGGGGGGATTGTTTCTTATAGAAATATTCCAGCTAGGGGCACCTGGGTGGCTTATTTGGTTGAGTGTCTGCCTTCTGCTCAGGTCATGATCCCAGGGTGCTGGGTTGGAGCCCCCTGTTGGGCTCCCTGCTCAGTGCAGAGCCTGTTTCTCCCTCTGTCCCGTTCCCTCTGCTCATGCTTTCTCTCTCTCTCTCTCTCCCTCTCTCTCTCTCTGTCACTCTCTATCTCAAATAAATAAATAAAATCTTTAAAAAAAATTTCAGCTAGTAAGTGATGACAAAATGGCTGAATTATTAATACCGTTCTATTGCAAACACTAATGAAATCATGGATGTAGGCATTAAGTATTGATAGCTGCTAACATCACAAAAAGTGAGTCAAGCAGACATTTTATACCTCCTGGTGAAAGAACATAATACCATCAACGTGGTATTCTTCCCCTAACCAAAATCAAACCCGACTCTGACTGAGAGTATAGGCCCAACCACAAACTATCAGGAGTTAGAACAAAGGAACACGGAGGTGCACTCAGCGTAATGCAGACCATGGGAAACTCTACCGATCCAACGATCTCATTTCTTTTTTTTTTTTTTAAGATTTTATTTATTTGACAGAGAGAAACACAGCGAGAGAGGGAACACAAGCAGAGGGAATGGTAGTGGGGGAAGCAGGCTTCCTGCCGAGCAGGGAGCCCGATGTGGGGCTCGATTCCAGGACGCTGGGTCCTGACCTGAGCCGAAGGCAGACGCTTAACGACTGAGCCACCCAGGCGCCCCCTCATTTCTTCAACAAATATATTGCAGAGAGAATTAGAGGTGGGGGGACAGGGAGGGAGAGAGAAAGAAAGAGAACATACAGATTAAAATAATATTAAAAAAACAACAAAACTAGGGGCACCTGGGTGGCTCAGTGGGTTAAAGCCTCTGCCTTCAGCTCAGGTCATGATCTCAGGGTCTTGGGATCGAGCCCCACATCGGGCTCTCTGCTCAGCGGGGAGCCTGCTTCCTTTTCTCTCTCTCTCTCTGCCTACTTGTGATCTCTCTCTCTCTCTGTCAAATAAATAAATAAAATCTTAAAAAAAAATAGGCAAAACTAAGCTATAATGTTTAGGAATAGATATATGGATGACAAAATCACAAGGAAAAGCAAGGAAGTGATTACCACAAAAGTAGAATGTGTTTACTGTTAGGACTGAAGGAGGCGGTCATCATCACTAGGGTCCTTAGCAACACTGTATGTATTTCTTGACCAAGGTAGTGTCAAGAATGTGTACCTTATAATAAATATAGTTAATAATAATAAATAAGTTACGAGTTTGTTTAATGCAGTTTTCTGTGTCTGTGTTATATTCTATAGTTGAAGGCATAGTATAATAAAAAATATATTTGATCCCAGTTCCTGGCAGATAGCTCCTAAAACCCTTGGAATTGCCCAAGTGTTAGGAGTATCTTTTGTTAAAAGGTGCCCCTTTTGAAAACACCTGAGTTTATGCTAATAAGGTGACTTAGGATGGGACCCTTAGAGAGCCTCAGGATAGGGCTGGTCACCAGAAAGACTAGGTAATGAGAAAGTTGGCACTTTCAGCCCCAACCACTAACCTCCGGGCAGGGAGCTGTGTGCGCTGCAGATTAACCTCTATGAAAGTTTTCGAACAACAAGTCTATTTTATTTTATTTTATTTATTTATTTATTTACTTACTTATTTACTTATTTATTAATTATTTATTTTGTTTTATTTTATGTTTTTTCAGTGTTCCAAGGTTCATTGTTTATGCACCATACCCAGTGGTCCATGCAATATGTGCCCTCCTTAATACCCACCACCAGACTCACCCATCCCCCCACCCCCTCCCCTCTAAAACCCTCAGTTTGTTTCTCAGAGTCCACAGTCTCTCATGCTTCCTCTCCCCCTCTGGTTTACCCCAATTTACCTTTCCTTTCCTTCTCCTAATGTCCTCCATGTTATTCCTTATGCTCCACAAGTAAGCGAAACCATATGATAATTGCCTTTTAAGTTTTGATTAGCTCTCAGGTTGGTGAATGCTTTCATGTGCTGGGAGGGTGGCAAATCCCAGTGCCATGGGGACAGAAGCCTCTGGACCCTTCCAGACCTCACTCTATGTATCTTTTCATCTGCTTGTTCTCCCATGTCCTTTATATCTTTTATAATAAACTGGTAAATGTAAGTACATGTTTCTCTGAGTTCTGCGAGCCTCCCTACAAACTGATTCAGCCCGAGGAGGATGTCCGGGGGTTCTCCAATTTATAGGCAGCTGATCAGAAGCAGAAGTGACATCCTGGACTTGTATTTCGCATCTGAGTAGAAGCAGCCTTGTGAGACTGAGGTCTTCACCTGTGAGATCTGACACTAAGAACTGAGTTAAATATAGGACGCCCAGTCAGTGTTCCTGGAGAATTCCATTGCTTGTGCTGGGAAAAACACACTGGAGAAGGCCACAAAAAAATCCAGCCATATCTTTTTGGACACAAGGTTTGACCCAGTTAAATTAATGTTTATAAAGTGTTATTTCCAGGTATACGTATTTTAATGAAAAACTGTTGAAGTTTACTTAGAATGCCAAACTATTTAAATAGGTAACTCTAGGTGCCTGCGCTAAAAGTGGTACTTATTTTCACCTTTCAGCTTTTTAGCAATGGAAAAGTCTTCTACACTAAAGACAATTGAGAGAAATGGGATTATTTCTTGGTACCAGAGGCTATCTGGTAGGGTATGAGAAGAAAACATGAGAACTTCTATCTAGCTGTCTGTCTGTGCATCTATATTCTTAATCTTATTCTTTTCTATTTTTGTGTATAGTTTACTGGGTTCATATTAGAGTTCTGGTGCTATATATAATTTATAATTAAGTGAATATTGGGCATGCCTACTCAATTTTTTCTTTTTTTTGTAGATAGGGAATTTCAGGCAGAATGGTTTAGAGGCCACAGCTCTACTCACTTGAACAGTTCAGGAGTAAGCTGAAGGTTGAAATGAGGAGGGATGGCAGGTCTTGGTATCTTGGGAATGCAAGTCTGTTCCTAGCCTTAAGTTCATAGGCCAATGGGAAGGGAAATGAATCTTATCAGTAATTCTATTTTAGAATGTGTGCTGCTGAAGGGAGCACGATTATCAGTAATTCTAAACAGGAGCTTATATACAAATCGTAAACATATGGATAATAAATCCATGTTTTAAAATCTCACAACATCCCCATGAGATCTAAAGAAGTAATTTTACAAAAGAGAAACAGAGATCCAGACTAGCCAAATCAATTAAAACCTATCTAGGTGTCAAAACTAAATCTTCTAACTCCAATTTGTATCCTTAATTTTGAAGTGATAATGGTATATTTTGTTGTTTGTAGTAGATGTACATTCCTTTTTTTAATTTAATTTTATTTTTTCAGTGTTCCAAGATTCATTGTTCATGCTTCTTTTAAATAGATGTACATTCCTATTTAAGATTGGTAGACAATAACTTTTTTGTCCTGAGTTAAACAACAAATAACAATTAGGTGTGGGTTTCTAGAGTGGATAATCAAATTGTAAATTATTGGGGACTAACCATAATTTTGTAGGTACTCAAAAAGAGATCAGAGGTATACTTAACCAAAATAGATAAATCTTTGGTGGTATTAAATTACTGTCCTGGATCAGCAACCTGACTTCTCAGTGTTCTAGATACCGAAAGGTAAGATTGTCTTACTTTCAGGTAACTAATCAGGCAGTGACTTACAATATTGGCACATTGTAATGTGTTTTAGGCAAACCTAGTGTTAGCCCTACTTACTGTTTGCAGAAAATAATGATGATAATATTTTCACTGGCTCTTTTCTGAATTGCCAGCCAGCCTATGTTTGGAAGAGTGATTATATTCTGAGGAATGCCTGTGTAACAGTATGAAGGCTAAATGTTGTTGTTCATTTAGTTTCTGGCTCTTTCTACCTAAGTCATTATGATTTGCAAATGTTTGTTAGATTTTGGAACACTAAGCCCATTTGACTCCATACCATTTGCAAGGGGGAAGATCTCAGTGTCAAGTATGGATTGGGAGCTATGAATCAAGATCAAAAGGTGCAGAAGAAAGGCAGGAAGAGTTTATCAGGAGATCAGGTCTGGATGCTGGGTAACAGTCATGATGCATCAACACTGAACCCATTAGGCTCCATGGATTTGTATTCTTTGCACTCTTTTTAGAGGGTCACTAATCAGTTAGCAGGGCCCAAGGGGTATAGAGGCAAAATGGAAGGCTTCCCTCAGTTTCCTAAGGGCAAGAGAACAAGGCCAGAGCCATAAATGAAAAGCAAAGTCAATAAGTCTAAGTAGACTGTGATAGTCTCAAAGATATGAGAATTCAAAGCCACAGACTTGTTATTATATTTGTCATGAAGCAATAAATACTTTGAAATTGAAAATACATCCTCCTTTTTAAGGGAAGATTCCATCTGATTGGAGCAAAGGTTAACTAATTCCAAGTGTGACACAGTTGTGATTCATTGTCAAGAGTAGATTACGCACACCAGTAGTTTCTTTAGTCATGACATTTTAAGCACTCAAAGTAAACATTTTCAAAGTGATTGCATAACAAACTGGTGGTGCTATATTTTTCTCGATTTCTTCCTAACATGAAGAGGTCAAAAGTAGAATTGCAGAACAAGTTGTTTGTGTGTGAGCTAAGATAATTTTGGCATCACATTATAAGAATGGTTCCTTCTAAAGAGTCTATAAATGGAATAGAAGTTCTGTTGCAGATGCCTTCCACAGTATGGGAGGATGAACGAGTTTCTCAGATGCTCTCAGGTCAATCTCCTAAGAGGAAACCGTACTTCCTTATTATTGCTACTGCTCTGAACGTGCAACAGGAAATTTCTTTCTTGAGTTATTTGATTTACAAATCTGCAGACTTCTACACAAGAATATTCCTTCTCTGATAGCTACCCTTCTGGAATATGGATGGGAGAGTCTACTCAAGTCTCCAAGTCCACTGGGAAGAAGGATGGATAATTAGAAACCCAGGAGTTCTTTGTGAATAAATCTAGACCATTGGCCGTTCTCATGTTGTTTTCTTGCAAACGTCGCTATAGTGAGTCAGTCCATGTGTTTGACCATGGATGTCTTACCATCTTGGGACACAAGAATTAAATGTCATGTGGCTGTTTGCAATATATGTTTTCTCTCAACAGAAATAGGAAACAGGGCATCAACAGCATCACAAAATTCCAGCATTCTGGGTCTTTCTCACTTCTACAGTTCTTTAGTACCTATCAGAATGGTTGGCTGACTAGAAAACTTCTGGAATGTTGTTTAAAACAACTGTGTCTCATTCTTAGCCAAAGGAATTGTAGACATGTTAGAATTTTACCATGAGCATTTCTGACTTTCAACAGCATAAATGAAAGAACTGCTATATATACTAATGTCTATTTACAGTCAATCCTTGATCCATTGTGCTGTCATAAGGCTTGATTAACATTGGTTTGATCCTTCACTGGGTAAATATTTTCGAGTTGAATTTTATGATAATACTTTGGTTTTTTGTTGAAAGCCACTATGAAAAATAAGCGCATAAAGTTCCTTACAGTTTATGTACAATGTATTGTTGCCTTCCATCCCGGATGTCTTGATATGAAACATGAGTGAAAAAATGTTCTCTTTGAAATTAGTGCTAAGAAGAGCTTTGCTTCCCTTCAAGAACTATCAGCCATCAGCCCCTTTTGCAATTGGCAATTATGTAACTGGTTGGGGCACTTGTCTACCTGGAAGCTCAATGGTTTAATTTGGTTACTCAATGGTATGTTGACTCTTACCTGTATGTTTTTCCCTGGATCCTAGTATATACTTCTAAATATTTATTTTTTAAAATTTACTGTGCCTGTCTTTTGGAGTTATTCAAACCCCTCATTCAGTGAAGTGCTGGTATAAGCAAATATAAACAAGAAATTTTTAAAAAGGGATGGAGTTTGGGAATAAAATAAAATGACACCATGGAATTCCCATGAAATTACTTCTTCACTACTTAAATCAATGAATTGGAGTTTCCCCTTTGGGAATTAAGCCTGGAACTCTTTTTTTCTGAGTTGAATGAACTCAATTTCTGATTGAGTGAAACTTTGGGAAAATTAGCTGAAAGCGCTACACCAGGGAGATGCAATGTTAATAAAATTCTAAGGAATTTGCCAAGTCATCATTTTCACCATAATCACAGCATGTTAGAATTTTATGTACTGAATACTTTCTTTTTTTATTTTTTTGAATACTTCTTTTTAAATAAACTAGGGAAGAAATAGCTTGAAATCATCACTTAAGCATTTTCATTTTTTTCCCCATTAATGTATGAGAAATTTGACAATTTATATCTGTAAGTGAAATTAATAGGGAGAGAATTTTAGTCATTCTTGAAGGCAAAACTTCAAGTAGTGAAACATTTTTAAATATTGGAAAGGGTACTATTATTTACATGTTTCAAAATTCAAAAATACAAAATTATATTTAATGAAAAGTTTCTCTTCAAATCCTGCCCTCCAACTGTCCAGCTTCCTTCCTAAGATGCGACCAATCTTAGCAGTTTCTGATGTCTTTTCAGAGATATTTTATTCTTATACAAACAAGTGTATGTGTGTGTGTATATATATATATATTTACATACAAGTGTTATAATTTCCTCCTTTTAATAGAAAATGTATCATACTATTAGATAATTGTTTTTAATCTTTTAAAAATTGTGTACGTAATGTATTTTGGAGATCATTTCGGAAGAGTACAAAGAGCTTTCTTTTTTTTAGTTTTTTAATTACTAGAACATAGAGCAGTGCTTATTAACATTGCTAGTAACACATTTGTTAAAATGAAAATTTTCTTTTAATTATCATTATTTTTTAAGATTTTATCTATTTGAGAGATAACAAAAGAGAAAGAGTGAGAGAGAGTGAGCTTGTGCATAAGGAGGGGAACGGAAAGGCAAAGAGAGAGGGAGAAGCAGACTCCCTGCTGAGCAGGGAGCCTGTGACCTTGATCCCAGAACCCCCAGATCAAGACCTGAGCCAAAGGCAGACACTTAACCAACCGAGCCACCCTGGTGTCCCTCTTCATTTTTTTTCTTAAGCCTTCCTAGGATGTCATTTATGGCTGTTTTATAATTTACCAGTCCTTTATGAACAAACATCTGTACTTTTCTCAATCTTTTGTTATTATAAACAATGCTGACATGGATAAGCTTATACACGGCTGCAACATTATACACTTATACACCCAATACAACATTCTTGGGTGTTGTAAGATGAATTCTTATGTGTAGACTTACTGGCTCAAAGGACATGTGCATTTACAATCTAGTCGGCTAGCATGACTTGCCCTCGGTGGAGTCATTCTGATTTCCCTGCACATCTGCACTGTGACTGCCTGTTTCCCCACATTTTGCCAGCACACAGTGGTTATTCGATTTTCTAATCTCTGTGGTTCTGATAAATGAAAAAGTGTTTTCTCAATGTAGTTGTAATTTGCACTCTTCTAGTGCAGGAAAAAAATTATGTTAACTTTTTTTTAAGGACAAAAGATCCCTAAGTTAAGTGGAGTATAATCTGACCCTTAATACCGTTCTTGGAGTCTGTAGCAGGTTAGCATTGGAGTTCAGAGATCAAGAACATGGCAAGATGCCCAGAACCAAGATGGAAAGAAAAGTCAGCAGGCCCCATTTCAAGCATATTTGCCTTGACAAAGTCCCTGATGATGTCCCTAGAAGGTAACTTCTGTTTTCATGCATATGCAATTAGAAGCTAAATTTCAGATTCCCTGATGACAAAAGTTGCTTCTAATTACTGAGGAGAGGTGGGTTTTTTTTTTCCCTTTGCTTCAATGTATCTCTTAGAAAAATGAAGTAAAACAGGTTCTATATTTATAGATAAAACTAAGCCACACAATAGAACTGTAGGGGATTGGACCAAATCATCTGGGTCACTTGAGGGTTATAAAGATTAAATGATATGTTTAACACTAGGACTATTCTGTTTAGGAAGGAGGCATGTTGCTAATTAGCATAATTGCCTCATGACTTGCAGTAACTATCAGTGCGTTTGTTTTTCTAATTTTGTTTTGTTTTGTTTTGTTTTGGTGCTTTTGCAAAAGAGAATCATTCAATGGTGTTTAGTGCTGTATCTCTTTACAAATAATCATAACCGTATATATCACAGATATATTAGCTACATGTCTGTCTTTGCAACAGGTACTTCAAAAGCAAGTTGGCACGCAATACAATAAAAAGACAAGATCATGAGTTAGGCCAGATGGGTTTGTACTAGCTCTCACTAGCTGTGGGACCCTGAGTAAGTTCCTTGACCTTTCTGAGCTTTCATTTCTTCAGCTGAAATATGGAGATAATAATCTGACCTATTTACTCCGGGTCTTGCTGAGGAAATACTGGGACATTGTAATGTGAAAAGGCTTTGCAACTATAAATGGCAATACATCTGTCAGTGGATCTAATGTTGCTAGCATAGAAAACTTAGTCAAACACAATATCCTCGGATTAATTCTCCGAAAAAGCCTCTCTTAAAGCTTTTAGCAAATCCAAACTGATTATCATTATTATGGTTTTTTTTTTTTTTTTAATTTGAGCCCAGGTTGACACTTAATAGCTCAATAATCTTACATCTCTCACAAGTGGAATAGCATCTTGGGAACAGCGTTAAATTAAAAATATGTCTATAGAACAAAATATTTTATGAGCCTAATAGACAGCTATGGATGAAATTCGCTCAGTTTAGCAAAGAAGGACTTCATTTATTTGTGTTTAGAGAAAAGTGGGTCGGGCCTCGTTTATCTCCCTGGTGTTGTATTCTTTCCACTTAGTATTCCAAGATCTAACAGCTGGAGCTCATTTCTTTAACCTTTAATAGGTGTGTGCTAATAAACTTCTTAGTAGTACGAAGATAAAACAGACCAGGAGCCGGACACTCTAAAGAGACAATCAGTGCTGGTTTCTAGCAAACCTCCGCCCTGCAACCGCCCCACTCCCTACCCCCACTCCTGGCTCGCCTTCGCTGCAATGCCCCATGGCTAGCTGGAAGCCAGAGAGCTCGCAGGGATAACACAGGGGGCAAGAGCGGGAGTCGGCAGAACTCCAATCGCCCTCGGGGACCTGCGTGGTCTGGGGACCCACGGTTCAGCCAGGTGCGTTGGCAGCAGCCGCTGGGCGCCGCATTGCACGTGGCAACAGGTGCAGCGCAGTCCTAGGTTGACGCCCGGGGCCTGGGGCGCGTCTGCATTTAGACCGGGAGCGTGCGGGGCTTCCGGACCAGGACGCTGGAGCGCCAGAGGAGAGGGCGAACTGGCTGGTCTAACCCGCCCATCTGCCGGGTAGATCGGAGTCGAGCGGAGCGCGGCGGGAGTCTCCCGGGCCTGTGTTCCGAGGTACAGCCACGCACGTCTTTCCAGTTTCTTGGGGCGCTTCCCCCACCTTGAACGTCGCCTGCCCTTTGTCTCTAGCAGCAAGGTACAGGCTGGGGCAGCTCGGAAGGGGTGGCGGCGGGGGAGCGCGATAGAGGCGGCGGAGCTTTTCTATTTACAAGTTTCCTGAACTCCCCGCCTTTGCTCCACCCCCAGCGGCTCGAGAGGCGGGGAGGCTGGGGCGCCCCGGACTCCGGGTTCCCGCCTGGCAGCTGCCGCCGCCGCTGGCGTGCAGAAGTGGGGTGAGGGACGAGCCGTGTGGCCCCAGGTGCAGACGTTGTCTGCTGGGCACTGACTGCACCGCGGGTCTCCGTGGTGGGCCCAAAGCGCCTCCGCGGGGGTCCGAAGGGCGCGGGGGCTCTCAGTCCCGGTTTCCCCAACTCTGCCTCTCGGCTCCGGGGAGGAGGAGGAGCTGCGGGTAAGTGCGGAGTTGAGAAGATTCCCGTTGCCCAGCCTGCGGGCGGTGGAGATCTTGGGGTGGGGGAGGGTGCGGGAGGGGGTAGGGGGACAAGGGGAATGCGACCGTCATAGGATGACGGAACTAGTTTTGAGGTAGGGGGCGGGTGTTCTGGGGGCTTGGGTGCCAAAGTTGGGGGAGAAGTGGGGAGACAACGCCAGTGAAGCTGAGGGTGCGGAGATCGGGTCTCACGTGGGGTCCGCGCAGCTGGTGCGGCAGGGACCGATGCGGATCGCAGTAGCTGTCACCTTGAAAGTGACCGAAGGGGTTTACAGTAGACCCAGACTGACCGGCAGATGCTTGCAGCCGGAAGCCGCCCACCAGATACTTGACCCGCTCGGGCCCCGCAGTCCCAGCCTTCTCCGGTTGCGGTTCGCTTGGGCCCATTTTCAGCATAAGCCATCTGGGCTGAAATGTGGCATTAAAGAGATTGCTGCAAATCCCAAGGTCTTCTGGTCCGGTGCCTTACTACTTCCTGCGGCTTACTTGTGCTTTTCTAGCTCTCTAGAAAAATCCACTCCTAAGTAAAAGTCACCTGACTGACTACTACTCTACAGTAATTATGAGACGTATTACCTTAAATTTTTTTCTCCTTTTCTTTCTCAAGATGTACTCTTTGCAAGTAACTAAGTGATCTGATGCCTTTGACTTCGCATAATTTATTTTGGAGTAAGAATGGAGAGATTAAGTCATTTAGCCTGCATAAAGTTTCACATACTCTGTTAACTACTGTTGACTATGTAGTAGATTGTGTGTTGAGAAAGGAAATCCAGCGTGTTTTGTTTGTTTGAATAAAATCAAAGTCTTAGGCAAAACGCAGGGAATGACGGCGGCGTTTGTTTGGCCAGGTGATGGGATTTCAATCATGAGCACACTAAATCCTTAGCCTTGAGGGTGTGGAGGGTGGGGTGCAGGTGTTAGGAGTGGAGGGAACGAAGGGAGGCACTCAAGGAGGGAGGGGGGAATAATAAGGAAATGAGTCGCTGCTTCTTGGGAAACCTACGACCTCCTTAAGTAGGCTAGATACACCCAGATAGTAGTGTGTGGTTAACCCGGAGAGAAACTGAAGAGTTTGGAAATGCAATACCGTAAACCAGCTTCTTTTTCAGGGATAATTAGGGCAGGAAATGATGGACATTTTAAATTGAGCTTATGATGCCTTATTTGTGTAGTGCTTTGCAATGTGTAAGATTCTTTAATTTTTTTCTTCAATATAGTATCCCATAAGGAAAACTATACAAAGAAATGATTAGAACTATTTATCCTTTAAAAAAAAAAAAACTTACTGGAATTGAGTTTAAAATAATATAATTTACTTGTGCTAACTTTTCCCTTAAAAATCAGCATTATGGAGAAAATAGTGCTTACGGAAGACGTGCACCTTTTAATTATATATAATAATACATGGTTACAATTTTGGATTATTTCATAGTGTTATAAAATTCTAGCTATATTTCTTTCTTGGTATTTCAGTTATTAGAAGCATTTAGAAAGTATGTTACATAATAGCTCTCCTCTGTTGGTTGTTTCATGTATGCTTGCTGTATAAAAATGGGTAGATTCAGAAAAAGTATGAATTAAATAATTCCACCATCCAAATAAAAATCAGTGTTTTCTTTGTGCTGGTTAATAAATTAAATTTTTTTAGTTATGTAGTTTAATCAGATGTACTGTTGCATGCTGACGTTTTTTTGTGTGAGTTTTCTTTTTTTTCCTACTTAACCTATGAGGGAAAACTTTGCAGGTCATTACAGTTCTCCAAGAATCTTATTTTACTGGCTACAGAATGTTAAATCATATAGAAGTAACAAATTATAAGCTAAACTGTTATTTCCAATTACTATTAAATATATACTATAAATATATACTTGCCGTAAATATCCTTTATAAAACTCTCTACAGGGCCTACTTCTTTAGGTTGGAGTCCTTGAGATAGTTTTTGGCTCAAAGATCTCTTGATTGAGATGGACCATTTGCTTTCCAAAAAATGTTTTATCCAAGTATGATCCCACCAACACTCTGAGAGTATCTGTGTTACGGTATTTTTTTTTTTTTTATTTGACAGAGAGCACAAGTGGGGGAGAGGGGAGGAAGCAGGCTCCCTTCCCAGCAGAGAACTTGATGTGGGGTTCGATCCCAGGACCCTGAGATCATGACCTGAGCTGAGGGCAGAGGCTTAACCCACTGAGCCACCAAAGTGCCACCATGTTAGGGTATTCTTGTTGATATGGGGGCTTGTTCCTTAAAGGAAAAATAATTCTTCCAGCTTTATAAGTGAACAGTGCTTTCTTGATAGGTAAATTTTCAGTTCTTTAATTACAAATCATGAATACCGAAAATGTTATTTTTCATTTTTATTACCTTTTTATGAATGTAATACCAATTTTTTCCTACTGGAATATTAGTATTTTCCTATTGGTAAGAACTTTTATGGATTGATAATAAACTTTTACTTTTCATATTGCAGATTTTTGGCTTTATAAAGACGTCTTGGCCTTATAAAGACAAAAACCATGAGTTTACAGTGGTTTTAACTAAGAGGTGTTCTATAGTTTAATGTAGCCAAGTCTGTTGACTTTCTCAAAAACAGAATTAACTTTTCTGAATCAGAGCTTAAGGACTTGGTGACAGTGGCAGACTTAAAGAATCTCCCCTTCCCTCCCCACCAATTCTGAGTAAGAGTCTTTTCAAATTTTTTAGAACAGCCTCCATGTCCTGGAGTAGAGACCATTGTAAACCAGATTGGGTTTGTTGATAAGAAAGAGTTGTGCATGGTATATTTCATTAGGAACAACGTTCTTCAAAATCAGAACAAAGTTTTAAATCCTGGGGAATAAAAATGTTTCTGACCTGTTGTTCTATGATTATGTAAATATGTGATTAGGTTCACCATACATTTATTTTTATTTATCTATAGTAGTAGTGTCTTGCCAGATTGTTGGTACAATCATTATTACAGTTCATACTGAATTGTTGATGAGTCTTTTCTTGATGTCTAGACAGACGTATGTGTAGTTTAAAATTTTTTCTCAGGTTTCCAACACTATTTACAGAAGAAACTGTTTGAAGAGGTGGGGGACAAAGGCCTTCTAATTTCCCAAACCTGAGTTCTCTTTCCATATAATGGAAGTTATATACCCTGACTTTTAAAGGCCTTGCTGGGAGTGTTCTCCATCTCTTAGGGCCCACAAATAGGTCACCAGACCATACATGAACCCCACGGATAAGGTTGGTGTGTGTTGTGTGTGTTTTAGGGCATGTCCAAACGAGCCCAAACTTTCTCTGGTGAAAGGTGACCTCCCCTACTTGTCTGGTAGAGACCTGGACAGGGGTGGCTGTCGCCTTTGGGGAAGTGAAGAGTGACTAAGGATGAGTGATCCCATGCTGCAGGAAAAGGATCAGGTTATATGGGACATGGGTTCACCAGTCTAAAATTTTTTTCAGAAAAGCCTGCTTTAACCAGGGTTTCCCATACGTCACTTCGGGAAATCAGTTATAACCAGTAACTGAGTTCAACTGGCAATTACTACTGCTTTTTTTTGGGGGGGGAGGGCAGCTATTACTACTACTAATGTATTTTTCTAAATCAAGTTTATACAAGATTGCTTGGATAGGTTTTTGTTTGTTTGTTTTAAGAAATAGCTGCAATAGTAGTAGATATCAACTTATTACTCTTCCATCTGGGCATTTATCCATGATAGTAATGCATGACTTTTTCTTATTCACTTGGCTCAAGATAAAAAGGATTTTTCCATTCGGGGGATGACTGATTTGGGGGCTAATCTATGTAGATAGATAACATAAAACCTCATTTTTCATACATTATAAGGTATTTTGTGATTTGTGATTGCCCTGATGTATAATGTTTACACAGTCAAGGAAGAGAAAGTTTGCTCAACAAAGAGAATAATAAGGCTGAATTTGGAGGTGTTAGGTAAATAGCTCTCAAGCACTTTAGAATTCCATTTTCACATATACATCTTTGATTCCAAAGCAACCTTAGGTATTCATTAAAGCTGGTAGGTTTTCTGTAGTCTGCAGTGCAAGCCCGATATTGAAGAGAAAATATTTAAAGAGAAACCGTATTTACATCTTGCTAATAGGCTCATGTCTAAGCTTATGAGTGTTCTGTGTACATATTACTTGCATGAGTAAAAAGTAAAATCCCACATCCTACCATTATTCGAACCTGGAAGTTTTATTTCCTTTTGAAGTTGTAAAACTAGATAGGTTTAAAGTCTCTTTATTTCTTTTGAGGAGACAGGTTACTTTTTAGTAGGTTTAAAGTCCCTTTATTTCTTTTAAGGAGACAGGTTACTTTTTAGTAGGGTTGACTCCATTCTTTTTGAGCAGTTAAAGGAGTTCATGTGCGGGTTGTAAGCTTCTCCAACTAGCTGCAAAGGGCAAAGCAGTTGCTGGGAAATTACTTCCAATTACTGTTAATTTTGCCTGAAATTGTACTGACTTCATGTTTCAGTAAGAGTTGAGCTAAGTGGGAGGGCAGACCCGCTGGCCAGCTTCCCACCCTGTGCACTCAGGAAAAGAAAGCTCAGAATGACAAGAAAACAGACTGTGAAGACATCAGGCTTAGAGGTCAGATACCATGGAAAGAGGCATCAAATTCCTTATTTGCACTTTTAAAAGAGTGAATTTAGGAATTTAAAAAGTAAAATTAAAAATGTTTGTGAAATTGTGAAAGCTCAATGGATTGTAATTTGAGTCAGGGTTCTGGAATTCCTACTTGTTGGTGAGGGAGTCAGAAGGATTGGAGAAATGAGAAATGGGTTGCAAAGGGTAAGTTTTTCTACTTGCAAGAAAAATGCACTTGTTTTATTAGATCTTCATTCTGGACTCTGCGTGTATAATACAATCATTTATGCAGACTATATAGTTACGATTATGTTTTCATGTTAAATGGCAAATAAAAGGCATGAAGGAAAATCCTTGCTATTAGAAGCTGAAGTTTGGTAAGCCCCAGAGCATGTACTGAGCACTTCCTATGGGCCAAACACGACAAGGTAGAAGGGCACAGATGTGTGTGTGTGTGGGCGGGGGGAGTTTTGGCTCAGAAAAGTCCCCAAAGTGCAGTTTTGGAAAAGGTAGTGTTGAGGGTTCTAGGAATAGCCTTCCCAGATCATTGTGCCATATGTTGGCAATTATACCTGCTACCTTGACCAAAGTTTGATAAAGCTAAGCCTGTCGTGATATTTTTGGTCATCTAAAGACTCTTCATCCTTAATCAAGAATCCTCATTATTCTCAGAATTGTTGCGAAGTAGTCTACTTAGCACTGTGGTCTAATTTCACTTACTTGCTCTGGATGATTTTCTTAGTGACCTCTTCCAACAGGTTTTTCTTAAAACTTTTAAGTGTCTTGAGTATAGGGTCTAAGCCTTATGTTGGGTACATTTGTACTTTTATAATTATTTGTACCAGATCGAGCCTAGAATAAATCCTCTGAACACTAATGGCATGGGAGTTTGAAATTCTTTCCTCCGTCAGTCACAGCTACTAGAAGGTCTTTTAAGCCAGAGACAATAATGTACTGCCTGCTTTTCTAGACTGTCCTCTCTGTCCTGGCCCTCACACTCTTCCCCTCACCCTCTGTGATGTACTGAGCCAGTGGAGAGAGGCCTGTGTCCTTCTGCAAGCCAGTGCTGTCAGGCCTTAGGGTAACCTGGAGCTGGAAGGTGTGAGGTTCCTAGTTCTCCGAAGTTTATAATTCTGTCTTAATACGAAGTGCCATTCTCAGAACGTCTGGTAAAGCCACGTGCAAATACTTGTGCGGAATTAATTCCACTTGTGCTAATTGACTACATTCTCCGTTGGTGCAGTCACAAATTGACAATTTTTCCTAGAGACTTGGGCTGTCTCCTGTTTAGAGAAATCATGTTTTAAAAAGTAATTTGGGTGAATTTTTGGCCTGGGGTTATTGTTTGTCTCTTTGCATTTAACAAGATTTGTTTCCAAGTAGTCTTGATTTTTGTAAAACTTTTTGATGGCCCATAAGACTTGCCGGCTGTTGAATTTGTTTCTGTACTCTTAAGAGTTGACTTATTTAAGGCTTAAAAACCGCTGATAGTGCTTTATGGATATACTAATGGCAACTATGCAAAGGAATTTACTAGTACATTTTCCTTCCAATATAAGAGGAGTCGGTGTATCAGTAAAACGTGGGGGGACATAGGAAAAATCCTGCAATTCTCTTTTTGTAAAAAACCTTCAAATGATTTTATATTGTAGGTACAACTGTTAGGTTACAAAATGGTTATATCGTGTTATGCCCAACACTTAAAACTTGAAACCTTACTGGTACCTAATCAAATGAAAATTATTTGCCTCCAGGGCAGGATAATGCTTTTTTCCCCTGCCTCTCCTTTCTCTTGTTTCCATTAAGACTGGAATAATAAGAGGTATTTCAGCGTTTAGCTAGTTTTTTGCTCACCCTGATGGCCAGTTTGAAGTCTTGGAGACATACTTTGTTAATGGAAATGGAAAAAATGTTACTGGTATCCAGTACGTTTGGTACTAGAACGTAATGGGGAGTGCACAGTCTTCAAAATATTACCAAGCTGGGCTCGTGTCTAAGATCATCTCTGTTAGCCACGTGGATTCAGTAAGTTACTTTCTTCCTTCTGCACCCCTGTCCCCTCATCAGGATGGAGGGGATATGCCTGTTGCTGGGGCTTATTACGCCACAATGCCAAATAAATGGCTCCTCTTCTGATTCATGGCTAGGAAGTTTCATTTAATTTTTTCAACTGAACTTTGAGAGGGTGGTTGCTGGGGCCTGCTGGTTCTCTCCACTAGGAATTAGATTCCAGGCACAGGAGCCTGATAACTTTTCTTCTTGCTTAAAAATAATTGATTTATACCAGTAACAGTTGAGAATATTTATTCTCAGACTCCAGCTTTGTTACCTTTTGGTTTTCTGTGGAGTTCCAGTTTAGTGAGTGGCTGATATTTTGATATATTTGAGCTGTGTCTTTTTTTTTTTTTTTTTAACAGCAAAATAGAGATGAATAATCTAGAATTACCTCAGTGTGTGGTGTGTGCTTGTGTGCATACACATAAATATGATTAAAATTACAGTGAAATAACTTTCTGGACAATACCTTGTGAATAGGACATTAAAGACTTTTCTGTTCAGAGAGCACACCAACCTGTGAAGTAGAGGTCTATCTTACACATGAGGAAATTGACTGAAACTACGTGGATAAATGTTTTTGTATTACAACAGGTAAGTTCTAGAAAGAGAACTAGGACCTGGGTCTTCTCTCCTGGTTTATACCAAATGCCCGGTAGGAAACTGATATTTGACTGCTCTTCATGCCATAAAGAGTGATCACTATTGCTAGGATTTTCTTGAATCTGGTGCTGAAATGGGATGAAAAGCACCCCTGGTTTGGGTTTATAACCTTTCTGATGATGTTGCTTGGAATTAGGTCATATTATTTTTCCATCTTCTGACTGCAGAACGTAAAACAATGTTGCATCCTATAAGCCACTGAGATGAGCAGCACAAATGGAAAATTGATAGTTACAGACATTTCTGTGACGTTTCACAGTTTTTACACTGTTCCAAAGAGAACCAAATAAGATTCTAACAGTCTTCTGAATCATTTGATGGCACAATAGTACATGGTACAATGTACCCATTTTACAGGTAGCAGCCCAGGGTCATGTATGTTGAACAGGGATTAATACTTGTTTTGCTGAAGCACCTTTTTCTATAGAAATACTGAATCCTACTTCCTTATTTTAGGTTACATGGAGGCAGGTAATTCTTGGGCAGATGGAGTTAATCCCAGGTAGAAATTTAACTAGGAGGTGAGGCCCAGTGCCCGTCAGAACGGAGAAGAGAATGTCTCATAAAACCACAGTTACACCCTGAGTATCAGTCCTGGTTTCTAGCCCTAAAGGTCAACAGTTCTGTATTACTAAAATGACTTCTAAGGAATGTACGGTATTAGGACTTCACAAGTAGGCCTTTTTAGGGAGGTTTGTTCTTTCTTCCTTTGAGCTGCCCCTAGGAGTTAGACATGTGCATACACTGACCTTCTGTGAAAGAACTCTTATTTGCCAGTGGAAAGCCTAACACAGGTAACTATTTTCCAAGTAAAGGTACAGGAAGTGGATGTTTAGTAAAGGTTGGGAGATATGGTGTGAGGTGCCAACTTGCGTTACACACACACACACACACACACACACACACACACACACACACACACACTCTCCCTCTCTCTCTCTCTCTCTCTCTGACATTTTTCAACTGGTCTTGGCAGGATTCAGATGGAAAATTATTTCCTTCTCACCAAGTGGACTTTGAGGAGATATGGAAACTGTCTGAATGATTATAAACAAGGAGCTTCTCATAGGCATTTAACACTTTCAGGGAGAGAAGTCCTTGTAGCTTGAAATTGTAATCTGTGTAGCCAGTCTACCCCATTTCTCTCCAACAACCTGTGCAACCTTTTGGGTAATTCCTTTACCCAGCTGTGTACAATTTAAAAACAAAAGAATGCAGAGTCTTTACGTCAAGTTATTTCTTCAGCTAAACTGTACAATTCTTGACAGTCTTTGACAGGCATCATGTGTGAATGGTGGTATGGTTTTAGTTGCTTACTCGTATAGGGACAGCCCTCTCTGTTGGGCTGAGCAGTATCCTGGAACTTAGTCTTAATGTTTTTGACTCTTACCGGTTCTCATAAAAAAGCTTAATTTATGAAGGAATAATTCCTATCGATAAAATGATGTAATCTTGACAAGAATTTAATTTTGTTCACCTCTCTATCAGGAGTACTTAAAATAGTGCTTTTAGTAAGGTGCTTTAAAAAGTGTTGAAAACAGATGAATGGATAAAGAAGATGTGGTATATATATACAATGGAATACTATGCAGCTATCAAGAGAAACGAAATCTGGCCATTTGCAACAATGTGGATGGAACTGGAGGGTATTATGCTAAGCGAAATAAGTCAGAGAAAGACAAGTATCACATGATCTCTCTGATAGGAAGAATTTGAGAGGCAAGGAGGGAGTTTGGGGGGCATGGGGGAGAGAAATGAAACAGGAAGGGATGGGGAGGGAGACAAATCATAAGAGACTCCTAGACTCACGAAACGAACTAAGGGTGGCTGGGAGGCAGGGGGGTAGGGATAGGGTGGCTGTGTTGTGGACATTGGGGAGGGTATGTGCTATGGTAAGTGGTGTGAAATGTGTAAGCCTGATGATTCACAGACATGTATCCTGGGGCAAATAATAAATGTTAATAAAAATTTAAAAAAAAAAAGTGTTGAAGGATTGCTGACCTAGACAAAGAGCTCATATTTTAGATTCTCTGAGACTAGGAGACTTGGTTTAAGACTAGGAACCTGGTATGTGTCCTAAACTGGTTTTCAAAGTGATTGTTTAGGTCTGGGGCTGTAGTGCCCTTACAGGGTCATGGACAGAAATCTATTCCTCTAGGAGGGTCTAGGTGAATATATGCAGGAGCTAACAGTAAAATGTAAAACTGCAAGTCAGGTTGGATGTCCACAAGATCAGACCAAAATGGTAGTTGGTGTAGTCAACATGCAAGATTTTCATTATTGTAGGAAGGATCAGTTTGGAAAGTCGATCATAGAACAAGAACCAGGAAATACTTCTTTTTTTAGTATATGTGCTGCTAAAGTGAGCACATGAACCAGGAAATACTTCTTTAGGTCCCAAAATGAGTTAATAGATATGTTTGGGAATATACATACGGCTGTTAACTGGCCACATGATATGTGAACAAAAATTTTAAGATTTTATTTATTTCGCAGAGAGCACAAGCAGTGGGTGGCAAGCAGAGGGAGAGGGAGAAGCAGGCTCCCCACTGAGCAGAGATTCCCGTTGCAGGGCTTGATCTTAGGACCCTGAGATCATGACCTGAGCAGAAG
This sequence comes from Procyon lotor, assembly GCA_028646535.1. Taxonomy (NCBI): domain Eukaryota; kingdom Metazoa; phylum Chordata; class Mammalia; order Carnivora; family Procyonidae; genus Procyon; species Procyon lotor. Next base: position 151,298,471 of record CM053604.1, read on the forward strand.
GCAGACACTTAATTGACCCACCTGGGCACACCCCCCCCCCAATTTTTTAAGTGATAAAAAACTAAGTACCATGCAATGAGTCTAGGTTAAGTGTACAAATCTGAGTCTTGACAGATAATCTCCATCCGTGCAACTGTTGAGCTCTAGAACATGTCCATCCCGTCCCAAAGTTGCCTTGACTAAGTGAACGAGTTGCTAAGTTCTGGTCCTAACGTGAGGATAATAATAAAAGCTTGTTTCACAAGGTTGTCGACAGTGTAACAGTAGCAACTGACAGTGGTGTGTGTTAAAAAGTTTCCACAAATATCCTTTAACCTTAAAACAACCCTCAGAAATGGATTGTTTACTGTTGCATCAGTTTTGACAGAGGAGGAAAAGGAGGCCGAGCTGACTTTGGGCTTGTCCTAGGCGGGTAGGGAGCCTAGTAGCTGAGTAAATGAGGGAGCTCTCCCTGAGTAATGCGTGCCCCCCATGCATGGGCAGTTCTGCAGAGCTGGGTCTGTGGCTAGCAAATGCTGGGTTGACCTTACTAGCTGCGGGAAGGTAGGGGGAAAGAGACCAAGGGTACACATCTGAACTGGGTTTTAATGTCCATTGTTACTTATTAACTATGTTTCTTGGACAAGATCCTCAACTTCTGGGAAGAATTGTAAAAGGGGAAGAGACCTAGGAAGTCATCACGGGACCTGTCTGTGCTCTGGGCTGTCACCTGGGAGACGACTGTGAAAACCCTCTGGGGACTTGGAGGTGCTGTGTGCTGACCTCCTTGTCTCTGTGGAAGAGGTAGCAATGTTCTAAGTGTCCTTAGTGACAAAACTAAAGCCTGGCTTTCTCATGTTGTCCCTCCAGATCTTTGGAGGGGAGATGTTACTAGCTGAAAGGATCTGAAAGGCTCAGAAACACTCACCTGCATTTTCTTCATCCTCAGTCCAGGCTTCCTCTTCTTCAGGGAACTTCACTCAACCGTTCTATCCATGTCCATCCTCTGGGTTCCTTTAGGCTGCATTCCACCTCTCCTTTTGCAGTTTCTGTAATTATTTACTTGTACTTGTCTTAACTGTTTGTGAAGATTTTATTTATTTATTTGACAGAGAAAACACAAGTGGGCAGAGCCGTGGGCAGGGCAGGCTTTCCGCCGAGCAGGGAGCCCAGGACCTTGGGATCATGACCCCGGTCGAAGGCAGCTGCTTAAATGAATGAACCCCCCCCCCCCCCCGGCTCCCCCTTGTCTTAACTATTGGTTCTGAAGGCTCTGAAGGCTCCTTAAACATAGGGACCGTCCTCACCATTGTGTTCCCAGCAGAGCAGCTGGCACGTGGTAGGCAAGTACTCAATATTTGTTGAATGAATGGAGGTCCCTGTAGTAAAAGGTCACTTCAAAGTAGGGATACAGAAACGGGCAGGGTGGTATATGAAATAGGCAACCTCCCACTTTGCTTCCCTGGGCCTGATCTAGTACTGTTGTAGGGGATTCCTCCTTTTGTAGCTAATTGGGGGTTCTGAATATGAAAAAAAGAGCAATTATTTCCTGCTTGAAAGCCTTTATTATTTAGGGTATAGTTGTAAGAAAATTGGTAAGGTTTGGATAGCCAACTATAACATCTTGCATTTATATAATGGTGGGAATAGAATTTTTCTAAACTGTAAATGTGAATTAAGTTAAATCACACAGACATTTTAGGTATAAAAGTTAGAAAGTCATCTTCCTAAAGGAGATATTATTTTAATGTCTGATTAAAATACCTTATACAGGGGTCAGAATCATTTAGAGAAGGGCATGAGTAGATCCTGAAATTCTTAACCTTAAAAAAAAAAATGGACTGTTGAATTCCACAAATACTGTTTGGGTGCACATGGGTAAAACCTTTCCCTCCTACTTTAAAGTTCAAATCCTCTTGCATCCATCTCTACCTTTAAACTCTGGGCCAGCCGGTCATACCATCAGGGCCCATCCATCTGTGCACATGGGAACACAGGTCTTGGCTTTGGTCAGTTGAGATTTCTTGGCCACAACTCAGCCACAGATTGCCATAAGGATGGAGTCCTCCTATTACTGAATTACTTCCTTTGAGGATTTATTGCTGAGGATAGTTAATTCTAAGTATCTGTTTTGATTGACTTTGATATGCCATTGATACTAAAGGCTGTTGCAGTCAGTCTGTGATATAATTGGTAGCCAGACCTGGCCCCTTCTCATGAAGCTAAAGACTTTACATTGAACATATTAGCCTTAGAAATATAAAACCAAACAAAGCCCACTTTGTGAATTTCCAGTTTTTTTCTATAGCACAACAATTTGAATATCCAGTGTCTTTAAAAAAAAATTATACCATCTATTCCTCTGAGTCTACTGAGGACAGATTCTCTTAAGATCCCATAGGCTTCCTCTTCCTACACTCCCTTCTGAGAAATACAAAAAAAGTAGCTAATTTTGGAACAGTGAGATTCTGTTCTTCTTATGAGGGGAGGGGAGGGGACTTGGCTGGGTTTCTTGCTTCCTGAGGTCTTTGCTCTATTTCTTTGTTCTCTTGGCACATTCCCACGTTCAGCCATCCTAGATCCCCAGAGTGGATGGAGAGGAGACATCTGGCAGAGGTGTGCTTACCTTCAGGACCAGAGACTCCCAGTAAGCAGATGTCCCAGCCAGAACCAGTGAATGAATCTTTACTCCTTAGTTCCCCCTCTGAATCAGGCTTTTCTTCTCAAATAGTAGAGCCAGTGTGTTGTCCTTAACGTTTTCATGAGGTCTTCATTTGATGTTATCAGGAGAAATCTGGGGAACAAACATTTCTGACACTGTCAACCTATGGGTTCTGGAAAGATGATGGCGGATGAATGACAACGATTAACTTTGATGTGATGTGAAGTCCTTGGAGGAAAGGTACAAAATGAACTACATGAATGTATTTTTCCCCTATTTTTTTTTTTTTTTTGGATGTGCTCTCCCTTGAAATTTCAGTTGCCAAAGAGTCAAACCTAGTTTGAAGTTCTTATGTTTCATTTTAGTAGTGAGCTACAAAAACCAACCAAACTTAACTTGATATATATCTTACTATAGTTGTCTTTTATAGAGGTGTAGCATTGATGGTGTAGAGTTCTAACATCAGATATATTTAGTATTTCTGGTGGGCCTGTACCAATTATAGATGTTATAGTATGTAGTTATATTTATAAATAGCACAAGGAAATACTTAACTTTTATTATACCATGTTGCTATATTCTTTTTTTGAAAGGTGACTAAAATTTTCTTTGAATATTTTTATCAATACCTACTTCTTTCCAAGGTCAACAAATCCAAAACCTATTGTTACTAGACATGACCTTTCAGGAAAAAAAAAAAAAAACAAATTCAACACTGAATCGTGTTAAGTTTTCTAGAAAATGGGTTAAGACTCTGATAAAAGTAGGAAATATCAGCTTTGGTTTTGTTTGTTTTGTTTCCCCCAATGAAATTATGGGAAATATGGACACTATGGATTGCATGTCCAGAATGGGAGCCCCGCCTTGTTTGGGCCAAGTGAGGGCAGTGGATGGGTAGGACTATAAAGGTCATGACCCTGCTGTGCCTGGGAGGGCATTCTCCTTTGTAACCTTTGGGAGATTCTTGGAGTTAATCCCACTGGGATTTGTCTGGCTTCTGAAGGGTTTCTCACTGCCTCCTGATTATCTAGGGCCAAGTCAGGAATCGGAGCCCCTGGCCTAAAAATAGCCACAGTTCAGGAGGAGGGCCTGAATGGCCCGGTGCCACTGCTGCCTTCCTGTTGCCAGAAGATGATGCCATTAGGAGACTGTCAAATGGGGAGTGTGTGTGTCAGAAAACAGGTGTGAAAAGTGTAACGGAGGGGGAATGTTTTCTTTCTGGCTCCTGTAGGGAGAGAGAAATAGTTTAAAGATGGACTTTCAAAAAAAAAAAAAAAAAAAACCCTTAGAAGCAGGAAAAGCAAATATGGGAGGTTACTCTTTTTATGAGGCTGAGCTCAGTGGGATATATTTCTAGATGTTTCTAATTTGTAAGAAAACATCTCGTATTTAATGTTGGTCACAGATTGTTGAGAAATTGAAACAGTGATGTGCCTCGTTTCCTATCGTGCCTGAGAACACAAAGTGAAGCATTGTTTGCAAACTTGAAGGTGACAGGTCATTTAAACAAAGACAATTTTTTAAACTTGAAAGTGACAGGTCATTTAAACAAAGACAATTTTTTAAATTCAAGTGTAGTTGGTAAATACTATCAGACTAGTTTAAGATGTACAACGGTGCTGCAACATTTATATATCAAAGTAATGACAGTAAATCTAGCTAACATCTGTCACTATATGAAGTTGCTGAAATATTAACTATATTCCCTATGCTGTACATTGCATTCTGTGTCTTTTATAATTGGAAGTTTGTACCTTTTAACCCCTTGCCCCCATTTAGCCCATCTCCCTACCTCACTTCCTCTAGCGACTACCAGTTTGTTCTCCATATTTATGATGCTGTTTCAGTTTAGTCTTGTTTTTGTTATTTAAACACATATGTGAAATCATTATATTCTTGGTCTGGCTTATTTCTCTTAGTATAATACCCTCAATTATACTTAGTATAAGTATATATATACCTATATATATATATATATATATATACCTATATATACTCAGTATATAGGGTATATACTTAGTATATACGCTCTTAGTATAATACCCAGGTCCATCTATATTGTCACAAATGGCATACTTCATCCTTTTTATGGCTAAGTAATATTCTATTGTGTATAACCCACATCCTCTTTATCTGTTTATCTAGTAATGGACACTTGGGTTGCTTCCATGTCTTAGTTATTTTAAATATGCTGCAGTAAACATGATAGGCGTGCATATATCTTTTCAAATGGGTGTTTCTTTTCTTTTCTCTTCCCTCTCTCCTCTCCCCTCCTCTCCCCTCCTCTCCCCTCCTCCCCCCTCCTCCCCCCTC
>CM053604.1:151303924-151371949 GCA_028646535.1 Procyon lotor
AAGCCCAGTATGTCTCTTGAAAACCCCAGAACATGTTTAATTACCCTTACGCAGTCTTATTTCAGGCAACTTCGTACATTGTGTTAATCACTTTTTGAAATAACAACAGTGGTTGGAGGAACCAGAATATTCTTTAGGGCCCCCCACATCCGCAACTTTTTTTTTTTTTTTTTTTTGGTATCTGGCCACTGCCCATAGTGCTGTTTTGAGAGCTTCACTTGCTTACTTAGGAAGCCCCATTGTACATCATATCAAATTATTAAAATATAACCACACTTGATATATTTAAACAGTTGAGTTGCTGTTGAGTTCTTAACTGTTGATAGTACATCTAAACTCTTTCCATACTTTTCCTCTTCTCTTTTCCCCTTTCCATGCTTGTTCCTTAGGTTTCAGCTAAACTTGTGACTCTCTGAGACCTTCATCCTATCATAGCAACAGGAATGCCTGTGCTCTTCTTCACTGACTACAATTGGTTTGTATGGTTGTTTGGCTTTTTTTGTTCACTCTGTAGTAACACCTAGCAGAGTGTTGGGCATGTGTGGGCACTTGATGAATTTGAATGAATGTCATCCAGTCTTAGAAAACAGGTACCTCAGTAGCTTTGGTTTGGTTTCCAAGCTCAGTGTCTTTATTTGTAAGTGAGATTGGCTGAGGTATCCTTTACTTACAGCAAAAATTGCCTTTTTAGGTGGACAGTTCATTGAACTTTGGCAAATACATTGTCAGCCAGGATAAAAAAAAAAAAACAAAACTCAATCATGTGGTTTCTTTGTGTCCTTTTCAGCCCTCTCCCCTGACTCCTAGGCAAACGCTGATCTCAGTGCTTCTTCGTGGTTTTGCCCTTCCAGATATATAGAGAGCATTACATGCCTCAGACACATGGGCTGTTGTTTGTATCAACAGTCTACCTTTCTATTGCGGAGTGGTATTTCATCGTATGGGCGTACTTCAGTTTTTCTTACTCAGCCACTGGTGATGGACATTTATGTTTCTTGTGCTGGGTGATTTATTGGCTTTTTCTTCCTGGTTTTAATTAGTAGGCAGGAAACTAAAACAGCTTCAGTGACCCACAGCCACAAACAGCTATTCATGATTACTGTTTTCATTTTCCCAATTTTTTCTATGTGTTTTGTGTGGTTATAATCCTAAAACATACATTTTTTCCTAGGTTGGTAAACTGCATATTTTTGAAATGGATACATTTCATCGAGTCACTGTAATTTTCTGATTCGTTCCTTGGTGACATTCAGATCGTAAGTCATCACAGTTGTAGAAAATGCTAACCATCATCTAAAGTGTTCTATGATAAATTCTTGGCAACAGTTTAAGACTCTTAATTGAAAGTAATAGAAATCAGTTGAAGCTACCTTGGGCAAAAAAGAGGTAGGTGTTGAAAGGGTATGGAGTGTTTCTCAGAAGTTAACATCAGGGATGTTGCAGGAACCAAACCAGGTGGGTCATTCTTCCTCATTGTTCATTTGTGCTTCTCTTGGGGCTTTGGAAGCATTCTCTCTGCAGATGGTACTAAGTTCATCTGCTCCTGGGGGCATGGCCAGAGGAGATGAACTCCACAGTGCTGGGATTTATGTCCTCCAGTTGAGGGACTTCCACAGACACACTGTGCCTGACTATATTTCAAATCCATATGGTGGGGGAGAGATGCTCGGACCCTATTTGAGGTATTTGTCACCAGGACGACTCACTGTTGTTTGTACAGTGGGACCCACCTCCATGAGTAAAAGGGAGACATTCTCAGAGAAGGGGATTGTTGTAAACTAAGCCCACACTGAGAGGTTCCTGTTCAAAGTAAGATTACACAAAATCTACTTTATGGCTATTCAAGTTGCTTTTCAAAAGGGTAATTACAATACGGTCTTAGGAGAGAGTTGAGAGTATTACATGCATTTATTTTTTTTTTATATTTGTATTTACATATTAAAAATCATGGGGGCGCCTGGGTGGCTCAGTGGGTTAAAGCCTCTGCCTTCAACTCGGGTCATGGTCTCAGGGTCCTGGAATCGAGCCCCGCATCGGGCTCTCTGCTCAGCAGGGAGCCTGCTTCTCCCTCTCTCTCTGCCTGCCTCACTGCCTACTTGTGATTTCTCTCTGTCAAATAAATAAATAAATAAATAAATAAATCTTTAAAAAAAAAAAAAAATCATGTAGGTACCTGTTTCTACAGCTCATAGACTAAGACTGGATCAATAAGGGGCAGGATTAGCATGGCCCCTTCCCAAGGGTGACACGCAACTTGATGAAACATTTTGTATTTGTAGAAGCTGAGTCCTGGGGATGTAATGTACAGAGTAGTGACTGTAATTGGTGACACTGTACTGCATGTTTAGAAGTTGCTTAGAGAAGAGATCTTAGAAGTTTTTAGCACAAGAGAAAAAGAGTTGTTTACCTCTTGGTTTTGATCCATCCCCTATGAATGATGTTTAATGGATAGCTAAGGAAATCTGATTTATTAGCATTTATTGAATGCTTGCTTTATGTTAAGCATTGTGGGGGCACTTGGGTGGCTCATTTGTTAAGCATCTGCCTTCCGCTCAGGTCAGAATCCCAGGGTCCTGGGATTGAGCTCCGCATCAGGCTCCCTGCTCAGCGGGAGGCTTTCTTCTCCCTCTCTCACTTCCTGTGCTCGTGTTCCCTCTCTCGCTGTGTCTCTCTCTGTCAAATAAATAAAATCTTAAAAAAAGGCATTGTGTCTGAGACTTCTGTAAATACAGGGAAGTTGATTAGACAGCTCTTAGTCTTGGAACCATGCAGTCAAGTTGAGATTTTCTTAACCGTGGAGGAGTTTCTTACTAAGTGGTCCGCGAGTGGAAATGTCCCATATACAGGTGGTTGTATCAGTCTTTGTCTGGAAATAATATCAATACTGGTGGTAAAGGGTTTGGAGGGCTCAGTAGGAACCTCAGTACCTTGATTTAACTATGGAATGCCTGCCTAGAAACCTGTTTGTAAGTTGCGTGACACATTGTGGGGTTATGTATCTTATGCTCACTTTGAGTTTTAGGCCCTAGCTGGCATCCCCTAGGCTGGCCAGGCTGTTTTACCTGGAGTCTGCAGGACTAACCCAGTGACGACCAGCCGTGGGTCTTCCTGGCCATCTGAGTGCCCCCTTCTTAATTTTAAACAACTCATGTGGAGCATAAGGGGTAGCCCAGAGGACCACAGGGGAAGGGAGGGAAGACTGAATGGAAAGGAATCAGAGAGGGAGACAGTCCATGAGAGACTCTGGATTCAGGAACCAAACTGAGGGTTACAGAGGGGAGGGGGCTGGGGTAACTGGGTGGTGGTTATTGGGGAGGGCAAGTGTGGTGATGGGCACTTGGTGTTGTGCGCAACTGACAAATGTTGAACATTGCATCAAAAACTAAGGATGTACTATGTGCTGGGTAATTGAACATAATGAGAATGATAAAAAGGAGTTTAAAAAAAAAAGTCTTTGTGAGCAAATACTCTCTGGTCACTATCATAATCTTACTCTTCTCTGAAATCATTTATTTCGTGACTTTTGTTGATACAATGAGAATTTTTTTCCCCCAAATATGTTTATTTTATTTTTTCAGTGTTCCAAGATTCAGTGTTGGCGCACCACACCCAGTGCTCCATGCAATACGTGCCCTCCTCAATACCCACCACCAGGCTCGCCCAACCCCCCACCCCCTCCCCTCCAAAACCCTCAGTTTGTTGCTCAGAGTCCACAGTCTCTCATGGTTCATCTCCCTCTCTGATTTCCCCCCATTCTCCCTTCCCTTCCTTCTCACAATGCCCTCCATGTTTTTCTTTATGCTCAGCACATGAGACCATAAGATAATTGGCTCGCTCTGCTTGACTTATTTCACTCCGCATACAATGAGAATTTAAATGAAGATTTTTAGCAATGAAACTTGCCAAGTTAAGGTATCTGTTCACATGTATAAGTAGATTCTTTCTATGTGACAGTCTAACTCAGAAGAACTTACCCCTGACAGCTGGCTCCTGCCACAGTGGTCAACATGATGTGTGCTGGAGGGTAGAGCCTTGCATCTGTGGGTTTAATATTAGAGACATCAGGTAGTTATAAGGCAGCCCCAAATTCTAAGATACGTAATACTGTATTTTTGTCCTATTCTGTAGATGGGGGAAGTTGGGGTTACAATGAAATTACGCTATTAACTCTAGCTTTTCTGGTTTGTGGTTTTGATTTGTTTGTGGTAAAATACACATAACATAAAATTTACCATTTTAACCGTTTTTAAGTATACAGATCAGTGGCTTTAACTAGATTAATAATGTTGTGTATCCATCACCAGTATCCAGTTCCACAATTTTCCATCAACGCAAACAGAAACTTTGAACTCATTAAAGGCTAATTTTCCATTCAGTCTTCCTACCAGCCCCTGGTAACCTCTATTCTACTGTCTGTACTAGTTTGCCTGTTTTGGTACCTCAAGTAAGAGGACTGCTACCGTATTTGTCCTTTTGGTCTGGTTTATTTCATTAAGCATGTTTTCAAAGTTCATCTGTTTGTAGCATGAGTCAGAATTTCCTTTTTATGGCCAAATAATATTCCATTATATTTATGTACCACATTTTGTTTATCTACTCTTCATTTTTTTAAGATTTTATTTATTTGACAGAGAGAGAGAGAACAAGTAGAGAGACAGGCAGAGAGAGGGGGAAGCAGGCTCCCTGCTGAGCAGAGAGTTTGATGTGGGGCTCAATCCCAGGACCCTGAGATCATGACCTGAGATGAAGGCAGAGGCTTTAACCCACTGAGCCACCCAGGTGCCCCTACTCATCTCTCTCTCTCTTTTTTTTTAATTTGTTTGGTACAGAGAGAGATCACAAGTAGGCAGAGAGGCAGGCAGAGAGAGAGGGGGAAGCAGGCTCCCTGCTGAGCAGAGAGCCTGATGTGGGGCTTGATCCCAGGATCCTGAGATCATGACCCAAGCTGAAGGCAGAGGCTTTAACCCACTGAGCCACCCAGGCGCCCCCTCATCTCTTTTTTAGAAAAAGATTTTATTATTTGACAGAGAGACAGCAAGAGAAGTAATACAAGAAGGGGGAATGGGGGAGAGAGAGAGAGGCAGGCTTCCCACCGAGCAGAGAGCCTGATGCAATCCTGGCTCAATCCCAGGATCCTAAGATCATGACCTGAGCTGGAGGCATACGCTTAATGACTGAGCCACCCAAGTGCCCCTCTGCTCATCTCTTGATGGACACCCAGATTGCTTCAGCCTTGTGGTTCTTAGGAATAATGCTGATGGGAACATGGGTATACAAACACCTGTTCAAGCCCCTGGTTTTGGTCCTTTTGGGTATATACCTCGGAGTGGAAGATAACATTGTATTGTTGTGTTCGGATCGAGACCCTCCCCAAAACAACTCACAAAAGGCAGGCTGGATGCAACAGCAAGAGGATTTATTTCCAGGTAGCTTGGGCTCTCACCGGCACATACGACGCAGTGCAGTGCTAAGGTGGGAAGCCCTGCCTCTCCCCTTCCCAGCATTTTTATGCACTCGAGTAAACAAGCACATACGTCACTACCCAATAGGCGAGTTCCGTATTCTTTATATGGCAATTATCTAAATCTATGCATTTCATTGGTGCATTTGAGCAACTCAGGGGCTAGGCATCACACAGGGAAGCAGAAGAATCTAAATTCCAGGAATAGTTTCACACCAATACCCTTAGGCCTGTCTTTTTCTGGCTTAAAATGAAGCCTGTTATGGAGGAACGGCAGTCCTTGCAACAGGTCCTGAAAGCTCCTTAGACCAAGACTTAGCTTGACTTTAATATGTTGCCTCATATCTTATAGCACTTAATCTTAACATACTACACACTATTAAGTCTTAACTCCAAAATGTACTTAATCTAAGCTAACTTTCGGTTTGAATTAATTACTTAAAACTGAACTCCACAGTATGGTAATTCTATATTTAACTTTTTGAGGAGCCACCAGATCGTTTTCCACAGCTGCTGCGTCATTTTACGTTCTGACTATGAATTTGAAAGACTTCCAATTTCTTCACATCCTCACTAACATTTTGATAATAGCCATGCTAATGGGTGTGAAATGGTATCTCATGGTTTTGATTTGCATTTCCCAGAACACTTTTGATGTTGAACACATTCTCATGCACTTATTGGCCATTTGCACTCATTCTTAGGAAAAATGTCTTTTTTTTATTTTAAGATTTTATTTATTTATTTGAAAGAGTGAGCAGAGCAAGAGAGAGGGAGCACAAAGAGGAGGGGTGGCAGGCAGAAGGAGAAGCAGGAGCAAGGAGCCCAATGTGGGACTTGATCCCAGGACCCCAGGATCATGACCTGAGCTGAAGGCAGATGCCTCACCAACTGAGCCACCCAGGCATCCTGGAGAGATGTCTTTTCAACTCCTTTTTCAGATGGTGTTAATGTTTTGAATTAAATTTTCTATTCCTTGGTTTTACCTCATGTTCCTATATATTAGCTTTCTTATGTATGTTTAGAGAAAGTTAGATTGAGAGTGGGGAGCAAAGTTTTCTGTTTTGGTGGAAGATAATAAAAAATTACAGGTTTTTGGGGGTTTTTTGGTTTTTTTTTTGTTGTTGTGTTTTTTGCTTTTGTTTTTTTTTAAGGATAGATTTATTTGAGAGACAGCACATGCGTGCCAGGGTCAGGGAGGGGAGGGAAAATCCCAAGTGGACTCCCCACTGAGTGCGGGGGTCTGACATGGGGCTCAGTCTCACAACCCTGACAGATTTTGTCTTCTGAATCAAAAATTTGCTCTGGATGTTTTCAGGTTGGCCACTCCTATGCCACAGGAGTGTGCTCCCATGCACACGGACCAGGTAGGCTGCTCCACCTTTCTGACTGGAGCGAGGAAGGCTGAAGCCTTCTGTATCCTTTGGGGTTGTAAAGGGAGGAGGGGGCGTGCCTGGATAGCTCAGTGGATTGGGGCCACCGCCTTTGGCTCAGGTCATGATCCCAGGTCCCTGGGATCAAGCCCCGCATTGGGCTCTCTGCTCGGCAAGGAGCCTGCTTCCCCGCCTCTCTCTGCCTGCCTCTCTGCCTACTTGTGATCTATCTCTCTCTCTCTCTGTCAAATGAATAAATAATCTTTAAAAAAAAAAAAATGAAGGAGGAGGAAGAAGGAGGGTGGGAATGAGATTCCTTCCTCTTTCATCTCCTTGTATTTTAGAAAGGCAGAGAACTCTCTCCCATTTTTTTTTCCCACCCCCTCTCACCCCTTACTCCACTATCTTCTGACTCCTGAGACTGAAGATAATGTCAGTAGTGTAGCTTCTGTCATTCTCTTGCCTGACCATATTTTTTCCCCATTGACACAACGCTCTAACTGGTGTTCAGCTTCAAGGTCTTTATACATAAATTAAGTGCTGGAGGAGAGGTCTTTCTTACGTTGTGGATTAAGTGGGCTTTAGTTTGGGGGCTAGCCTAGGAACCTAATCATCATTAATAGCATTTCTCTAGGACAATGAATTTTGAGTTAGAATGAATTTCCAAATGTGCTTGGGAGGATAACGTGCTTGTAAACTGGGGACCACCTGTCCCAGCAGCATAGGGCATGGGTGATGGGGTGCCTGGGATTGAAGGAGGACCCAGAGTTGCAGGGGTTGCAGAGTGCGTCAGACCATGGGCTTTGGAATGAGCTGGTTTACATCTGAATCCCACCTACCTATTGCGCGCTTTATTCCTAAGTTTCCTTCTTGGAAATTGTAGCTGTCAATACACATGGGTGTGGGTACAGTGTCTGAATGCTGGTTAGCTCAGAGTAATGAGGGAGATGTGATAGTTTTTCCTTAAGGTCTCTGCTGAATGTTTGTGCTACATCCAAGTGCAGCATCTTACCTAAGTTTTCCTTTGTGCAGAATCACTACTGATTCAAGCACTGAGCCTTCTGACTTGATTCTGGAGTCTTGAGGGCGCATCCAGTCCAGGCTTCTGTGATAATTGGACTGGCTGAACTCTTGCAGATCGTCCCCCCCCTGCCTCCCACTCGGCAATGGGATTTGGTGATCTCTGGCATCCTAAAAAGTTTTAAAAGTTGGGTTCAGGGATGTTAATTTCCAGTGATGTTCAATTCAGTAATTTTGCTTCTGGGAGGATTTCTAGTCTCTCTGTATGATTTATTGTGCAACTTTTTTCTCTTGGGTCTTGACTAGCATGTCAGGGAATAAACAGATAAGTTCCTCAACCCTAGTTAATTTTTCAAATCCAGTAGGAGAAAGGAGGGAATGTTCCGAGTGTGTTTTGCACATGCCTAGGGAACTGGAAGAATGATTTAGTTTCTAATAGGTAGTTTTTATCTCTTGGGAATGTATTTTTGGAGGATGAATCTCTTTTTGATTCTCTAACATGGATTAAGCAGTCTTGTCATTAATTCATCACATAGTTCCCATGCCACTACTTTTTTAAAGACCTGAGTTGATTTTTTTTTTTTCATATCTCCCTCTATCCCTTTGATAATTTGTGATTGGCAAGCAGTTGAGCAGTTTCAGAAATTGGGAGCCCTCCTTTGGTTCTTTGCTGCATTGAGTAATGAAATGTTCTCATGCCTAGATGATCTGTATCATCAAGAGATACTGGGTTAAAAAATGTGAAACACAGGGTGTTTGGTTTGGGGCCTGCGTTCTCTTTGTAGAAAAATGTGATCTGTCTTGAGACCCAGGAGAGGATAGAACGTCCTGGCTCCTTATCATAATTGGCATCAGCGATGGTGGCCAGTGCTTCCCTCGTATGACATTAATGCAGATGAAGCTGGCCTCAGGACCAGATGATTTTGTCTCAGTGGATGCACATGGCAGTCACAGTTATGAATCACTTTATCTCCTTTGTGGTGTAGTTAGTGGAAGATAAAGAACCAGAGGGATTTGGGTTTGGGTAATGCAAGTGAAATACCCTTGTTTTCATGAGTAGCATTGGGACACAGACTATCTAATACATTACATCAGTGTAGGATGTCTTTGTTGTTTTGCTTTGTTCTGTTTCTAACAAGTTGTTTTCTGTACGTTTATCTCTAGTTTGTGCAGATTTTCCTTTTAGTATATTTGGTGTTCCCACTGCAGGATTCCACTGTAACTCAACGCCATTTCTCCCAAGATAGTTGAATGCATAGTGTTAAAGAGGATAAAAAAATGGCTAATACCTAAATGCACCATAAAAGAGCAGCTGAAAATAAAGAGTTGTGATCCTGGCTGTCTCTAAGCAGAACTCTGGGCTACTGTACTTAAGGATTCTAGGGGCACTGATAGGCCTCTTGCGTGTCAATGATATTGCGGGGTTTCTTTTCTGTAGAACGTGGTGTGAGTGGTGACCCCTAGAGTCAGACCACAGAGGCACTACTAGAAAGCCTGACTCACTCCCTCGACAACCGTACTTTTCACAGACTGAGGTTGGGTAGAATGAACTCCAATGCCCTGAGCACTGGCAGAGGCCTTCATCATCAGCATTAGCTCCTCTTCTACGACTGGGCCCTGTTTCCAGGAGAATTGTAAAATGATTTTTGTCGACAAAAGTAGTGTTTCATTTCCAGAGAATTGATGTCATCGTTCACAAGAGCATTGCTCTAGGAAAATGAATTTGGAGTTAGAATACATTTCCCAATGAACTTCGGGACTCCGCCGCTTCTCCATTGGGGACTCCGCAGCCCAGTGGTAGAGCTCAGGGTCGTGTGTGAGGTGCGTGGGGTTGGAAGAGGACACGTTCTTGCAGGGCTGCGGCGTGGGGTGTGGGTCAGAGTGCAGGCTCCAGCGAGAACAGGTTTGCAGCCAGGTCTGACAGCTGGAGTGTTTGACCTCACATGTAGATCGCTTGTCTGCAAGACTCATGGGCATGTATTTCGGGTATCTGCATGGTACGACCTATTGTTGGGATTTAAATGGCATTCATTTTAGGGCCTGTACTGACAATTGGGAAAAGTCACAGCTTCAGTGATCCCAGTTACTTATGATGCAAAGAGCAATTACAGTGGTCTAAGATGCTGACTAAAGGACTTCTAAATCTTCCCATTTCCGTTTCAATGGAAGAAATGTTGATGCAAAAAGTACAATCTGTAAAGAATGGGTTTTGCTCTATTGGACCATTATTTTTTTAATATTTTGGTATTTAGAGAAGATTTCCGAAATGATTGTAAATATTTAAATAATTATGAAGCAAATTTATTTGTACTTAGGCCCCTTATGCACAAATCATTTGATAATCTATGAGCACTGAGTTTCCTGAGTTTAAGGGCTATGAAAATCGTCAAAAATTTTAGTATAGGAAGTAATATTCCCACACTGATAGAAAATGAGAAATCAAATTGTATGTACATGAATAAAGATTATACCTTAAATTTGAATTCCTATTTTGACATAGATACATACTTAAAATGCTTCCTTCAAAACCTTTTTTTTTTTTTTTTTATTTCAAGTCACTGCAATATTCTGGATTTTTTAGTTAAGAAGTAGTCACCCAGCAACAGTGAATGCTGACTTGATCTGACAAGCACAAGTCCCTCCTATTTGCAGAGATGGTCTGAATGGAGCAGTACGTTGCTTGCTGTACAGAACTTTGTGTTTTTGTTCTGTTTTCAGTCTCACTGTAAGTAATGTGCAATATAACTAAGAAACATCTGTGTACAAGTTTTCCCCCTTTAGGCTTCAGACAAGTCTATCATGTTTTGTGGGTAAGGAGTCCAAGGAAAATTCTTCAGTTTGGGCGGGCATTACTACTCAGCTGTGTGACTGACTGCTTCAGGACCCAGCTGGTCTTCGAATAACCATGGTGTCCTGGGAGGATTCATTGGATGGTCTGGTGTTTGGATTTCTTTTTGTCTGTTGGCAGTTTCTGTTCTATGAAGACAGTATTTTATGTACAACCACAAACCATTTTATTTGGGGACAGATAACTTGAGTAAGACCTCCCTTAATTTCACAGCTGTTGATTTTGATATTCTCAAAAAGTAGGTAAATTACCTTGATGTAACTGATTGAGGGCATTTAAATTAAGCCAAAACTCCAGAGTTAAGTTTTAGAAGTGATACTTTTTTTTTTTAATAAGCAACTTTTAAAATCTTACATACTTCTCATCTCCTTAGATTTTGTGATATTTATATTAAAACATCTCTACTTCAGGATAAATTCTAGAATATGTACAAATGCAAAGATTACTGTGAATAAATGTGAGTACACTCTTAACTATTTTTTGGAGAGGTTTTTTTTTTTAGATTTTATTTATTTGATAGAGATCACAAGTAGGCAGAGAGACAGGCAGAGAGAGGAGGAAGCAGGCTACCTGCTGAGCAGAGAGCCCGATGTGGGGCTCGATCCCAGGACCCTGAGATCATGACCTGAGCCGAAGGCAGAGGCTTTAACCCACTGAGCCACCCAGGTGCCCCTCTTTTTTTTTTTTTTTAAGATTTTATTTATTTATTTGACAGACATACAGAGAGATTACAAGTAGGCAGAGAGGCCGGCAGAGAGAGAGGGAAGCAGGCTCCCTTCTGAGCAGAGAGCCTGATGGGGGGCTCCATGCGGGGTCAATCCCAGGACCCTGAGACCACGACGTGAGCTGAAGGCAGGGGGCTTAACCCACTGAGCCACCCAGGTACCCCTGGAGAAGATTTTTTGAAGAGGAAGAGAGTTAAGTGTGGTGTGCCGTGTTTTGTGCTTATGTTGTCAAATAGGAAAATTCTAAGCAACATGTGAAAAAGTTTATATGCTGTTAAAATGGACTATGGCCATTTTATGGTTACGTCTGCAGTAATAGGGAATGTGGTAGGAAATGATAGGTACTTGAGTTTATTCTGTCATCTGAAATATCCAGATGGTTAGTTTTTTTGGTTATAGCTCTGAGGCAGAGGGGAAGGATCAAATATAAGAATAAAGAATAAGTGAGTGAGACAGAGTGGGAAGAAGGGGTAGAAGGAACTTCTTGAATATTGATAATGCTTTGATTATATTTAACCTGGCATTTGGCCATTCACACTAGTAACAAGATAGGAGGATTGGGGGAACATAACTTTGTTATTGATGCTGTCTTATGATATGTTTAAAGAATATTGGATGTCCTGAAGCTGTTATTTGTAAAGGCAAAAGTTGAAACCTTTTACTTAGTGAAATGACTGACTAAGCGTGCAGGAATGCGGTATTAAGAGTCTGCAAATGTGTGGGGTCCTCCACATGGTGGTTTGGAGGTTTTAGGAGACTTCGAAGCCAGAAAATCTTGGATTAATAAAGTCCAGGAATCAGAATTCTTGAGCCTCAATAGGTCACTGAATTGGTTTTTGTGTTGACTCCTGAGGTAGACTTTAGCTCGGTGCTTTTCTTTAGTGGCGGTGTCTGTCATAATCAGCGAGGGGCCTCACTCTCTACCGCCCTGAAAGGCTTCTGATTGCATCAAGGGGATGAGCTAAGACCGACGGTACTACTATTGGGTTAACTGCCTAAGCCTGTTTTGAAATGCCAGTTTTCATAAAAATGCGACCATAGGCTTAAAATTGTATTTATCCACAAGATTTAAACAGAACATCAATTAATTGTTTAATCTTTACTAGTGTAAAAATAGTTATTTTCCCTTGGAGAATTCTTTTTTTCTGGGAATTTCGATGTATCGGTTTTGAGTACTTTGGTATGCCATCTGCCCACCACCACTCCCTATTAGCTGCTGCTGGTCTCGTACCTAGGGTGGTTTTCTTTGGGTTCTGTTTTTTTGTTTCTGGAGGTAAGGGGCCTAAACCTACTTTTAGGATACTTGGGAATATTCGATTGTTCCTACAAAAATATTCTAATTTAGTGAAATGCAGGACCTTGAAAATACTTTAAAACCTCATGTGCTTTTGAGGGTGGATGAGGAAAGAGAATGATAATTTTTTTAATTTAATATTTATTTAGAGAATGATAATTTTTGGTTTTTGTTTTTTGTTTTTTGTTTGTTTTTTTTGGAGAATGATAAATTTTTGAGGTAGTTTTGTCTAACCCTGGCATAAACAAAGTTTCTCTGATGGAGTTCATAGTTGAGTAGTATTTTCACTTAAAAACCCTAAAGTCTGGGTGTTCTAGAAAGAAGTAAATTGCTTTTCCTTGGATGACTGAACAGTATCTGTCTCTAAGATTAATATTACCTTTAACCTAGATCTCTTATTTGTTCTTCGAACTTTTCCTTTATCATTGGTCGGGGAGTGAGAAAACAAAAACCTTTTAGCACCTTTTAGTTTAAACAAACTAAAGAAAAAAGCATGGGAAGCTCTCAGAATTAAGCTTTTAGTGTAAATTATCTTTTGTGTCTACCAAACATGTGATTATTTATGCAGCTTTCCCGTACTGTCTGTTGTAGTTTCCTTCTGAAAATATTAATATAAGTGGAACGGTCTTTTGAAATAATGTTTTATTTAACGCTTGTGTGCTGGGCACCCAGTGTCTGCCGAGCTTTCTGCTGCTCTGTGCAGAAAACAGAGCCTTTCAGCTGGGTCTGGGGTTGCATCTCCTCCCACCACTGTGTTCAGGTCCACCCCAGCAATTTCCTGCCCTTGGTCTTTCCTCCTCGGGGCATCTTTCCCACTTCGGCCAGGCCAAAGTGTTCCTTTCCATCTTAACATGCTGGCAGACTCCCGCTGTTCCCAGAATAGAAGGCAGAACCTTGAGCTTACCAGACTGCCAGCCTGGATCCCTCCCACGACTGCTTTTAGCTTTTTTTTTTTTTTTTAAAGATTATTTATTTATATATTAGAGAGGGAGATCACAAGTAGGCAGGGTGGCGGGGGGGAAGCAGGCTCCCTGCAGAGCAGACAGCCCGATGTGGGGCTCGATCCCAGCACCCCGAGACCACGACTTGAGCTGAAGGCAGAGTCTTGAACCCACTGACCTCCCCCCAGGCTCCCCTGCTTGGGGCTTTTTTACTCTTCCCAATCGGTGTGGTCATTTCAGAGCCAGTACGATTCCTTCTGATGGAATTGCCCGTCTTTCCAGCTCTACTTGATAGTTCCCCCTGCCTTCACTTGGCACACGTGAGTCTCCTCTCCAGCGTGGTCTGTTGGTTACCTCCGTTGTATATGGATCTTCTCTCTAGTGAGGCAGTCGCCTCGCTGCGGACATCAGCGTTCCCAATCCGGTCCACAACAGCCCCGACTGTGCTCTGGCTCATGGTAGACATCAAACACGTGTTTCCAACAGTCTTCCTGGTGGTATTCATTTTGTAATTGGACCAGTGCACAGTTTTTGATTGAATACAAACCTCAGTCCAGAGTCCAAATGCACAGCTGCCATTAATCACATGCAAGATGCGAACCATTGAAGGACTTTTCTTCAGTGATAAGTAAAACCAGACTTAAAGTGAGCTTGACTAGGGCGCCTGGGTGGCTCAGTCAGTGGGTGAAGCATCTGCCTTCACCTCAGGTCATGAAGTCCTGGGATCAAGCCCCACATCAGGCTCCCTTTCTCAGCAGGGAGTCTGCTGCTTTGTCTGCCCTCACCCTACTTGTGTTCTCTCTCCCTCTGTCTCTCTCTCAAATAAAATCTTTAAAAAAAAAATTAGCTTGATTGATGATCTTTATGAAAACAAACTACATTTCAGAATGGCTCACAGTGATCCATGAGCTTTCCTTAAGGTCTGCAAGCCCACACACCATAGTGGTCATAACTAGTGCATCTGGGGCCAAACTATGAAAGGACCGTCTTCTCCCCTCAATCTAGCCAAGTCCTTTCAGAATATAGATCTGAGTCGAAGACATCCTGGTTTCTAGAAGACCTCTACCACAGTATAAATAGATAATCCTTGGTCTAAGTACAAAGGCGTTTTCTTTTCAGTGAGGAGCTGTGATCTGTGGAGGGAGGACATTGGGTCTGTGGGGAGTGTGGCAGAGATGGCCATTTGCCTCTCAATCCTAGTTTCTTGCCCTCTTTTATGCTGATAGAATCTTGAGTACGGGTAAGGGTAGCCTGTATTGGTGTCCGTTTTCCAGCCTGCCTTGCAAACGGGTGTGGCCATGTGGTTGTGCTCTGGATCCCAAGAATAGTGTGCTGTTTAGGGAAGTAGCTTCCATACTTGTTGCCTTTCCACCCTGCTCAACAAAATGCAGAGGGTGCTATTTTGGGTCATAGGTTGAGGTCGTGCACGGCAAAGGAATGAGAAAGGTGGAGCTGGGGTTTCTGACAGCTGGGTCACTTAATCCTGGACAACCTATGCAGCCTTCTGCATGAGACAGAAATAAAGTTTGGTCTTGTGCCACTCCAGTTGAGGTTGGGTCTCCTGTGGCTAGACTTTGAATCCCAAATACTAAAGTACGCTCTATGACTTTGGACAGAGAGTGTCTAGACGGGCGAAGTAGGAACTGCCTAGAAACACGGGACATTCTATGGAGTTGGCAGAGATTTGGTTGATTATGGTCTAAGAGGATTTAATGTCCGATTAGTGTTAAGAGTACATGGACCATTTTTAAGGCTTCCTCTAATCTGAGACTCAATGACTTTGAAGTGTTCAGTTTTATGTTAATAAATTACCGTATTTCATCACTTCTAAAATAGATGTTCCCACACTGGAATGTTTGTTACTGGGATGTGTTTTTAGAAGACAGACTTTTAGCTTTGGCATATAATCAGAGCAGAATTTGACATTTGACCTGATAGTCCATAGGCATCCCCTAAAGTAGCTAGAATTAGCAGAAGAAAAATGTTGAAGCATGAATACTGGCCAAATGAACAGGGTTAGTAGCCAACCAGGATTCCTAAATGGAGCAGTAGCTGAAAAAGTGACTCACTTCAGGTTCAGAAGATGATCCCTTGCAGCTCAAGTGTGTAGTTTCTTCCTGGAGCCCACTTGGTGGTCTCGCTTGGCTTTTTCTAAGGTTCAGAACAGCTGAGCTATTTAGGATTTGGGAGGAACTAGGAGAGCAGCCTGATTGGGTAAGCTGATTCTGTATGGAAGGAGGAAACAAGATAGGTAGTAAATGTTTGAAATGGTCCTTTTACCTAATTCTGCAGTTTGTGACCTGTGCTCAGACTTCAGATGAGTGGTGCCAGAAGGGTTATAAAAAAGAACAGCCCACCTTTTACTCTAAGGGGCAGTCACTTTCCCTTTCCACTAATTTTATTTCCATATATTAAATAAGACTGTAAATATTGTCTCTGTGACCCAAGTAGGATACTATTTTAATTTTTTTTTTCTATTTTTCTCCTATTTTTTTCTCTTTGACTACATGGCAAGAATAGCTGACATCCTCCAAAAGCACCCTCAGATTTCTCTCCATTCTGTCTTTCGATTTTTAGAACTTTCCAGTGTGTATTAGTTCTTTGTTGTTCCCAGAGACATCCTTATTGGACCTCTGATTTCCTGCTGCCACACGGGCTGTTTGCTTGGCATCCAGGTGCAGGACACAGGGTCACGCAGGTGTGGCCGGGGGGGTTCCTTTCTCCTTTGTCCTCTTGGATGACACTCATAACTGGTTTAATTCCTGTTTCCTGGATGTCACTCAGACCTGGCTTATTTCCTCATTCTGGTGGCTTTCATTCTTAAATTCCTGAGAAAGCATGTAAGAGGTAAGGCTGAGCCTTTCTTTGCCTAAAAATCCCTGTATCAACATTCCTATCTGCTGTACGGTTTGGTAGGATGGGAATTCCAGTCTGAAAACCCTTTTCTCTCAGAAATTTGAAGATAATGCTCCATTGTCTTCTAGCTTTCAGTATTGTAGCAAAGCGTGTCATTCTGATACCTGATATCTGGTCTTCCGTTTGCTCCCTCCCCCCCCCCCTTTTTTTTTTTGGCCTCTGGAATGTTTTTCAGCATAGTCACTAAAAGATGAGTACAGGAACAGATTACTTAGCTTGGTCACTTCCTAGCTACGTAACTCTGGCAAATTATCAGACTCTTATGCCTTGGGTTCTCATGCGTACAATGAAGATAAAAGTACTTTATTTCTCTGTACAGTTGTTTGTGGATTATATGAATATTCACGTAAAGCACTTAGAAAATCTTTTTGTGCCTAAGTTACAT
Source organism: Procyon lotor (assembly GCA_028646535.1). Classification (NCBI taxonomy): domain Eukaryota; kingdom Metazoa; phylum Chordata; class Mammalia; order Carnivora; family Procyonidae; genus Procyon; species Procyon lotor. Next base: position 151,320,888 of record CM053604.1, read on the forward strand.
ATTGGCTGCTATTAGTTATTATGATCCAGCTGCTCTAAAATGTCCCAGTGCTACACAGTGGTCAGATCTTGTTCATTTATTGTGTAGAACAAACAGTGCACCTCTTTATTTTGGAGACGTTGTCCTTCGGCTCCGGGAGGAATTCTTGTATTACTTCTTTGGTTATTTCTTCCCAAAAGACATTTTTTTCCTCATTTGATTAATAGTATCAGTTGAACGCTGAATCTCTTGGATGAAGCCTTAATTAAAAAAAAAAGAAAAGCCCTTCTCCTTTTGCACTCCTTGGGGGTGTGTGTGTGTGTGTGTGTGTGTGTGTGTGTGTGTGTGTCTTTTGCTTAAATTCTTAAACTAGGTCTTCTAAAAATTTTAATTACAGTGTTCATGTTAATTTTTCAGCATTCTTATTCTCTGCTTGTATTACTTAAAACATCTTTTTTTTGCATGAATATGATAGTTTTTCAAGATAGTAATGATCCTCCTTGCCTGTCTCAATTTTCTCTGAGAATTTTTTTTCTTGTTTTCTTTCACACCCAAGAATGTCTTCAAATATTAGGTTGATGCTTGGCTTCCTTTTATAGATTGAGTTCTCTGGACTCAATTTAGTTTCTGCCAAGAAAGATCCTCTCCTGTTTTGCCTCTGGGCTATCAGCCTGATTATAACCTTATTGTGGAGTGGAGTCTAGGAAGTAGGCTGGTAGTTCAGTGTGCACAAGAATTTATTACCCTGTAGGCACCATGTGCCTTGCCCTCAGCCTCCCCTAGATCTAGCAGCTTTAAATTAGGGATTTCTAATCAATTTCTTGTAAGATTATATAGCTGTTTACTGAGAGGGAGTAGTTGTCCAAATATACAGGGTATTGGTAGGTACCCGGAGGGAGGGATGTCCAGTCGATCATTATAGAGAATTCTAGGTGATCTCTCCACCTTCTGTTATTCATGTGTTCAATTCCTGGATCATTCTGGGGTTCTGCAGGGTGTTCTGCCTTGTGTCCTGTGGTATATTCTCTATGACCTTGTTCGACCTCTCGAAGTCATTCCTGCTTTCAAATATTGGGGTTTGTGATTAAAGTATCATATACTATTGAATTCTTTTTGTTTCTTAGTTTTTTTCTATTCAAGGAAACAAATATTTAAATTTGTTATAATGACATCAAATAAGGAAGCGTAAGTGTGCTTACAGCGTATTTTAACATTGTGGAAAGAAGTGGAAAGATGACCTTCCTGGTCTAGGAAGTATAGGGAAAGGTATTACCGTCCATTTTTAGTTACAGAATGAAACATTTTGGAAGTGCTACTTTGTTCATAACATTTTATTATAACTTTCTGTATCACTTTTGTATGACTGTGCATTGCGCTCACTAAACTACCATCATACTGAAGGTTAAATTTGGCATTTGAATCCTCCAGAGCCAGCCGTTGGTGAGTTTTAAATGAAAAGAATTTGTTGAAACTTTGAGCATAAGTGGAAGTCTGTTTTGATTTTTTTATTGTTAAATTTATGCCTATTGAAATTCTAAACTGAAGGTTTTTTTTTTTTTTTTAAAGATTTTATTTATTTATTTGACAGAGAGGAGAGAGATCACAAGTAGGCAGAGAGGCAGGCAGAGAGAGAGGAGGACGCAGGCTCCCCGCTGAGCAGAGAGCCCGATGTGGGGCTCGATCCCAGGACCCTGAGATTATGACCCGAGCCGAAGGCAGAGGCTTTAACCCACTGAGCCACCCAGGTGCCCCAAGGTTTTTTTTTTTTTTTTTTTTTTTAAGATTTTATTTATTTGACAGAGATCACAGGTAGGCAGAGAGGCAGGCAGAGAGGGGGAAGCAGGCTCACTGCCGAGCAGAGAGCCCCATGTGGGAGCTCGATACCAGGACCCTGAGATCATGACCTGATCTCAGGACCTCCATGATTGGCTTAGACCAGTCACAATGTACCTCTGAGCTGGGTGGCATCTCTCCCTAAATTACATGAACGATGGACACCTTATGGACTCAGGTTTCTGCAGCAGGAAAAAGGGCGGGATGTGTAATAGGTAAGCACCTACTTGTGGCTCTGTAGGATTAGAGGTTCCAAGATTTTGGAGGCACAGGAGCCAAGGAAAGTGGTAGCTGTAGGAAGAAGCCCAATGGAGGAATGAAGCCTGTTTGTGACCTTCAGATGAGTGGGATGGATACATTTTCACATTCCCCCTTGTGTCTAATCAAGGGAGGGGGTCAGTTGCATACTGGGTGTACTTGTGTGTGGTGCTCCAGGAACATGGAATTACCCATCAGTTGCCAAGTTTCTGATCTTGTCCTTAATATTGCAGATACTGGTGAGACTTGCTTTTTCTGGGGCACCTGGGTGGCTCAGTTGGTTAAGCGTCTGTCTTATGCTCAGGTCACGGTCCCAGGGTCCTGGCATGGAGTGTTGGACCGGGCTCCCTGCTCTGTGGGGAGGGCTTCTCAGTCTGCCTGCCTCCCCGCCTGCTTGTTGCTCTCTCTTTCTCTGACAAATAAAATCTTAAAAATTGTTTTGCTAATAAAATGTGCTTTCAGTTTTATGGTCTTGAACAGCTATTTTTTTTAATGATATTTATATCAACAACCAAACTTGTTGGATAAATTCACCAAAATGGTGCTTAGTGTCGTATTGCCTTTAAAGTCAGAATTCGGCTTTTTCTCACAAATGCTAGAACTAATATCTCTTCACTTACACGATATGATAAAATCATATCGTATAACTTTTGAGAATTGATGGGGGAGAATTTGTGAAAACCAGGAACCAAATTTTAGTGATACTTTTCATGTTTGTTACTAGATTATTTGGGAGACTTGTGGCATCTGGTTTTATGATTGGGTGTCTTAATCAAGATAAATACTAACTGAATGTACCCAGAGAGTTGCGATTACACTGTTTTCATACTAATTAACTACTGCTTTGCTGAGTCAAATAAAAATGAAACAAAAATATTCTTAAATAAGGGTATAGTGCAGGTGATTGCTCAAGCTGATGCCTTAGAGAAAGGACTAGAGCAAAGGTCGGTGTACTGTGGCCTGAGGGCCAAATCTGGCCCACCTGCCTGTTTGCCTAGTTTTGTTTTGCTTTAAGTTGTTGATGGGGACTTGCTCACGCTCATTCATTTAGTAATGGTCTGGGGCTGCTTTTTTTTTCCCCCACAGCATCTGAGTTGAATAAATGCAACAGACTGTATGGAGCTTGAAGCTTGACATAATTACTGTTGGTCTTTTCCTGAAAGTAGTTTGCCAACCCTTGAACTATATTAACATATGGAGATTTCTTGGAATTAGCAAATTTAAGAAGATTGAAGGAAAAAAAAATGGAACGAGGTATTTCAGTGCATAGGAGAGGCATTGTGAGTTACTGTTGGGGTATAATTTTCTTCCATATCAATGCAAGTACATAGAAATCACCTTTTTCCCTGTCTTCAGATGTTCCGACTGACTTATATGTCGGACGTTATCAGTATAAGAGGACGGGGCGCAAATGGAATGAGCTACTCTTTTTGTATCCACAAAAATTTGTAGATCTTGGGGTTTTTTCATATTTAGGAAGTGTTTCTTAGAGAATCTTTTGTTTTGCCAAAACAAGAGATGACTAAAATGGGGTTCTTAATGATTACTCCTTTCTTTCAAAGTAGTTATGGTATTATTTAAGAATGTAACTTGATTCTCCCCCCAAAGAAATCTTTTTTTTTTTTTTTTTTTTAAAGATTTTATTTATTTGACAGAGAGAAACACATGGAGAGAGGGAACACAAGCAGAGGGAATGGTAGCGGGAGAAGCAGGCTTCCTGCAGAGCAGAGAGCCCGATGCGGGGCTCGATCCCAGGACTCTGGGATCATGACCTGAGCCGAAGGCAGACGCTTAACGACTGAGCCGCCCAGGCGCCCCTAAAGAAATCTCTCTTAAAAATAGGCTCAAATACTAATTTAATTCTTGTTTTCTTGGAGTCCAAATTGGTAATTTTTTAAAATATATTTTATTTATTTATTTGGCTGAGAGCGAGGAAGAGCACAAGCAGACAGCAGCAGGGAGAGGGAGAAGCAGGGAGCCCCATGGGGGGCTCGATCCCAGGACCCTGGAATCATGACCTGAGCTGAAGGCAGAGGCTTAACTGACTGAGCCACCCAGGCACCCCCAGAAGTGGTAATTCTGATTGGTGAACAATAATGTTCCAAGCAGTGATTAAGGGAGTTAGATGAACTAAGTGGAACCACAGAATAGAAGAAGCCTATGTCAAGCTACGTGAGGAGGGAACACGTAGGGAGGATCATATGTGAGTTTTAGGGTCCAGGCCTCCAAGGGGTATGTACAATGTCTGCTTACATTCTATTGGCTGGAACATATGGCGTTTACCTGTAAGAGAGGTAGGAAAACATTGCCTGCATGCCAGGAAAAAACAAAAAGGAAATGGGCATGCTTGGGTGGCTCAGTGGGTTGAGGCCTCTGCCTTTGGCTCAGGTCATGATCTCAGGGTTCTGGGATCAAGCCCACATAGGGCTCTCTGCTCAGCAGGGAGCCTGCTTCCCCCTCTCTCTGCCTGCCTCTCTGCCTACTTGTGATCTCTTTCTCTATTAAATAAATAAAATCTTAAAGGGGTTTTGGTGACCAGCCAGTCTCTGCCATAATTACTGGTCACTATAATCACCTTACATTTTGAAAGCAGTCAGATCCTGGTGACAGATGGAAGCCCTCAGTTACTTTTTTATCTTTTTTTCCTTTTTCTTCCCTAAAGGCTGTGAATCCCTCATAAGTGATCTCCACTGAAGTGTTACAGTTGGGGCAGAGAAACTGTAGTGTCACGCAGGGCAGATTTTAGTGAAGAGCCCATTTTGGTACGATGTGCCATGTACTGAATATTGATCAACCCATATCAACCTGAGAAGTAAAACTTTCAATTATTTTACCAGCAAAAGCTGGGTCTATTTGGGAATAAAAGAGCATTGCAATCCACAAGAAACAAGCTGTGTTAAACCTGTAGGCAAGTTCAGGGAACAAAGGAGAGGCACAGTTTCTTAAGGAGAAAAGGGGTCCATCGGGAAAGCTGCTAAGAACTGTCTGAAAGTCCATTAGAGGAAACTGGGCGTTCAAAGTTTGGTGGCTTCTCCTTGGCTGATCTGTTGCCCCAGGAATGGGGACGGCCACTGTCCCTCTGGCTGGTGTAGTAGAGTAGTACATGGATGCAAGGTCAAGGACATCTCTTCTGTAGGGTCTGTAGGAGTAGGGCAGGCGATCTCCCCCTACCAAAACCTCCTGACCTCATTTTAGTGAGATTGCCCATCCCTGATTTTCCCACCTGTAGTGGAGATGAATTCTTATGCTACCTTAATTCTGGGCACAAATATTTCCAGTTCTCCCATCGCTGGGCAAGCCGTAGATGGCGCTTCCCAACTTAGCCAAGATTGCGTGTTGCCCCCAGGATCTGCTGTGGTGAACGGTGAGCAAGGGTAATGTGCGCCTCTGCTTGGCAGGGGCTTTGAGTGAGTGGGCACTTGGCTCTGGTCCTTTCTCAGTGTCTGGAGATGGTGGAAGTTTTTGTAGAGGTGAAGACACCATTAGCCGAACCCTCTGGTTGACCATGTGCAGGAGTAGGGCTCCCAGCCAAGACCCCCGGGCATTTGCATTAAACCATGGAAGTTCGTGGTGGGTTTTTCGCTGCGCCTGTCCTAAGGCGTAGAGGGCAAGTGTTAGTGCTTCGAGATCTTCACCTCTTGAGCATTTAAGGATCCAAACTAGCATTCTACTTATAATAAAAAAGGTAAGTCTCTTTCTATTAATTTCTGATAGTGCTAAGCATTTGAACTATTAGTGGCTACTCATGTAGGCATCTCCCAAGGTAAAGCTACTTTGGAATTTATGCCAAGATTTTCACCTCATTTTTTTCCCCCACTGATGTTGATCTTTGAAATGAAGGACTGTTTTAACTTTTGCTCTCTTTACCAGTGGTGAGAGAGTGCGAACTCTGGAGGGAATCTAATCTTGGTTGTCACTACTTGTGCAGCTGGGGTTCAACTGTGGGGGAGGGGAGCAAGGATGGAAATCCTCTTGCCGTCTGGGCAACCCAGAACAAGAAATGATTTTCTTGGATTGGCTAGGGGCCATGGCTGCCCCCAGGGAAATGTGGTTTCTGACCCTTAGGGCCTCATGTATAGCACTGGCTGTGGTTCCTGTAATTCTGGGGGATAGAGCGGCACTCCTGGGCAATAGCAGTGTTCCATTGGCTTAAAATGTATGTATAGGCTCTCTGGGATCCGAACAATTGTTTAAGTGTATTTTATTAAAATAATGGAAACTGTGTCCTGAATCCTAAACAACCAATTCATAAAAGGACTTGAACAATGCACTAATTTTCTATGGAGGGAGTTGTGTTAGTTTGTAACAAAGCACCACAAAATGGGAGGCCTAAGACAACAGATTTATTCTCACAGTTCTGAAGACTGGAAGTCCAAAATCAAGGTGTCAGCAGGGTAGTGCTCCTCCGAAGCTTTAGCAGAAGATGCTGCTTCACCTCTTCCTTGTTCGCTCTTTAAAGATTTTATTCGAGAGAGCATGAGAGAGAGCATGTGTGCGAGGGGTGGGGGAGAGAGAGAGAGAGAGCACGAGACCCAGTGAGAGAGAGAGAGCACGAGACCCAGTGAGAGAGAGAGAGCACGAGACCCAGTGAGAGAGAGAGAGAAAGAGCACGAGACCCAGTGAGAGAGAGAGAGAAAGAGCACGAGACCCAGTGAGAGAGAGAGAGAAAGAGCACGAGACCCAGTGAGAGAGAGAGAGAGCATGAGACAGAGAGAGCATGAGACAGAGAGAGAGAGCATGAGACACACACACACACACAGAGAGAGAGAGAGAGAAAGAAAGCATGAGACAGAATGTGCAGGCAGAGGGGGAAGGACAAGCAGACTTCCTGCTAAGCAGGGAGCCTGACACTGGGCTCGATCCCAGGACCCTGAGATTGTGACCTGAGCTGCAGGCAGCTGCTTAACTGACTGAACCACCTAGGCACTGCTGCTCTCTTTGCTCTTCGTAGCTCTGCTTGTTCACTGGCTTGTCTGCCTGACTCCAGTCTCTGCCCTGCCTTCCCATGGCCATCTTCCGGGTGTGCCCGTGTCTTCTCATGATGTTATTCTGTTTCCTCTCTTTCTATAAGGACTAGAGCCATACTGGATTAGGGCCCACCCCCATGACCTTATCTTAACTTGATTACATCAGTGAAGCTCTTGTTTCCAAAAAAAAGTTGACCTTCATAAGTGCTGGGGGTTGGATGTCAACATCTCTTTCTGGGAGAAACCGTTCAACCCATAACAAGAGTTGAAAAATATCTCTGCTCCAGTGTACTATTTTAAGCCCATCCTACTTCCCAGAAAGGAGGAAAATCATCCCCTAAATCATGATTTTCACAAAGTGGACTAACTCAAGAACAGTAACAAAGATTAATTCAAAAATGGGCAAAGGGCTTGAATAGACATTTCTCTAAAGAACATAAGCAAATGGCAATCAAGTACCTGAAGAGCTGCTCAGCACCAGGAACCCTTAAGCAGACGTAAATCAAAACCACCAGCAGATACCATCTCACAAACATTAGGGTGGATATTATATTAAAAACAACAACAACAACAAAAAGTTTTGATGAAGTAGATAAATTTGAGCTCTGCATTGCTAGTGGGGATGCAGTAGTCAGATGCTATGGAAAAGAGTTGTGATTCCTCAAAAACTTAAACAGAGTAATCTAGTAATTTCACTTTATATAATCATATAGTCTAGTTATTACCGTAATTCCACTTTGGGCCTATATCCAAAAGAATTGTGAGCAGGGTTTTGGAGGTAGCCATCCATCGACGTTCATAGCAATATTATTCACGAGAGCCAAAGGATGAAAGTAACCTAAGTACCCATCAATGCATAAATGGGTAAACAGTGTGGCATCCACATAATGAAATATTATTCAGCCTTAAAATGGAAAGAAATACTGACTCCTGCTACAACATGGGTGAACCTTATATTGAGTGACATCAGATGGTCACAAAAGAACAAAATACTGTGTGATTCCTCTGAAGAGGTACCCGGGGTAGTCAGAGTCTTAGAGACAATGGTAGCATGGTGGTGGGTAGGGGTGGGATGAGAGAATGGGAGGTGATTGTTTAATGGGCACAGAGTTTCATCTCATGGGAAGACTTCTGGAGATGGATGGTAATTGCGCAGTATTGTTAATGTGCCATTAGTTGGCATTAAGTACAATTAAAAATAATCTCACGCTGATTTTACCAAAATAAAAAAAAGGAGACAGAGGTCATAGACTTAAGATAAGAATTCAAGAAAAATAAAACTATATAAAACTCCCTGGCCTAGGGCGCCTGAGTGGCTCAGTAGTTGAGCGTCTGCCTTCCACTCGGGTCGTGATCCTGGGGTCCTGGGATCGAGCCCCACATCGGGCTCCTTGCTCGGCAGGAAGCCTGCTCCTCCCGCTACCATTCATTCCCTCTGCTTGTGTTCCCTCTCTCGCTGTGTTTCTTGCTGTCAAATAAATAAAATCTTTTAAAACAAACAAACAAAAACCTCCCTGGCCTAATCAGGAATACCCCTCTTCTCAATCTAGGGTCTGGCCTCGTGGAGAAATAGGATGGATTAAGGCATCTGGCCTGGGAACAAGGAAGTCCTCTCTGTTGAAGGCAGTTTGGGAGGTGATGGTTCAGTGTGAGCAGTCGAGGAGCTCGCTAGCCACACCCCCCAGAATTGGGTCTTCCCAGTTACCACAGGGCTGCTCTTGGGGGTTCCGAGTGCTCCTGTGCCCCTGTGGTCCCCATGGGCTGACTCCTCCCCAACAAGACCGTGGGGGGAGCTCAGCCACGCTTGGTCTGCTTGTCCTCAGATTTTCCAGTCTGATAAAATACCATACCTCTTGGGGTGGGATGAGGTGGTCAGATGGAAGCAAAGAAGGACCACTGAACTCCCTCATTTCGTGGGGGAGAAGCCTTCACCTGCGATGTCCCTACTTCTTGTTCTCTTAACATCTCACACTTGCAAATTAGCGCTTGGTTAACCGGGGCCTCCTCTTAAGGAGGTTGCTTCCCCATGAAACCACTGTCTCTTTGAGTAGGCTTCTCACACTTCTGGTGGGGCAGTGGACATACCGAAGGCTCTGGCAGTTAATGACCTCAATTCCAAGGCCACTCTGTGCCCAGGCCTTCAGTCTGCTTTCCTCTTTTCAATCTCAGATGATGTACAGGCATGTTGTCGTGCATAGCTTTTGAGAGGTGTGGAGTGAGATCCGATGACAGAGTGAAGGTGCCAGGAACATAGTGGGGCCCAAGTTCGAACATATTTTTTTCCCCTGGGAATGTGACAGTAGAAGTTTAGTTGAAGCATTATCTAACTTTGCATGTTTAAGTCCAAATAGGTTAAAATCCAAAGGAGTTAAAAGTTCAAGATCGGGTGGCTGGGGGGCTCAGTTGTTTAAGCGTTTGCCTTCGGCTCAGGTCATCATCTTGGTCCTTGGATGGAGCCCCCGAGCCCTGAGTTGGGCTCCCTGCTCAGTGGGGATCTGCTTCTCCCTCTCCCTCGGCCCCTCCTCCTGCTTGTGTGCGTACTCGCTCACTCTACGCTCTGTCTTAAAAAAAATAATCAAACTGACATCTTTTGACCCTTTCATACATTCATTAACTCAACAAATGCCTAGAAAACCCATTCTGTACTCTTCTAATCTTGGGGATATTTTGGTACATAAGCCCCCTTCCTCAAAAAAAAAAAAAAAAAAAATCCCGCCTTCCCTCTTTGAGCTGACTTTCTGGGGACTTCGAGGCAAAAAAACAGGCCCATTGGAACTTGATTCTATCTTACCAGGTGCTGTCAGGCTAAAGTATTCTTGAAGCCTGGGTTGTGGGCTGCTGTTTTGGAAGCTGTAGTCCAGGCTGCTTCACAGAAGCGCTGTCTTTGTGCGGTCTCTGAGGTTGTGCTAGTTCTCAGCCCCCCGTGTGGGAAGAGGACACAGGTGATCACCAAACAGTCTTCTCCCCTTTCCTTTGCCTCCAAACCACAGTTTGGTAACAACCCAATCCCCTAATCCTGAAATAGTAATGCAGGGAAAAAGTGCAAGTGGAGTAGCAGGGAGAAGGAGAAGCAGGCTCCCTGCTGAGCAGGGAGCCCCGTGTGGGACTTGATCCCAGGACCCTGGGACATGACCAGAGCCCAAGGCAGTCACTTATCCAACTGAGCCACCCAGGCATCCAGAAAGTACATTCTTAGAACGGAGTGGGCTATGTTCCTGAAGACCGCCTGTGCAGCCACGGGGGCCCCTGCCTGGTGCCGCCCCTTTCACTCTGGGACAAGCAACCCCTTTCAGGTTTCTTCTTGGGGACACTGTTGTATTTTGTGTGTGTGTGTGTGTGTGTGTGTGTGTGTGTGTGTGTGTGTGTGTATTGCGATTCTTGAGTCCTTGGAAAGCCCACCTGGATTCCAGCTTCTCCCATTCACTTGTCCTCAAAGACAGAGTGGAATTTCACGACTCCCTAGCCTAGGGCCTATCAGACCTATTATTAACAATGAAAGCTGGGAACATCCTAGTTTGCTGTAGGACACACAGAGATCTACTTTGCCGCTTCAAAGCCATAAATACTCTGTTGACCTCCAGTGTCCTCATGGACCTGTAAAGACGATGTTGTCTGCAGTGCGACTGTGTCTCTCCCTGGAGCCTCCCTCCTGGCTCTCTGCTGTCTTGCTGGGCTCCTGTGAAGCTTCTACTCTCTGTCCCCACCTGCCAGGGGTAGTTCTCAAATAAATAAAAGCTCTTAAAAAAAAAAACAAAAAAACTTTTTTTTAAGATTTTATTTATTTGTCAGAGAGAAAGAGAGATCACAAGTAGGCAGAGAGGCAGGCAGAGAGAGAGGAGGAAGCAGGCTCCCCACTGAGCAGAGAGCCCAATGCAGGGCTTGATCCCAGGACCCTGAGATCATGACCTGAGCCGAAGGCAGAGGCTCTAACCCACTGAGCCACCCAGGCACCCCTAAAAAAAACTTCTTTTCAAGAGTGCTATTAGGAGTGGCTGAACTGGTTGTTAAAATATATTCTCCAGAAATGGTTCGTGAAAAGCTACTGCCCCAAACACCATATGCTTCTTTGGGTTGCTGCAGCTACTGCAGTCTTTCTGGATGATTCAGCGGCCCTCCCCCGTGATCCCACACCTGAAGGGTAAGTGCCTGGCTCACCCGGGTTCTGGCCTCCAGGGCTGGGGTCAGCATCTGCTCAGGATTGGCTGTGAACCTGTGTGAGGAGTATTCATGCCTTTTTTCCCTCTTTCTGGTTAGGAGCCTTTGAGGAATAAGAGAAAGAAGAGTAGGGCACATCATATTATGGGTGAGATGGTAGATGAATTATAATTGCAGATTCTATAACGAGAGAATCTTAGCCATAATTACAGGTGAATTATAGGTGAAAAGTAGTTTGACACATGGGGCTATATCTATGCTTGGGAGACACAGTGAGCCCTCAGGTCAGAGCAGACACCGGGCAGGCCTCAGCTGTACCTTTCTGCTGTAGGGGCAGAGCTTGCTCCTGGGGGAGGAGAGTACAGCTTCTGCTGGGTGGGTAGCAGGCTCGGGCCTCGGGAAGGGTGAGGAGAGTGAGGGACTGGCCTCCAGTCAGGAGTATAAGGGGTGCCAGGAAACTTTCAATGGTCAAGATAAATAATACTTAATGTAGTATTATAAACTCAATTGAAAATATATATACATGATGAAATTTATATACACATACATATATGTGTGTATATATTTGTGTATATATACATGTTTATATATATAAATACGTATATTTATATATATACATATATATAAAATATATTTAGAACAACTTACAAGATAGGGTTGTTGTTCCCAACTTTTCCCTTGGCCTCAGGCTCCAGTATGGCTCAGAGGGGCACTGTTACTGATTGTCTGTCTGCACTTTAGTGCCAGAAGTGAATGCCGCTTACCTCACCCTAGTCCTTGCCCAGCCAGTTCTGACCAAATTTACAGAATCCATTAATCACTTGATTTCTTCTGGGTGGAGCGAGTAGAAGGACAGAACAGGGCAAGCGCTTCACACTAACTGAACTCCCTCCACATGTGGATTTAGGAGCAATGTTCTCCAGGACAGTAAAACTTTCCAGTTTTCTATAGATGGGAAAGTACTAAACCCACATTAGAGTTCCGAGGTGAGGAAAGTCTATCCCCAGGTAGGGCAGTGGGTTTTACAGTTGGATGTGGCGGTAGCTGCCTTGGACAGGCCGTGAATTGTACTGATTGGCTCGACTAGACAGGCGTTCTTTTCTCGAAGCTCTTTGCTTCATCTCTGTGGCCCCAAGGGTGGTCCGTGGACCGAGAGCTTCAGCATCACTAAGGAGATGGAGAGAACTTGAGGATCTCAAGTCCCAACCCAGACCTGCTGAATGGGTCTGCATTTTCTCATGAAAGGTCCAGTCGTCTGCAATGTCCAACTCTGCTGCAAAACCCCTATAAGCCTTCGTTTTGAAATCCATTAAGCCAATGCTAGCTGTCCTCCTGTTTAATGGCTTCACTGGAAATCCTTATGGTCTTAGAAGCTGACCACTCGCTATGCTTGTTCTTGGTTCTCAGGGGTAAGATCTGTTTTACTAATAAACTCTGCTGGAGGATGTTGAGTTTGTCAAAAGGTAGGTTGCAGGAGCTCATTTAAGAAATCAAACTTAAGCTGTGGAAAATGGTACTATCATGAGGCTTAGGGGTAAAACTTGTAGGACTTTGAATAGTTCGGACAGAAGGGAGAGTTTTATGAAGATATTAGTAACACATGCAAGTGATCTTTTGTTCAACTTTATTTTTCACTTCAGAATAAAATAAAATTGGAAGCTCAGATATTGTACATAGGTCTTCTTTTCTGTTCTAAAATAAGTTCAAAACCAGGTATTCTCTGGGTTTTGAAGCCTAGAGAGCTTTAGTGCTATGATATGTGATTTCATAAAAACTTGAAGAAGAACTGATACGATTCTATGATTTGAAAGCCATAAATGGTAGCCGTTTTTGTATTAAAATCTTATGACTGTTTGCCATATGTAGACACAGAGAAGGAGTAAAATTAAAGTTTTTTATGGCTATAAAATACTGAAACTAGTTTTCACATGGAGCTTCTGGAAACCTTTCATAATTCCTGTATGAGGTAGCAAGTTTATCTGTACTAAATTCAAATGATTGGGTTAGGCATTACAGGTAATAGGAAGAGGTAGAAGATACTAATGTATAAATAAGGCTCTCCTGAGTTTATAGTTCAGTTGGTGAATAAGGCACACAACTTTTGTATAACCTAGTAGTAACGTTCTAGCTACCAGTTTGGCCAAGTCATGGAGTGTATGTCTTAGTTGGTTTTCTCACTTGTAAGATGAGAATGTTTGAATTAGATCTTTAAAATATTTTCTCATATTAATATAATGACAGTTTAATTATATTATAAGGACTTAATTTATACAATGATTTATCTTCTTAGGTATATCTTCAGTGTAATAACTGATGCAATTTCTACCTTTGGAGAATAAAAAATAATTCTTCTTAAGCTAAGATTTAGATGTTAATCTTATTTTTTACAAAACTATTGAAATAGCTCAAATATTGCACTAATAGTTCTTTTCAATGACAGTTACTTTTGGTACAGATTAATATTTAACCTTACAAATCATAAAAATGTGTATTTCTGGTAAACTTGCTATTGAAGAACTAGTCGGTCATATTCTCAAATCTTAGTAAGTAGGGAATTTGTTGTCTCTCATCCAAAATGTTCTCTGAAAAAGATCTCTTTATTAAATGGCATTCTTAAAAAGGAAACTTGATCATTCTACTTTGTTCTGGTAGATAATGCTGCTGAAAGACACCTTGAAAAGTTAACTCTTTAGGTGAGAATGATTTATCTCAACCCTTTTGCCTTTGTTTTTTTAAACTTTTGGTTGGCTTTAATAAAACATTGCCCAAATAGTAATTTTGAAGGTGTCACAAATGACATTGCAATTATAGAAATACAAAGACATTACTTCATGGGTCAGGTGAGCTTATCAGAGAATGAGTCCAGCGTGTAGTAGAAACTGAGGTACTATTCTTTAAGTGGGAGAGGAATGAAATTGGCCATAAGACAAAATGGCTAACTTTCAACTCTTTTTGACAAAATTCCTGAGGGAATCATGGTCAACCTTTTCCCTGCCATGCCTTTATCTTCATAGTGACGACTTGAAACTGTTGTTTTCTTTGGTGAATGTTGATCTTCCAACTGTTACTGGAACTGATAATCTTGTTTTTTTAGTGTCCAAATCTCTGTACCACAAATTCTTTACTCTTAGCTACTAAGGTAGAAAACCCTTCTGTAAATTTATTTCCCATCAAAACTATCCTGAAGTACTTCTCAATGCATTTGGGGCGGGGAAGGGCTTTTTTTTTTTTTTTTTTTTTTTGATAGCTTTGCTCACCTGGTTTGGTTGTTTTTTGTGAATTAAAAAAAATCATAAACCCAAGTATACTGAGCAATCATGTGAAGATTGGAATGGTTTATCGGTTCTTTATATTTTTTCTATGCTTTGTAAACTACTGACTTGTAAATCTAAAACATCTAAACTTTACTGGAATTTCACAACCATTAGAAATGTTTCCATACTATAATGACCTGAACTTTAAAAAGGTTATATATTTATTATGCACATATGTTAGTTACATATATATATTCCTTCCCCTCCCCTTTCACCTAATAATTGGGCAAAGGAGACCAAGAGCCCAAAAAAAAAAAAATTCATTTCTTTGGCTTGGTAATGCTTATATTTCTAGGAAGTTTTTACAAAGGAAGTAATCACAGATAGTCAAAGATTGCAAAAATGTTGTGTTATTTATGAAGGAGAAAAACTCTAAAAACAAAAAACAAACCCAAAAAACTAAATAGAGAATGTCTATATCCCATTAAACATTTGTATTCTATTCATTTATTTAAAAAAACTTGAAATTCCGTGACATACGAACTATTCCATTTTTATCAGTTGGGCATATGCACTTTATGTACTTTGGAAGAAGGAACTCAGGTAGTAAAACTCCTTCTTTGAATCTAATGAATGTGTTTATGTAGACAAATGACTTCTATGATTTCCATTAAAAGCTTCTGTTTACAGTGCTTATATTTTTTTATACCAGAATCTCTTAAGTAAATGAATATTGACTTTCATGGAAACATATAGGTGAAGTCTAAAAAAATGAATAAATATATTTCTTGATTTAAATATTTAGCTTGAGCATATTTTATACCCCAGGATTAAAAAAAAATAATTTGTGTCTCAGCAAAACTTTTATTAAGGTGATAGCCACACAACTATTACTTCAGTGATTTGTTTATTGACTTAAGAACTATGGTGGAAGGGAGCCTGGGTGGCTCAGTTGGTTAAGCATCTGCCTTTGGCTCTGGTCATGATCCCAGTGTCCTGGGCTTGAGCCCTAGTCAGACTCCCTCCCTCTCTCTTTCTCTTCCTCTTTCAAAAAAGCCTTTAAAAAAACCCCCAAAAACTATGGTGAAAAACCAATAAGTAATTGATATTTTCCATCAGTATATAAATCATACAGCCCTTATTTTAGGATTCAGTCTCTTTTTGAGAGAGAGAGTCAAAGACTGTGTGTGTGTGTGTGTGTGTGTGTGTGTGTGTGTGTGTTTATAGCCCACGCACATGCTTTTGAGCTCAACATTGCAGCCTTCCTTTCTCCCCCCAGTAAAGGCTGGTTTCAGGGTGCCTGCCGGAGACACACAGAGGAGTGTTCATGAAGATACAGGTCCTCTCAGTCCTTCATGGTTCCTACTCCTCTGGTTGTATTTAGGTCACTGAAGTTTGATGGCGGAGAAAGGATTACAAAATGAAAAAGAGATCTCTTAATTCACAAATTTGCAGATTACAGAATGTCATTCCCTCCCCTCATGTATGTTTTATTTCTTGAGGACAGAACAGTGACCTCTGATGGACATTTAATACCAGGATTAGAATTTAGAAATCCGAATGCCTGTATGTCTCTATGACTTATTTGCCGTCCTTTCTTGAGCATTGGGCCCTTTTTAAGCACTTCAATTTGACCAAAAGCATAATCAGCTTCTAGTTATTTGGAAAAATCCTTGGATTTGAAAGTTTTCTTGGGTTGTTCTCAATGATTTTTTTGAAGTGGACAGTTCAATAATTTTCAGTAGTATATTTAGAGTATTGTGCAACCATCACTATAATCTTTAGAACGTTTTCATGACTTTCAAGAGAAACATCCTAATTAGCCATCACTGCTCATTGCCTTCCCTCTTACCCTTTCTCAGCTCTAGAGAATCACTAATCTACTTTGTCTCCATAGATTTGCTTATTCTGGACATTTCATGTAACTATAATACATAATAGTCTACTATGACCAACTTTTTTCGCTTAGTATAACATTTTTAACTTCTAACACTGTATCCATGTTGTAGATGTAACAATACTCCATCTTTTTCTTGTGGGGATTGTTTATGCTGTTGTATGGGTATACAACATTTTGTCGTTTACCAGCTAATTGACATTGACGTCTACTTGGTTATTATGACTAATGCTTCTATTAATCCTACACTTTTATACAAGTGTTTGTGTGGGCATATGTTTTCATTTCTCTTCAGTAGTACTTAAAGTAAAAATCCGGCGTCATGCAGTTTAACGTTTTTAGGGATTTCTAATAGAGTGCCACTTTAACCATTAAAAATCACTTTTTTTCTTCTAACTTTGAAATATGTTTAAGAAAGGGAATGAAAACAGGGCATTGGCATTTCTCTTTTCCCTAAGTCTTTATTGATCTTCAGCTCATTTGTTGTGATTGACAGGTCTGGGACCCTTCTGAAAATGAAAAGGGATTATTACTAATTATATTGGAACAACAGGCATAAATTGGGACTGTCCGCTGCAAATTAGCCCCAGTGGTTGGCCAACAAGAAAGAAAGGCTATTGTTAGATTGAGAGCTTCCTTTCCTTGTCTGACAAATAAGAGTCAATGAGACTATGGAGAAGGTGTCTCAGAAGTGAAGTCAGTCACAAGGGCGATTTTAGCAGTGTCTCTGGCTTCTGTCCCATTTCCTCAAGTAAAAAATCATTTTTGAAAGGAGGTGATACTTGAGCTAAGGATATCTTTACTTCTATCCACAGGTGTATGTTCCAAATATAAAAATAAAGTGAAGTTAAGCAGTGACTTACTAATTTTAACAATAGTTACTTGGATTGATCATTTTATTTCTTCCAGGGAACAACAAATCATTACAACCTCGAAGCATCTCAGAAACTTTTCAACAGTGCTAAAACTTGGGAGATGGACAATTTTTCCTTTCCTCTCATTTGAAAGGATTTCAAGAAGAAATAAAATGGCAGAGGTTTAAAGTTAATATTCAGGATGAATGATGATAATTCAGATGAGAAGACAGATGATGAACTGCAATCCTTATTTATCAGTGATAAAAATGGAAACACATATGCATACAACCAAAAACCACCACATACACAGAACTCTTCAACCAATAAGGTGAATTGGAATCCTGCCAAGCCAGATGCCATGGTGGTTGATTATGAAACCAGTTCTGCTGTGGACATTGGTGAAAATCTTGCTTTAACCCCTCAGTGTGTGGAAGTACTTGGTCAGCCAAAGTCTTCAAGTGAGTCGATTGGTAAGGTGGTGTTCGATATCCATGAAGATTCCACACTTAAGTCTTGTGCTGGCGTTGTAAATACAGAGGAGCCCAAGTACCTACCTAATAGTTCTCATTCCCTAGAATCATTTCAGGACCAGCGTGCTGAGACGTCTCTGCCTTTTGTGTGGAAACCCAACAATGGTGATTTGCACTATACAGACTATCCTACCGCCTTGGAGCTAAACCAAACATTTGACATGACCATGGATCATGTTAACTGCACCTTTATGACACATCATGCCATTGGAAAGAGTCCATCTTTGCTTACTTCTGGAAATCTGCAGCCAACCGGCAGGAGGGGTGGAAATCCATCTTTATCCTGTTCCATTCCTACATCTTCCCATTCTGATAACACACATGTGGGGAAAACAAATTATGATCAAGACAGCTTTGAAAACTCACAAGCTACTGCAGCAGAGGCTCAAGACACAACTTACACAGCATTTTCTGATGTGATGCAAACTGATACTGGTGTTCCAGATACTGGCATTCAGTGTCCATATTCTTCAGGTCAGGTCACCAGTGACTATACAGATGGGTCACAGCAAGGACTAGTTGGAGAAAAAGTGATACAAGCTCAAACACCAGTTTCTGAGGGCGTGGATGTCCACAATGGGTCTGTATTACAAGAATTCTTTTGTTTATCTAAAGATGAACCAAATAGTGAGACACATTCACAGAGCTCATATGGGCAAAAGGAAATGGGCCAAAATCTAAGAGAAACAGTGTCCAATTGTCTTATAGATGATGAATGCCCTTTATTGGTGCCAGCTTTTGATAAAAACGAAGCCCAAGTGCTGAACCCAGAGCGCAAAGCCTCTGTGGCTGAAGACACACAAAATGCCTCTGATGAAAAGGATTTAGAAACCCAAAATCGTACCATTGAATTGATACTGAGTAGCCCACCAGGACAAAAGATGGCTTCATCAGTTGAACTGAGTTGGGATGCAAATGATATGGTCATTAGCACAAATAACCCAGTTTGCATGTCAACGCCAGTCCTAGATTCTCCAAATGCAACCTTTTCTGTTTCGCCTATTGAAGCGTCCAAGAAATGTAGTAAAGTGGAGAAGAGTCCTCGAGAGCTTAGAAATTTACCAAACTCGGAGGGAGCACCTATGAACATGTCTAAACCTAATCTAGGAAAATTGACAACTAAAATCAATACCCCCATAGGCAGCAAAGTTAGAAAGACAGAAATTATAAGTTACCCAAGACCAAACTTCAAAAATGTCAAAGCAAAAGTTATGTCTAGACCAGTATTGCAGAGCAAAGACCCTGCTTTATCAAAGGCCACACCCAGACCTCAGGTAACCAGTGCCTCATCACCCTCATCAGGGTCTTCCTCAAGACAGTTGACAGCTTTGAGCAAAACACCAAGGTCTGACTTGAATGCAGATACGAAAGCAGAAATCCTAATTAACAAGACGCATAAGCAGCAATTTAATAAACTCATTACTAGCCAGGCTGTGCATGTTACAACTCATTCTAAAAATGCTTCACACAAGGTTCCAAGAACAACATCTGCCATGAAATCGAATCAGGAAGATGTTGACAAAGCAAGTTCTAATTCAGCATGTGAGACCGGGTCCGTGGCTACCTTTTTCCAGAAGATCAAAGACCTACTCCCTGTTAAAATGGAAAGCACAGAATGTTTGGAAATAACATATGCTTCCAGCATCGATAGGATTAGCCCTGAAAAGAAGGGTGAAAAAGAAAATGGGACACCTACGGAAAAACAAGAGCTAAAGAAGGAAATTTTGAATGAGACCTTTGAATATGGTTCTCTGTTCTTGGTAAGTGAGATTTTTTTTACTCGCTTCAGGGAATGGTGGAGGAAGCTCAGAGATGTATTAGAAATTGATTAACACAAATAGTCAATAATATTGCAGACCTAGATGTGCAATTTCACTGTCAGGTATTAATCTATTATTCCATATTTCTTTGTCTTGTAAGTTGCACACTTTGGAGTGTTAATTGGTTACAATACAGGAAAACTGCCTATGGGGGAAAATCAAATACAATATTTTGTATTGCACACCGACATTCCTTTTAATAAGGTGAAAGAACAAGTTACTTTAATGTTGTGATGTAATTATTTGAAGTTAAATATCTGCTTATATTTTATATTTAGTGAAAACAAGAGAGAGGTTTGTTTATGAACTTTACAATGTGTTGGGCCATGTTTAGGAAGTGGCAGGGCTGGGGAGAGCTGGTAAACAGTATCATCATAAAAATAACTCCTGGTCTCTTCTGGAGGAAGGCGCTCTGGGAAGCGGAGCCCTGTCCTGTGAACACGGGGGTTGGAGAGTCTGCTTCTGATCAGCTCATGTGAATTTGGTCAAATGCTCTTTCACCCCCATAGGTGAAAGTGTTGGGCTAGTAGATGTCTGAGGTCTCTTGCAGCCCTGATCTATTGATTCCTGAGACATTCAAATAAACAAACCCCTTTTATTCATGTACAGTGAAAAAGCGGTCTGTTGTATAGCACCTGTCACATATTTGACATGTGTGTAGGGGGGAGGAGACTAGATATAGTTCCATTTAGGCAAAAAAATCCACATGCAGTTAAAAAATGTTTTTTTTTTTAAATATACCTATAGTTTTGTCAATAGTTGGAAAAGTGATTTTTCTGAGTTTTAAAAATGTTCAGTAAAAAAAAAAAAAATTAAAAAAAAAAATGTTGGTCAGACCATTCTTGGACTTTGTGTACTCGTCCTTAGCGCCGATTTTTGCAGTAGAAACTTAACATATTCTTGTGGCCCCACATAGACTTTCCTTGGGCTTCAGTCCTCCGGGCCAGGAATGGGGCTGGGTGCCAGGTAGGAAAGCAGACGTGAGACCTCTACGTTCTCTGGGATGCTCATGTCTGAGAGGAAAGAAGCATGCAAGGTGAAGTGAAGGGTTGAAGGACTGTTACAGAAGTGTTTTTATGGGGTGTTAGGCAATTGTTTGAGGAGATAGGAAACACTGGATATTCCTGAGCTACATGAGCTTACAGATGTTCTGGCTTATTCTAACTTTTTGGGGGGGAACAATGATACCCCACTCTGATGTCTAATGCCATTATCTATTTTGAAACTTTGATTTTTAAGTTCAAGTCAAATTTAGGGAACTTGTTTAATATCACTTATAATTTGATAATTTGCCAAATGAAATTATAAGTTCTGGTGTTTCTAATCAACATTTTGGCGTTTATAGATGTGCATAAAAATAATATGTTTATTCCTCCTTGGTTTACAGAAGGCTTTCATCGTGTATCTATGTCTAACTGCCAGAAAAACAAATATAAAGTTTCTCTAAAAAGCATTTGTCGTAAATATGAATTGGCTATCTAATTTTAAAATTAAAAGTCTGTGTGTTGAGTAAATCTTAGGCTTTTGTACTACACACGAGGGATATAAAGCTGTTTTTCAGGCTCCTACTGATGCCAGGTGATAGAATCATTGGGCTGAAATGGATCCCAGAACATCTTGGGGGAAGAAGCACTTTTCATTTCTGGAATCTTGCTTAGGATTCCCATATTTTCAGCACAGACACTAATCAAATGAAGTAAAAAACAAAAAAACAAGAAAAAAAAAACCCAAAATTCATTCTTTACCCATGTCTTAAATGCAGTTCCCTCCAATAACACCAGTTCACCTCTTACCCATTTTCACGTATCATGGGGGAAGGGACAGGGCAAACCATCAAGGGCCACAGGCTCTGTGCTCATTGTAGAGAGCTGGGTGCATGAATGTTGGCTTCCTGCTGACTCAGACTCCCATTTCTTGGTTGTAAGCAGTCCCTAAAGGTTCCAAATCTGCTCTGGATCTGTGATGAGACAGTGGAGGGATGTTAAATGTTAATTTTCACTGTGCCTTATTGGTCTTAGGCTAAATTATGCCTTGAGTTTATGGAATTCTTTTTTTTTTTTTTTTTTAAGATTGATTTATTTTAGAGTGAGAGCTTGTGCACATGTGAGTGGGGGGAAGGGACACAGGGAAAGGAGGAGAGAAAGAATCTCAAGGGAACTCCCCACAGAGCATGCAGCCCGGCGCAGGGCTCCATCTCTGTCCATGACCAGAGCTGAAATCGAGAATTGGACACCTAACCTACTGAGCTACCCGGGTACCCTTGAGTTTGCTGAATTCTCAAGATGCCCACAGTCTCACTGTGGGTTGGTCAGGGTTTATCCAAAATTTCAGAAAGGTTCTTAGTTGGAGGAAGGAATTTGATTTTAATTTGATGAAAGTTGAGTGTAGCTCCCTGTGACAGGGGTTCTGTATTGGTAACAGTGTGTTAGCTACAGGGGCGATGAGTCACCCCAAAGGGAAGGAATGGGTATTCTCTTGATGAGTGCTCTGGACCACTTTGCTCGGGATTTCTATATATAGATGTTGTTAAGTTTTCCCCGTAGTATTCCACTACTCTATATACATTGTCGTTCATTCTTTGCAGTAACAACGGGTCAGTTGTTAGCCACATCTAAAGGCTTCAGAGAGGCGACTTAGAACACACACAGCTGCTAAGTAGGAAAACAGAGATTCAGACAAAGGGCTCCTGACAGGAGTCCTGGCCCTTTCTGCTTCTTACACCGCAGGCTTTCAGAATTTTGATAGAATGTTGGCTTGAAAGGCAGAGCAAATCTGATTTGACCAGCTTACAAAAGTAAACCTTTAACAAAAATAGGTTTTACTTTTTAAAAGGTTTTCTCTGAGGGACTACCTTAGCCAGCTTTGTGGTAGAGGTAGGAGATTTTGCAGTTTATGTATAATCATATATGTGTATAATCACATTTTTCTGGCCAGTTTGGTGTAGTTCCCTTAAGATATTACCTTATTATCTTTTCTAAATAATCCTATAAATACTTTTAAGTTTGTTATTTTAATTTCAGTGTGGTTAATACACGTGTCATATTAGTTTCAGGTGTATAGTACAGTGACTGAACAATTCTATACATGACTCAGTATTAACGATAAGTGTACTTCTAATCCCCTTCACCTGCTTCGTCCATTCCCCACACCCACCTCCCCTCTGGTAACTATTAGTTTGTTCTCTATAGTTAAGAGTCTGTTTTTTTGTATGTATCTCTCTCTATCTTTTTTTTTCCCCTTTGCTTGTTTGTTTTGTTTCTTAACTTGCACATATGAGTGAAACCATATGGTATTTGTCTTTCCCTGACTTATTTTCACTTAGCATTATAATCTCTAGCTCACCCATGTCATTGCAAATGGCAAGATCGCATTCTTCTTATGGGCTGAGTAATATTAAATTGTATATACGTGCCACTTCTTCTTTACCCATTCATCTGTTGATGAACACTTGGGCTGCTTCCTTAATTTCGCTCTTGTAGATAAAGCTATGGTAAACATAGGGATGCCTGTGTCTCTTTAAATTAGTGTTTTTGTATTTTGGGAGTAAATATCCAATAGTATGATTACTGGATCAAAGGTAGTTCCATTTTTAACTTTTTTGAGGAACCTCCGAGCTGTTTCCAGAGTGGTTGTACCAGTTTGCATTCCCACCAACAGTACACAAGGGTGCCTATTTCTCCACCTCCTGGCCAGCACTTGTTATTTCTTGTGTTGTTGATATTAGCCGTTGTGACAGGTGTGAGGTGATATCTCATTGTGGTTTTGATTTGCATTTCCCTCATGATAAGTGACATTGAGCATCTTTGCAAAAGTCTGTTGGCTATCTGGATGTTTTTTGGAGAATCTGTTCATGTCTTCTGCCCATTTTTTAGTTGGATTTTTTTTTTTTTGAGTGTTGAGTTCTATCAGTTCTTTATATATTTTGGATACTAACCCTTTGTCAGATATATCATTTGCACATACCTTCTCCCATTCTGTAGGTTGCCTTTTAGTTGTGTTGATTCTTTCCTTTGCTGTGCAGTAGGTTTTTATTTTGATGTAGACTCAATCGTTAATTTTTGCTTTTATTTCCCCTGCCTCAGGAGACATATCTAGAAAAATATTGCTACTGCTTTTATAGAAACCTTTCTGCCTATACCCTCTTCTAGGCTTTTTTATGGTTGCATGTCTCACATTTAGGTGTTTAATCCATTTTGAGTTCATGTTTGTATATGGTGAAAGAGTGTTTCCTTTTTTGTTAAAGATTAATGACTACATATTTGTGGGTTTATTTCTGGGCTCTTTTATTGATCTCAGTGTGTTTGTTTTTTTGCCAGTACCACGCTGTTTTATCACTACAACTTTGTAATTAACTTGAAGTCTGGAATTGTGATAACTTCCAGTCTTCTTATTGTTTCAGGATTGCTTTGGATATTCTGCATCTTTAATGGTTCCACACAAATTTTAGAATTCTTTGTTCTAGTTTTGTTAAAAAAAAAAAATGCTGTTGTATTTTTTTTAAGATAGATGATTTTAAAAGACTTTATTTATTTATTTATTTATTTATTTGACAGAGAGAGAGAGAGAGAGAGATTGATCACAAGTAGCCAAAGACGCAGGCAGAGAAAGAGGAGGAAGCAGGCTCCCTGCTGAGGAGAGAGCCTGTTGCAGGGCTCTATCCCAGGACCCTGAGATCATGACCTGAGCCAAAGGCAGAGGCTTTAACCCACTGAGCCACCCAGGCACCCCTCAAGATAAATTTATTTAAGAAAGAGAAAGCATGAGCAGAGGGCGGGCAGAGGAAGAGGAAGAGGGAGAGAGAATCTCAAGCAGACCCTGTGCTGAGTGAAGAGCCCCATGTGGGCCTCAATCTCATGACCTTGAGATTATGACCTGAACTGAAACCAAGAATCCAGCACTTAACTGACTGTACCACCGAGGTGACCTGCTATTGGTATTTTTTCATTGCTTTGGATAGTATACACATTTTAACAACATTAGTTCTTCCAATGCATGAGCATGGAATGTCTTTCCCTTTTTTTGTGTCATCTTCAGTTTTTTCATCAGTGTTTTATAGTTTCCAGAGTACAGATCTTTTCCCTTTTGGTTAGATTTATTCCTACAGGGGCGCCTGGGTGGCTCAGTGGGTTAAAGCCTCTGCCTTTGGCTCAGGTCATGATCTCAGGGTCCTGGGATCCAGCCCCGCATTGGGCTCTCTGCTCCACAGGGAGCCTGCTTCCCCCTCTCTCTCTGCCTGCCTCTCTGCCTACTTGTGATATCTCTGTCAAATAAATAAAATCTTAAAAAAAAAATTATTTCTACATATTTTATTTTTTTGGGGCAATTGTAATTGTTTTCTTAATTTCTATTTCTGCTGCTTCATTATTACTGTATAGAAATGAAACAGATTTCTATACATTGATTTTTGTATGCTACAACTTTATTAAATTCATATATCAGTTCTAGTAGTTTTTTGGTGGAGTCTTGAGTTTTCTATATATAGTATTATGTCATCTGCAAGTAGTGAAAGTTTTCCTTCTTTGTTACAAATTGGATGCCTTTTATTTCTTGTCTAATTGTTGTGGCTAGTATTTCCAGTACTGTGTCAAATAAAAGTGATGAGAGTGAATGTCCTTGCCTTGTTCCTGACCGTAGGGGGAAAAGCTCTTAGTTTTTTCCCATTTGAGTATGATGTTAGCTGTGGGTTTTTCATATGTTGAGGTATATTCCCTCTATATTTTGCTTTGTTGAGGGTGTTTTATCACAAATGGATGTTATACTTTATCAAGAGCTTTTCCTGCATCTATAGAAACAATGATACAGTTTTTAATCCTTTCTCTTTTGTTTCTCTTTCTCTTGATATATCACGTTGATTAGTGAATATTGAACCACCCTTGCATCCCAGCAATACATCCCACTTGATTGTGATGAATGACTTTTTAATATGATGAATGATTTTTTAATGTGGTAAATGATTTTTAATGTGATTTTAATGTGATTTTTAATGTGGTGAATGATTTTTTAATGATTTGGTTTGCTAGTATTTTGTTGAGGCTTTTTGCATCTATATTTATGAGATATTGGCCCATAAATCTCTCTCTCTCTCTTTCTCTCTTTTTATAGTGTCTTTATCTGATTTTAATATTAGGGTAATGCTGGCCTCATAGGATGCATTTGGAAGTTTTCCTTCCTCTTCTATTTTTTGGAATAGTTTAAGAATGGGCATTAACTCTTCTTTAAATGTTTGGTAGAATTCACCTGTGAAGCCATCTGGTCCTGGATTTTGTTGGGAATTTTTTGATTAGTGATTCAATTTCTTTGCTAGTCATTGGTCTCTTCAAATTTTCTAATTCTTGCTTCAGTTTTGATAGGTTATATGTTTCTAGAAATGTATCCATTTCTTGTAGGTTGTCCAATTTATTGGCGTATAGTTTTTCATTATAGTCTCTTACAGTTCACATTTCTCTGGTACTGGTTGTTTCTTCTCTTTGATTAGTGATTTTATTTGACTCCACTCTTTTTTGAGGACTCTGTCGTAGAGGTTCATCAATATGGTTGATCTTTTTAAAGGAAAAGCTCTTGGTTTCATTGATCTGATCTATTGGGTACTTTTAGTTTCTATATCATTTAGTTAGGCCCTAATCTTTATTTCTTTCCTTCTGCTGATTTGGGGTTTTGTTTGTTCTTTTTCCAGCTTCTTCAGGTGTAAGGTTAGTCTGTTAGGTTGTTTGAGATTTTGCTTGCTTCTTGAGGAATAGTTTAACACAGGCCTTCTTGAGGCCTGTGTTGCTATAAACTTCTCTATGAGAACAGTTTTTGCTGCGTCTCAAAGATTTTGGACCATTGTGTCTTCGTTTTCACTTGTTTCCATGTAATTTATTTCTTAATTGATTTCTTGGTTGACCCACTCATTGTTTAGTAGCATGTTATTTAACCTCCATGTATCTGCGTTCTTTCCAGATTTTTTTCTTAAGGATGATTTCTCGTTTCATAGTGTTGTGGTCGCACAGGATGGATGGTATGATTTTGATCATTTTTAATTTGTTGACACTTGCCTTGTGGCCTAATATGTGATCTATTCTGGAGAATGTTCCATGTGCACTTGAAAAGAATGTGTATTCTGTTTTAGGGTGGAATGTTCTGAATATATCTGTTTTATCTGTCTGTCCCATTGTGTCATTCAAAGCCATTCCTTACTTGTGGATTTTTTGTTTGAATGATCTGTCCATAGATGCAAGTGGGGTGTTAAAGTCCCCTATTGTATTGGTATCAATTAGTTCCTTTGTTATTAAGTGTTTAATGTATTTGGGTGCTCCCTTACTGGGTGCATAAATATTTACGATTGTTATTTCTTCTTGTTGGATTGTCCCCTTTATTATTATGTGTCCTTCTTTGTCTCTTTTACAGTCTTTGTTTTAAAGTCTATTTCTTCTTTTCCAATGAAAGGATTGCTACTCTGGCTTTTTCTTTTGACTCCCATTTGTGTAATAAATGTTTCTGCATCCCCTCACTTTCAGTCCGCATGTATCTTTAGTTCTGAAATGAGTCCCTTCCAGGTAGCTTATAGATAGGCCTTGTTTTTTTATCCACTCTGTCATTCTATGGCTTTTGATTGGAGTGTTTGGTCCAGTTACATTCAAAGTAATTATCGACAGATACGTATTTATTGCCATTTCGTTACTTGTTTTGTGGTTATTCTTGTAGATTTTTTTTCTGATCTTTCACTCCCTCTCTTTCATGGTTTGCTGATTTTCTTTAGTGATATACTTAGATTCTTTTTCTGTTACTGGATTGTTTTGATCTGTGGTTAACATTAGGTTTGTGTAACATCTGCGTTTAGCAGTCTATATGAAGTTGATGATCACTTGAGTTTGAACCCACTGTTTATTCCTCCCACCACGTGTTAGGTATATGATGTCATGATGTACATCCTTTTATTTTGGGAATCTCTTTACTGTTTTTTAAAGAAATACTACTTATTTTATGTTTCCTACTTTTCATACTCTCACTTACGATCTTTCTTTTCCACTCAAAGAGTCTGCTTTAGTAGTTCTTAAAGGACTGGTTTAGTGATCATCAACTTCTTTTACTTTTTGTCTAGGAAGCTCTATCTTTCCTTCTATTCTGAATGATAGCCTTGCTGGATAGAATATTCTTGACTGCAGATTTTTCCCATTCAGAACTTTGCAGGCCAGAAGGGAGTGGCATGATATATTCATAGTTTTTGCTAAAAAAAAAAAACCAAAAACCAAAAAACAACACAAAAAAAAACCCCATAGCCTTATGGGGTTTCCCTGATACATAATTATCTTCTTCTCTTGTTGCTTTCAACATTCTTTATCACTGGGGTGCCTGGGTGGCTCAGTGGGTTAAGCATCTATCTTTGACTGGGGTTATGATCCCGAGTCTGGGGATCCAGTGTCACATTGAGCTCTTTGCTCAGTGGGGAATCTGCTTCTTCCTTTCCAACACTCCTTCCTGCTGCTTGGTGTTGATCTCTCTCTCTCACTTGCTGGGTTTCTCTCAAATAAATAAATCTTTAAAAAAAAAACAACAACAACATTCTTTATCACTACCTTTTGCACTTTAATGACTGTGTGTCTTGGTTTGGACCTCCCTGGGTTGATGTTTTTTGTGGGGATCTCTGTGCCTCCTACATCTGGATATCTTTTTCCTCCCCCCAAATTAGGGAAGTTTTCACCTATTATTTCTTCAAACAAACTTTTCCCCTTCTTTTCCTTTCTTTCTGGGATGCCTATATTGTGAATGTTATTACACTTGATGGAGTCTTTGAGTTCCCTAAGTCTGTTCTCACTTTGCATAATTGTTTTTTCTCTTACTTGCTCAGCTTGATTACTTTCCATAACTCTGTCTTCCAGGTAATGAATTCATTCCTCGCCTTCCTCTAACCTGCTGTTGATTCCCCAAGTGTATTTTTAATTGCAGTTATTGTATTCTTCCTATCTGATTGGTTCTTTTTTTCTTGAGTTAATGGTCTCACTGATGTCCACTCTTATCTCAAGTCCAGTGATTATCTTCATGATCATTACTTTAAATTCTCTATCAGGCTTATTATCTCTGTTTTGTTTAGGTCTCTTGCTATGATTTTTGCCCTGTTCTTTCATTTGGGACATATTCCTTTGTTTC
Organism: Procyon lotor; assembly: GCA_028646535.1. Classification (NCBI taxonomy): domain Eukaryota; kingdom Metazoa; phylum Chordata; class Mammalia; order Carnivora; family Procyonidae; genus Procyon; species Procyon lotor. The sequence continues at coordinate 151,349,564 of CM053604.1, forward strand.
TTCATTTTGCCCAACTCTCTGTGTCTGTTTCTGTGTGTTGGGAAAGTCAGCTACGTCTGTTGCTCTTGAAAGCAGTGGCTAGGATCCACATGTTAAATAACAAGGTCACGTTGGTCCCCTGCATAGGGAACTGTCTGATGCCTCCAAGACAAGGCCAGTCTGCGTTGCTTCATAAAGTGCATGCAGGAGAGGACAGGGTGCCGTAAGCTGTTGCTTTGTGTCCTCTTCCACTGGGATCAGTGGAGATTTGAAGGCCAGCCAGGGTAGCTCCGGGAAGTGCGGAAGGTGAGATCTTGGTGCCACAAGCCATAGGTGCCATTCTCTCTCCACAGGGGACATTCAGCCCCTGCGGAGAATGGGGCTGGCCATGGCTGCTCCGTGAAGTGCATCTGGGTAGGGGTGCAGTTTTACAAGGTACGTGTGTCTTCTGAGGGAGGTCAGAGATGCTGCCTTGGCAAGGGTTGGGGGGCTTCTGGAGGAGGGAAGCCGCAGCTCCACGACTGAGGTAGGCTGAGCCGGAGGGGGCAGGGCATGGTCTAAGCAAGTTTGGTAGTGAGTACTGGAAGTTTCCTGAAGTTGGCTTTGTGATTGTGCTGGGGGTGGGGGAGGGAAATGGTGCCTGCCAGCTCCTTTGTTTCCGGAGAAGTCTGAGATTAGTAACTCACTTTCCCTCTTGTATACCCCCGGGCATTTTTCAAAATGCTGCTTCTAAGCTGTATCTCCTCAGCCTGTGTGTTCTGCTGACTCTTTAAGGGTGAAAACTCCGCTTCCTATAGCTCTCCAGTCTCTTCTTGAGCAACCTGCTGATTTTTAACATTCCAAGCTTTGTGGTTTTAAGACCTCACAAAATCAGCCCCTCTGATTTTCAAAGCCAAATGCTATGGAGATTAGTCTCCCCCCTGCAGGCTCCTTGGTGTGATAGTCTGTTTCTTGCTGTTCTTCTAGGCTTAGAGCTCCTCCCTCCTGTATCCAGAACCTCTGTGTTGGCCCTCTAACCCTCTCTGACCTTCCCCCCCTCTTTAATGTGACCTCTTCCTCACATTCAGTTGTGGAGTTGGTTGTGCTCGTCTTCAGCTACTTTTCTGGGTTATTGGCACTGCTGAGAGGGTTATCTAGTATATTTGGGATGACGTAAGTTTAGGGTCCTCCTCTTCTACTGTCTTTCCTGAAAGTCTTTCCCTATTAAATTCTTAATTCACTTGGTATATTCTATTCTCAGTAGCATGGGGCTTTACATATCTGTGTTGGAAATTATCTAACTATGATTTATTAAAGAAAGAAGGGTACCAGTGGGGAATACACATCATGGATGTTAGGAGTATGGGTTTAGAGTTACATATGCATTCAGATTAGCTCCATCGTACATTGGAAGAATGACATGGGGCAAATAACCTAGTCTCTGTGAGACTCAGTTTTTCTTTATGTAGAGGGAGAAGACAAAACTAGCTTGCAGTGTTGGAGTTTTTCATTGAATAAAGTTCAGGGTCTGGTTTTCTGTATGTAGAATGGGAATATTTATTGGCTGCCTACTGTGTGCTGTATGTGATGGTGATTGTTGGGATACTAGAAAGGAAAGATACCATGTCTGGTCAAACCTCATGCCTGGTGTGGTGGGTAATATTAGAAGATAAAGCGAAAGGGGATGTTAAATACTAAGTTGGGAGTATGTGTAAGCTACAGTGCTGCAGAAGGTGAGATGGCGTTGTGGCAGTGCGGAGAGTTGTCGAGGCTTCTAAGGGAGCTATCCCGTTAGCCACGTTAGCTCGAACTCCAAGGGCAAGTATGAATGGGAAAGGAATTCTGGGTAGAGGAAATAACCTATACAAAGAAGAAGAAACATGAGGCGATCTTCTCATTTAGGGGACTCCAGGGTAGTGAGTGTGATGGGAGCCAGGGGTGCAGAACTGTGAACATTAAGGAATAAGCTGAAGGAGATCCCAGGGGTTGCTAGATCCAAAAGGGCTGAGTGTGCCTTGTTGGGAGTTGACTTTATCTGAAAGACAGCGGGAAGCTGCCTCACCCAGTTTCTCCTTTAAGGAGATTACGTAAGCAATGGAGTGGAGCATGAATTGGAGTGGAAGCTGGTGAACCCAGAAATCCTGAGGATGTGGTTTCAGTAACCCAGGGAAGAAATGACGCAGGCTTGTGCTAAGGTGGATGCAAAAGGGAAAGGGGATGATCAGGAGTCTAGGAAGTAAAAAAGGAAGCACCTGGAGAAGAAATAGCTTTCATTGTTTATGTTGGGTGCCTGGGTATATGGTGGTACATATGGGAAGAGATACGTTTTGAGATGGAAGGGTAAAACTAGCTTAAAGTTAGAAACTGCTGCATATCCTTCTGTGCAATGGGGTATGATAAAAGTAACAACTTCTAGTCTATGAAGATTAAATGAGTAGAAACATGAATTTTGAACTTAAAGTATTATTCCGTAAGGGCTATGTGTTGATCTGTCAAAACAACAGTAATACGATTACTCGTGGCATTGCTAGGTAGAGGTACCTGAAGGAATGCCAGGTGGACGGTTAAAGAAGCTAAATGCATGGGAAACGCAGGAGGATGCTGGCTAGGACACATTGACAGCAGATAGAACGGGATGTAGGTGGCGGTTGAAATAGTGGACAAGATCACCTAGGGAGAGCCTATCACAAGGAAAGACCAGGGTCAAGTTTAAGACCCTTGGGACAAGTAGCTTTGGGGCAGGATCCAGAGGAGGAATAACCAGATATAGAAGGAAAACCAGGAATGTGCTCTGTTGAAGAAATCAGAGAAAGATGGCGTCATCAGCATCAGATGCTGTAGGAAGGGGCTACAGAAAACAGCTTGAAAGGTGTGGCTTGACTTCACCTTGTGTCGCTGTTCATCTTGGAAATAGTTCCACTGATGGACACAAAAGTCAGATCATGATGAACTGAAGAGTGAACTATGAAGAGTTTAATTCCTTCATATTAAAAGGGAAAATTAAATAGCTAGTATATCTGCTTAGGTAGAATTGTTGTTTTGACGTAGCGCCACAAGGCAAGTGGTATGAGGAAGGTATGATCGGGATTAAAATCTTAACTGTTTTTCACAGGGTTCTGCTTCAAAATCTGCAGCTGCAGCAGGTGGGAATACACCCAAGCCTGACTCCTCCAATATGAGGAAAACACCTGGTTCAAAAGCCAAAGGGGGCCCTTCTGTTTCCTGTTTGAGGCGGATTAGTGACAGTAGAAACCTCAGTTCTGATCGGGCGTTATCTCCACAGAGGATCCGGCGTGTGTCCAGTTCTGGTAAGAAGAAAGAAATGAGTTGTGCCTGATAGCAGTTTGTGAATTTTTTGAATGTAAAATTAGACGTGTCAGAAAGCAGAAAGACAGGTTTTGGTGATAAAACTAACACATTTCGTCACTACAACATTAAGGTATTGTGGATCAGCATGTTATGTAGGGAAGGTAGAAAAAGAAGTCACAGACACAGCTCTGATCTTTGAACAACATAAAGGCTAGAGAAAGAGGTGCATAAACCAACTTCTAAGTCATTAAGAAAAATCATAAACAATTGGGTGCATGTAATATACAGAAAATTTCACAATCAGAAGTTATTTTTATAACTGTTTAAGTGCTTAATAATACATAAATGTTATACACTAGACTCATGGTGGGCCCTCATTGTGTGAAAAGAGATTAGTTTTTCCTTGAGTTCTACTGAAAGATGGGTGATAAATTTTCAGGGATATAAGAGTGAGAAGTCAAACTTTGCCAAGATGAACTTTTATTTATGTTGGTTTATATTTTAGAAGTAGTAGTTTCAAAGTCCTGTTGTGTTTACGAAATTTGAGCGCTTTAAGAATAGCTGTTAAGTGTCTTACTAAAAACTTGGCAGATGGACGGACGTCTCTGGGTTGCAGCTCAGAGCAGGAAATGGAAAAGTCAGCCTGTTTCGTAGAGACTAAGACAAAAACACTGCTAGTTGTTCCAGTGGCCTGAGAACACTCTGCAGGGAACACCCTTTATTTTAACAGGTACACCCTGTGCGAATGAAAGGCATGCCGGATGGATTTAGAAATTCCCTTATAAAAATAGTGACTACTGTTGAACAGTCTGGGGGGAAAAAAGATAAAAAAGCACCTCTAGAATGATGTGTCAACACACGTGAGAACGCTTAGCAGAAACTAACAAAACCAAGCAGGTCCCAGAGGATCTCGATACTTCTCTACACCTTGATAGTTTCAGGTTCTATTTCCTAATGCTCTTTTGAGGCCTCCTGTGTGAGAAGCCTGTAATGAGCAGAAGTGTTTTAATAGTGATTTATTTGGGTTCAGGGCTGGCATTAAGATCCTGAGGTTCAGAGGAGCTAAGCCAGGACGCAGTCTGGGTGGAGGAAGAGGGATCGGCGGCACATTCCATCCCCATCCCTGGAGGAGCTGAGTGGGAAGAAGGAATTCACTTGAAGTCCTCTTCCTTGGGAAGAAAACCAGAAGGGGAACAATGATCCTGATTTTAGGTACTGCCACAGCTAGGGGGAGTTGAGGCATAGTGAGATTAGAGCTTTGGTTGTTCGTGTTGATGAGTCAGGGTAGTGGTTGATGGTGGGAACGGTAGTTGACAGATGATGGGGAGTCCCTCCCTGTGTGGACGTCAGGAGCACCTGTGGCTTGGTGGCGCTAGAGAGCTATGACCATGGGCACCGTGGCCTCTAGGTTAGGAGCTCTGTGTTCTAGTACTGTTGTGGCACCAGTGAGCCATGCAAGCAAGTCGTTTACCCGCCCTGGGCTTCAGCCTTGCATTGTGAAGTATGAGGCTTTGAGAATGTAAGGACCTGTCAACGTTTACACTCCCTTATCTTTCTAGGGGCAGTTTGGGGGCTTGTCTAACTTTCTGAGCAGTGGCTACTCCTAGTAAGCTTCTCTGGACCACAGGATGCTCAAAACCCAGGAGACCAGAAGTGCTCATCCTCTCAAATTAGGCCAGTACCCAGGATATGCCATAGTCCTGGCTCTCTGGGGTTCTGCGACATCAGTGATTTCAGTTAACTGCAGTCGGTCATGGTACACAGGCCCGCGATCCTCCTGATGTTTTGTTACAAAGTCAGTAGTAGCCTAACACTAAATCCTGCCGCCTAGATCATTCACATCAATCCAGCTCCTTGTGCAGGCATCTGATTCCCTTACACCATCACAGGAGGAAGGGTGAGGATGTTTTGAGACAGACCACGTTCATATAACTCTTATTATAGTATGTTGCTGTAGTTATTTTATTATTAGTTGTTGATCTCTTTCCGTGACTCATCTATAAATTAAACTTGATCATAGATATGTATGTGTAGGGGAAAAAACGGTACCCATAGAGTTTGGTACTATATGTAGTTTCAGGCATCTACCGGAGGTCTTGAAATGTACTAAGGCTGGGAGGAAGCAGGGGGTTACAACTGAATTTTCAACAATGGGAATCTTTTATGTAGGTGATCAGTTCCACCAAAGAGTTAAGCATTCTTTAAGTCCCTTTTCTGTATACTATATAATATCCCACCTTAAGAGAAAAGTAGGTCTGTTTACTCTGAACGAAAAGACAAGGACATTTATTGAGCATTTATTAACCTGTGTAAAGAAACTTGATAACTAAGTTATGTATTCAGACTTTTCAATCTGTGTTACAAAAAGTAACTTACCTTTTACCTGGTGGTTTTCTATATAGAGATGGAAAAAAAATTAATGTAACCAGAAACTTCATGGATTCACATTTGATTTTTTTATTTGAACTGTTGGAAAACTAACTTGATTATGCTGTATTAAAAAAAAAGTAATAACAGCAACTAGCTTGTTTGGATACTCACAATAAATTGAGAGGTGATGGTTGTGGGGGACAAGAAATTCAATCACCACAGAGTTAAACGCAGAGCAGAAGATCAAGGAGCAAAAACAATGTGCCTTTAGATCACTGAGAGTATGTTGCCATTTACTGTACAATGGGTGTTTGTGTATTAGAAAATTGAAACCACATGGACATCCTCTGTACTCTGTATACAGAGTTACTCCCCTGAAAGGTAAGCGGCAGGAATGTTCCAGCCGACAGGGGTTTTCAATAAATCCTTTCAGAGAACTAAGTAGAAAACCAGATCTGGACTTGAAATAGCCATTTTCTTGAAGCTTTAACCTGAGTATGAGGAAGAACTGTGATTAAACTCAGTGGAGCTCTTCCATTTTTCCCCTGTCAAAATCTGGAAATGGTAATATACAGCATAATGACCATAGCTAAATTTGTGTGAAATCAGATTATGACTGATGACAACAAGCCAGATTCAAAGTATATTTGTTGAGTGTATGTGTGTGTTTTAACCACTCCAATTCAATAAGGTGAGATTGTGAGGAAAAATAAGATAATAATTATAAGGCCAATGATAACAGCACACACAAGATTCTGTCTTAATCATCTCATTGATGAGTGCATTTAATCCTCAGAATAGTTTTGTGAGGCTTGTCCTCAGTTTACAGATTGAGGAAAACATCACACAAATAATTTGTCAAGGTTGACAACATTAAATAATTTTGTCAATTATTATTGACAAAATAATGGTCGCAGCTAGCAAGGGGCACAGGTAGGATTGAAACCAGGCAGTGGGGCTCTGAAGCCCATTTTCTTAGTCTTCACATCATCAGGCTGAAGAACTACTCCTGGGGCACCTGGGTGGCTCAGTCATTAAGTGTCTGCCTTCAGCTCAGCTCATGATCTCTGGGTCCTGGGATCGAGCCCTATGTTGGGCTCCCTGCTCAGCACGGAGTCTGCTTCTCCTTCCCCCCTCTTTCTCTGCTCCCCACCCCATGCGTGCTCTCTCTCCCTCTCTCTCACATATTAAAATCTTAAAAAACAAAACAAAAACAACTACTTTAGTATGACTAAATTTTGAAAAATTAAAATTCTCACACTCAACTGAATGGTTTAGAAATGAGCGTTTCTCTTCTCAGACCCTTGGCTCCAAGTTCTCTGTCAACTTACCATAATTTAAAAGATGTTACGTGGTTATTGCAAATTGCTGCAGAGTGAATCACTGCATAGTTAAGATCCTTCATGATTCATTCAGGCGTCCTCAACCTATCTGCCACCTTCTTCTGAAAGCGGTAGAGTTCTTATCAGGTTTTAGAGGATGAATGTGTGTTTTCCTTCATACAAAGCTGTAATTTCCCTTCCAGTGACCAGCCTGAGCGAGGTAAGATTACAGAAGTAGGACAAACACACTCCCTACCCCATGGATCGGGTAACCTACTTGGGGAGGGCAAGAGCAGGTTTATGACTCAACCACAGAGCTGCACAAAAAGGGTGTATAAAGGGTGTGGAAAAGGCCCCTAAGTGCTTTTAGGGCTCTGGGGAAAAAGAAGAATGTTCAAGGGTTGGTCTGATTATGCCAGAGCCTGGGGAAAGGCCTCATGAAAGAAATAGTCTTTAGTTTTTCTTCCGGAGAAAAGAAAACATTGCAAAAGGATAAACCTTTGCTTTAATTCAGCTTATTGTGGGTTAATAAAATAAATGCCTCTCAAACCAGGAGTACATCTCATACTTGTAATGACTTGCCTAGCGTTAGAGGTTTCTGAGCTTTCTTGCTAAGTTGTTTTTTCCATAGTTGTTTTTTGTAAGCTAATTTTGTCTATTTAGTGTTAAAGGGAATTTAAAAACCATTTCAATTCGCTTTTTTTATATCGTTTTAGTTTTTTCTAGGTGACTTTGAGAAATAGCTAGCAAACTTATGAGAAGGATACTCGCTATAAATTCTTTAAAAACCAGAAATTAAAAAAAAAAATAAAAAAAAAAAACAGAAATTATCCCCTAATAACTTATTCTGAAAGCTAACTTCAATGGATTGGTTTTGATGCTTCTATATTTGCATGTAATTAAGACACTTTTTGAAAAAGGGATTGGCATAAAAATAATAGTAGTAGTAATGTTTTAAGTGCCAATGACATGCCATGTTCTGTTCTAAGCTTTCTAAATGCCTACTTTCATTTACTCCCACAACTCATGAGGTATAGACAGGTAGACTCCTCCCATTTCTGCAGGTGAGGAATTGGAAGTTTGGAAACCTTAAGTAACTCTCACAAAGCGACCCAGTTCATCATCGGTGGAGACTGGGAAAAACAAACGGTCTCTCTGCTCGTAGCCTCTATAAATACATCCAAGGGTCTGACACCCTGACTTCTCACCTAACAAATGTCTAGCAAGTGCCTGTCTGTGCTGGGAATGGAGACAGGCACACAACAGACATATTCTTGCCCTTGTGGAGCTTAAATTCTAGTCATTGTATCAGAAAATTAAGTAAATGTTGAGAATGTAAGATGATAAATGCTGAGAAAGGTGGTGAAGGGAGTTAGATCTTAATATCAGGTGGTTGAGAAAGACCTCGCTGAGCTGGTGACGACAAATGAGCCAGTGCCTGAAGGCTCAGGAGGGGGACATTAAGACATCAGATGACAGTCCTTCCTGGGCAGAGAGAACGGCAAGTGCAAAGACGGAGGTGAGGCAGCTTGGGGGGTGGGGGCGGTGCTTGAGGGACTGGGAGCTGCCCAGGATGTGTGGTGGGGGCCAGGGAGTAAGGGTGAGGCCAACCACGTGGGGTCTTACAGGTGTCTGGGAGACAAGCATCTTCTCTTTGATTCCTTTCTGACATGATCACTGCGTTCTCGAGCATTCTACAGACATTCCACTCAGTTTTTCTCACTTGGCAAGTAATTCTGGAGAAGATTATTTTCTAGAATGATCCATGCATGAGGCTCGTGGGTCACTATGCACTTTGCTCTTACTTTACGAATTCAAGACAAGTTTTGAGAGCCTGCTGTGTGTACTAGATTTGGAGAATACAGACATGATAAAATAATAGCCCCTTGTCATGATCTCACTCATTGGAGGCTGAGCTGGAAAGGGGTTTTGAAGCTCACGATTTGATTGCAAACTCTCCATTCTTCAAACCGCAGCTGACCTGTCCTGGCCACTGTGATAGTTTGCATTTACTATGCTGTACTCGGATTATTTTTGTACATGTCTGTCTCCTCAGTTGTGAGGTCTAAAAGGAGAGTCCAGGTCTTGGTTATTTTTATATTTTTCTGTGCTCAGCACAGTGTGCCTATTACACAACAGGTGTTTAAAAATGTTGTCTGGCCTGATTTGAAGGGAGACTTCTGTGAAGTACTGTGTGTCCACAGCGCAGGGAACACCCCTGACTGGGCCTGAGGGCAGACTGGGGAATAGCGAGGACATTTGAACCAGCCATGGAACGTGCCTGTAGAAGTTTGCCAGACATGGAAAGTGGCTGGCATTCCCAAGGGTGCAAGTGGACAGTTGTGAAAGGGTATGGTGCGTGTGGGAACACCGAGGGCAGGTCAGCATGCCTTGAACAGACGGACTGCTGGGGTAAGTGATGGATGAGCCCCAAGGATGGTTGAGGTTGATCAGTTCTCTCCCAGTCGAGATACAAACTTGTTAGAGTCATACTAGTATGTGGGAATAGGAAGCAGAGGGAAAATAAAAAACATTTTGGTGGAGGAAAGTCTAGTCAGCATCTGTTGGTGGCAAATAGTCCCACGTGTCTCCTCAGTTTGCTTATTGGGCGGCCATGGAGCGAGACAGAAAGATCGAGTAGTAAGAAGAGGTTCTCAGGAGGAGACAGATGGGTGTAGTTGGGAGCATGTTGAATTTGAAGAGACCAAAAAACCCCTTGAAGGGTGTGTGGGTGTTTGAGGTTTAAGACTGTCAGAATGTAAAAAAAAAAAAAAATGTCAGAATGTATAGAAAGCAAGTTAGCCTGCAGGAAAATAGCTGATGGGGATCGAAGCAGCAGGGATGGCTGGTGATCAGCTCAGGGACGCGTCGAATGCACCCAGTGCACAAGCAAGGAAGTCTGAGAAAGGGGATGCAGCAGTGTGATCGTGTGGACCCACTTGGAGATAAAATAGGGAATTCTGAGAGTCGAGTGTCAGACTAGCGGCTTGAATAATGGGCTGGGCAGCTGCTTCTTTCGTATTTGCCAGTGCACTTTGGCGAGGTTAGGTGATGTCTCTGAAGGGAGTTTGTGCAAAATGTGTTCATTTGCCTGTTTGTTTTTAACCTTAGAGAAAGAAATAAGCCTAAGACGATGTTCAGTTTTGAGTCTCAGGGACCTCATTGTTCAGAGTAGCTCTGCTGAGGAACCTTGGCCCCTCCTGAGCCAGGATGCTCACCGTGGGCCTTTTCCCCACTGTGGGGAGGAGCTGTGACTGTGACGTGAGCTCCTTCCCCACCAGATAAACCAGTCTGTTGACAACCTCCGAAGACCCTGGCTCATCTTTGTAGGATAGCTGGGGAAAGGAGGCAACCCTCCTAAGTCTTGAGTTTATTACACCTTTAGTTGTGGGACACCTGTTCCCAGGCTCGTGACTGTGGAAGTTAAATGTTTCACACACGAAGCAGGAGACATCTTGAGGACACACTTGAAGAGGCAGGTACGGACCAACACTGGGCTTCTGTGTAGTTGAAGTCCTTGTGAGAACCTGGCTTTGTGGGATGTTCTGGTTTCTGTCAAATTACCAACCTCTTAATACTTGCAGTGTTTTTGTTGTGACTCATCTGTACTACCGTGACTTGATTTTTGCATTTATTCTTGAGTTTAAGCAAACGGTGCTGGTTATGCAGAGTTGCTTCTTGTGCCCTATGAACACAGCCTCGTCTTGGCTGACTCAAGAGTGGGGCATCTCAGAGTCACATTTGGCAGTACATAAATGCAGAGGGCTACTGAAATTCTGCATTCTGGAAGGTAATTCATTCACTTGACATCTTGGGAGTGTGTACTGTGCCAGTCATACTCAGACCCAGAGGAGTTGTGGGATGAGTAAGACTTGCCCTCAGCCATTACCAGTCAGCCAGGAGAGGTGACGAGCTCATCGCCCATCACATGTGTCCTTAGGATATTTTAAGGGGAAAAAAGCTGTAGGATTTCAGAAGGTGAGATCACCAATACCAAAGTTCACTGAAACTCTTTTTTGCTAGAATATAGGTAATTGTGTAATACGATGGAGGTACAACCCTTAAAAATGTAAGTACCAGCCTTGGTTTAGTGTTGTTGTTTTTTGCTATTTAATTTTTGGCATCAAGATCCTAGAACTACAACTGAGAAGAATATATCTTGATCGAGGTAATTTTTAGGACTTAGCTGATACACTAGGAAGTAGAAATGAAGGGACAGTTAAGGTTCAGACTATGGAATATAGAGATTGAAGACCAAGTCAGCAAAGGTCATTGGAAATACAGAGCAGGGCGGCTGGGCAATTAGGATACAGTCCATTGATGTTCTGGCAGTTAACAGGCAGAAGTCCAGACAGAGCCCAGGTCTGTCCATGTCAGGGAGGGAAAGGGAGAAGCATGGTTTCAGGCAAGGTAAACCTTATTTTACCCCACTCAGATCTTGAAATTAACCAGCTAATATGGAGAGCTCATCAGGTTTCTGCTGCCTCCTTCCCAGGAGGCTATTTTTTTAAAAAAAGATTTATTATTTTTCGACAGAGTACACACGAGTGTGGGAAAGCATGGGGGAGGGGTAAAAGAGGGAAGAGAAGATAATCTCAAGCAGATTCCCTGATGTGTGGAACCACACATGGAACTCGATCCCGTGATTCTGACCTGAGTTGAAACCACTAGTAGGACAGTTAAATGACTGAGCCACCCAGCCACCACCGCCCCTGCAGTAGGCTATTTTGAAAGTATAACCCTTTCAGTGAAAAGTAGAAAAGGAAAAAAAAAAAAAAACTCTTAATCTCATCAATGCCAAAAAGTTTTTGACTTCATAATTAATAACTGTTTAATGCCTTTTCTTTCTGCATTTTCTCATGTATGTGTGCTTAAATAGATTTAATGGAGACAGACAGTTCCTAGTATTTCAGAAACCCCACCCCTAACAGACAGGCATTTGGTACTGAGTTGATTGAATTTTCTTTTTCATTTAAAAGGCTTGGTGCCTACTTTCCTAGATTCTTACACTCTTATTCTTTAATAACATGATTTTATTTATTTATTTTTTATAATAGTGACTTTCGTGCCGGTAACTTTTTTTTTAAGATTTTATTTATGTATTTGACAGAGATAGAGATCACAAATAGGCAGAGAGGCAGGCAGAGAGAGAAAAGGAAGCAAGCTCCCTGCTGAGCAGAGAGCCCTGTGGTGGAGCTCGAACCCAGGCCCTGAGATCATGACCTGAGCCGAAGGCAGAGGCCTTAACCCAATCAGCCACCCAGGTGCCCCTAATAACATGATTTTAAACAACCTGACAATATTTCATTATAGAAACGTGCTGCCATATATATCTTCAGACTTCTTTGAACATTAGTTTTTGTTTGTTTTAAGATTTATTTATTTTTATTATTTTTAAAGATTTTATTTATTTGACACAGAGAGAGATCACAAGTAGGCAGAGAGGCAGGTTGGGGAGGTGGGGGGAGCAGGCTCCCTGCTGAGCAGAGAGCCCGATGCGGGACTTGATCCGAGGACCCTGAGATCACAATCTGAGCCGAAGGCAGAGGCTTTAGCCCATTGAGCCACCCAGGCGCCCATAAGATTTAGTTATTTTAGAGCATGAGGGAGCAAGCACAGGTGAGAAGGGCAGAAGGAGAGGGACAGAGAATCTCAAGCTGATTCCACGTTGAGCACAGAGCCTGATGCAGGGCTCAGTCTCACAACCCTGAGGTCACGACCTGAGCTGGAATGAAGAGTGAGACCTAACTGACTGCGCCACCAAGGCGCCCCTTTGTGTTGTTTTTATGGTGTGTGAAACAATTCTACACTGAAAAACTTCATAAATGAGTGTAAGAGCTGGTCAGATAAATTCATTGGATACATTCCTTTAGATGGAATCAGAGGGTGTGAGCATTTGTAAGACTTTTGATACATGTGGCCAAGTTGCCCTCCAGAAACAGCATACAAGTCAGTGCTCCTGCTCTGAGTATGTTAGAGTGTTTTCCAACACCCTTGCCAGTGTTTTGACATTCCTAATGCTCTTTCCAAATATTTACTCTTGCAGAAAGTGCAAAACGGTATCTTATTTTAATTGGCATGTGCTTGGCACTCAAATCTTTATTGAATAGTGTGGACTCAGGGGTCAAAGTACTGAGGTACAGAAGTGAATGCAAAATTAAAATGTGCCCTCCTTGAAGTCACATTCTGGTGGGAGAGACGGGTGATATCTAAGTAAAAGCATATAGGATGCTTGATCATCTGAAGTGCTAAAGGGGGGGAAATACTAATGCAGAGATGGGGACTATGCAATGTTGGGGGTTGTTTCTGTGTGTGAGAGAGAAAGAGAAAGAAATTTTGCTGAGCTTGACCAGGGAAAGGTGGCTTGTGAATAAAGGCCAGAGGGCGTCAGTCATGGGTGTATGGGGGAAAACCGTGCCAGTCGAGAGTGGAGAGCAAGTGGAAAGACCCTGAGGTGGAGCTTTACCGATGTGCTCTGGGAAAGCAGGGAATGGGGTGAGGAAAAGTTGAAACAGATGGTGAGGTTTGACAGGTAGCAGAGAACCAGATCCTATACAGTCTTGAAAATCCTAAGGATTTTGGCTTTTAACTAAAGGAACTTAAATTTTGACAGGGTTGCTCTGATTGGTACCTGTGTAGAGAGTGCATTGAATGGGGGCGACTGGATCAGGGAGACTGGCGAGGAGGTATTGCTACAATCATGGCGGGACATGGTGGCTTCATGGGCCAGGGTTGAGACCGTGAAGGGTGGTCAGATTCTAGATAAGCCTGTCGAAAGTGAAGCTGACAGGACTTACTAAGATGAGGTGAGACCAAAGAGCAGAGTCACAGGTGACTTTATACACTTTGGGTGTGAACCATGGAAGGATAATGTTACCCTCCACCGAGATGAGGATGGATGGTGGGGACACAGATGTTAGGAGATGGATATCAGGAGCTAAGCTATAGAGCTATTAAGATGAATATTTTGCAAGTGAAGAGGTTGAGTGGAAAGTAGAATTTACAAGTCTAGGGTGCATAGAAGTCTGGCCTATGGATATAATTTGGGATCCATCAATATTTAGATCATTTTTTATTAACATATAATGTATTATTTGCCCCAGGGGTACAGGTCTGTGAATCATCAGGCTTACACGTTTCACAGCATTTACCATAGCACATACCCTCCCCAATGTACATAACCCAGCCACCCTATCCCTACCTCCCCACCCCCCAGTCACCCTCAGTTTGTTTCATGAGTTTAGGAGTCTCTTAGGGTTTGTCTCCTTCCTGATCCCATCTTGTTTCATTTTTTTCCCTCCCTACCCACAAGCCCACACCCTGCCCCTCAGATTCCTCCTATCAGAGAGATCATATGATAATTGTGTTTCTCTGACTGACTTATTTTGCTTAGTGTAATATTCTCTAGTTCCATCCATGTCATTGCAAATGTCAAGATTTCATTTTTTGATGGCTGCATTGTATTCCATTGTGTGTGTGCGCACGCGTGAGTGTGTGTGTGTGTGTGTGTATACACCACATCTTTATCCATCCATCTGTTAATGGACATCTAGGTTTTTTTCCATAGTTTGGCTATTGTGGACATTGCTGCTATAAACATTCAGGTGTATGTGCCCCTCCGGATCATTACATTTGTATCTTTAGGGTAAATACCCAGTAGTGTGATTGCTGGGTTATAGGGTAGCTCTATTTTCAACTTTTTGAGGAACCTCTATACTGTTTTCCAGAGCAGCTGCACCAGCTGGCATTCCCACCAACAGTGTCAGAGGGCTCCCCTTTCTCCACATCCTCACCAACATCTGTCATTTCCTGACTGTTAATTTTGCCATTCTGACTGGTATGAGGTGGTATCTCACCGTGGTTTTGATCTGTATCTCCCTGACGCCGAGTGATGTTGAGCACTTTCTCATGTGTCTGTTGGCCATTTGGATGTCTTCTTTGCAGAAATGTCTGTTCATGTCTTTTGCCCATTTCTTGATTGGTTTATTTGTTCTTTGGGTGTTGAGTTTGTTAAGTTTTAAATCCTATTTTAAGCCACTAGACGGGATGAGACCATCAAGAGAGTGCGGAAGAGAACAGGTCAAGGGCACCACTGGGGAACTCCCTAGAGTACTCCAAAACTCTGGAGTACTCTTAAATTTTAAAAGGCTAGGGAGATAAAGAAGAATCACAGAGGAGACCAAGAAGAAACAGCCAGGAAGGTAGGGGGGAAGTCAATCCAAGAGTGTCACTCTGGAAGCCAAGTAAAGAAAACCTTTCAAAGGACGAAGGAGGAATCTGCTGCATCAGATGCTGAGAGAGGAGAATATGGTAGTTAGGAATGCTGTTTGGTTTAAACCAGAGGTTGTGTGTTTAAGAGGAAGTCTAGAGGTGGCAGGTCTAGGTTTGGTGATTCGGTGAAGTCCTCTTTCTGTCCTTCCACTCTTCCTGACCCAGCATGTTGTTCTTTTGGTGACTTTTCAGTTAAAATGTGGTCGCTAAGTGTTCCAAGTGCCAATTCCTCCTGCTCCTGTGTAAAAGCCGAAGGTGAAGGAGAGCATCCCAGAGTTGGGATTCCTCCTGGCATGCGTGTCATGGGGAGGAAAAATCCTATTCAGCACCCCACTCCCTAGGCACATGCCTGTAGGTCTTACTGGCACAGACCAAGTTGCATGGTCACTCCAACTTGAAGAAAGACTGAGAATGCAAGTATTAGGCTTTTTAAATCTTTCAGTAGCATGTGAGCAATGAAAATGGGGATTAGGGATGACAGGGAGCCAGGAAGGATGCTAGACATAATAAGGTTAAACATTTTAAAAAATTGTATTGACTTCTTATTTACTGTTTTGTGAAGAACTTTTACTCCCTTACATTTTGGGGGATTTGATTCTTTGCTGATTTGGTATTGTTCATTGTCCTTTGTCGTGTGTTTTATTATTTGCCTTTCTATTTTGTAGTGATTTTTAAAAATTTTTCCATTTTTATATGGTCAAATACATGTTTTCCTTTAATTTTTCCTGTTTTTATATGCTGAACAAGACCTTCTCGATTGAAAGAGACTTATATTTAGTTATTATGGTTAATTTTTATGGTTTTGTTCTAAACTCCTTATAATCCAATCTTATTTTTTGCAGTGTGTGTGTGGTGAGGGTAAGACTATTGGCTAATACTTAAGTCACTTAAGATGTGCCAGGTACTGTTTGAAGCATTTTAAAAATAAAAACTTATTTAATCTTCAAAAGAAGATATAAAGTAAGTATTGCTATAATCATGGCCATTGTTTCGTGTGAGTAATACAGGCACAGAGAGGCTAAGTAACCTGCTCCCAGCCAGTGTTTGCCAGAACTGGGTTTAAAACCTAGACAGCCTGGCTCTGGATTGTCCACTTTAAATTACTACATCATACATACTGCTTCTCAAATTTTACTTTTTTAAATTCAGTTATTTTAATACCACAAATAGCTTATCTGAAAAAAAATCTCCCTTATCTATTCCAAATTTTTAGATTTCTGGGATTTATATACCAGTTTATTAATCTGTTAATACAGTTTTATGCCCATAAGAGACTATTTTTATTTTATTAACTAAGAACACAACTTCCTTCTTACTGAACTTCTTTATTGTGATAAATATGTTATATAAGATTTACCATCTTAACCATTTCTTAAGCGTGTGGTTCAGTGGTATCAAATAGATTTGTTTGGTTGTGTAAGAGTCAGCATTTTCCCAGCTCCAGAATTTTTTATCTTCCCAACTGCACCTCTTGATGCATTAACCACTGATTCCCTACTCTCCATCTCCTCAGCCCCGGCAACCACCATTCTACTGCCTGTCTCTGAATCTGACTACTCTAGGTACCTCCCATAGGAAGAATCATACAATATTTATCCTTTCATCAAAGGCTAATGGAATGTCTCCAAGTTTCATCCATGTTGTAGCATGTGTCAGAATTTCTTTCCTTCTAAGGATGGAATAATATTTCATAGTATGCATGTGCCACACTTTATCCATTCATCATCTGTCAATGGACAACTTGGGTTGCTTCTACCTTTTGGTTATTATGAAGAGCATTATGGATATAGCTGTACAAATACAATTACGGACATGGGTGTTCAAAAGTCCTCCTTTCATTTATTTTGGACATGGACCCAGAAGTGGAAGTAGTCAATCATATGCTAGGCTGTCTGTCTTTCTTTGGGGGGGAAGCAGCCATACCATTTTTCATAGCAACTGCACCATTTTACTTTCTACTAGCAACGTGCGAGGTTCCAAGTTGTTCATGCCCTAACCAACACTGTTACTTTCTGGTTTGTTTCTACAATAACCGTTCTAATGGAGGTGATGTCGATTTGTTTCTACAATAACCGTTCTAATGGGGGTGATGACACTACTGATGTAGTGTCAGTCTGCATTTCCCTAATGACTAAGGATGTTGAACATCTTTTCATATGTTGTTGGCCATTATGTATTTTCTTTGGAGAAAGATTTATTCAAGTACTTTGCCCATTTTTTTTTTTTAAGTCAGAGTTTTCTGTCCTTCAGCTGTAGGCATCTTATGTTTATGTTCCAAAATTTTTGGTTATATTTAGTTACTCTAAGCTAATTTAAATTGGTTTTTTAAAAGTTTTCCCAAGCCCCTCTTTCATCACAGGTGGATTTAGAATACCATTCAATTAATATATTCAGGGAAGAACTAACTTTTATATTTACTTATTCAAATCTTTTATGTTCCTCATTTAAAATTTTTTCCATAATATCAGCACTTTTTGATTTATAGAAATAGTGTGTGCATGTACATGTCTCCCGTGTGCAATTACGTTTTATTGCTGAAGGATCTTTTTTATGTTTTTCCTGCTAGATTGAAAAACTGTTGATTGCTTCACAGTATTGATTTTGTAAGCAGCTTATCAGGTTTATTTACATAATTTTTAGGCAATAACACTATATATTGAAGCAAAGTTTTCTGATATCTTCTTTAGGATTAATGAGAAAAGTTGGTCATTTGGAGTTAATAAAAATGAATCTGCAGCCACAGTTTTGCGTATAATTTATTTCTCCCATAACTTATTTTTTTTTATCGCTTTGGGTAGACTTACGTTAGCTTTATAATAATTCCTAGCTACTGTAGATAATTAATGTAAAGGTCACTTTCTCTACAGAGTTGTGCTAAAAGAACCCAAGTTGTAATGATAGCTATAAACGTAGTCTCATGTTTTGTATTTTAACTATGTCTGTTTGGCATTTTCTCTTCCTGACTAGTTAAGGGCCCTGCCTTATTGGTACTCACTATATTTTATAAAATACAATAATTTATATTTTAAGCTATATATATTAATATGTAGTGTTTATATTCCACACTGGCCTCCTTGTCCAGTGAAAATTCCCACGGCCTCTAGTCCTGGCAAGTGCAGTTCCTAAGCTTTTCTCCAATTTCAAACTCCATTTCAGACTCTTCCCCGCCTGTCTCTGGTCAGTTATGCACACCACCCCCCCCTTGATCAAACTGCTGGGCAAATGCCAAGAAACCTGCAGTCCCTCGCCCTCTCCATCTCCCCACCACACCCCACCCGCTACAATTAAGGGCTGACGTTCTTAGCCTGGCATTTCATGCCATCCTGATCGGTAAACTGTCTACCTCTCCAGCTGTATCTTCTTTTCCTTCAGATGCCTGTAAACCTAGTAAGCCACACAAACCACAATCCTATTAAAAAAAAAAAATTTAATGAGATACTATGTATTCTCTAGTATTCATAATTATTAGTGAAAACATTTGGCAGCGACTTCTATAGTAAAATGTTGGGTGTTTCTAGCACCCTGTACATTTGTGCTTTGCAATTAGCTTACTTTGCTGTTACCTTACTATGTAGGCATGTAAATACTTGTGTAGCATCAGCCCTCGTGGGAATCCATTGTCTACATTTTTATTAAGATCTGTGTCTTCTAATATAGGTAAAATAGTAGCTAAGGTTTTGGGGGGGTTGTTTTTGTTTTTTGTTTTTTGTTTTTTTTCTAACTCCTTGAAACTTCTTCAGAACATTTTAATTTTATCAGATGTAAAGAACAGCAGCTCCTTTTGTTCAATGTGGAATAATCTTGTGAAAAACATATTGAAGCTGAGTTTCTCCTGGTCTGGTTAAGAGTTCGGAGAGAAGAACTTACTTTGAGGAGTAGATGTTTCTGTGGCCTGGGAAACTGCTCTCATTACTTTGAAGGCATTTTGCAAGCTTGTGGGACCCGCTTCTTTCCCAGCCTTTCCTTCAGGAACAGAGGAGACCAGGCTCATGGGAGAGGACCCTACATACGTGTGAATGCCCTGGGAGCTTTCTCCTGGACAATGAACCCTTTAACATAAGTGTCAGAACAAAGGTGTACCGTTTAGGAGTTCATTCTTCAGCTTTAATTTCTAGTCCTAGGACCACACCATAATGGTATCATGAGGAACTTTCTAGTAGCAAGGGGACTATTTTCATCATAACCATATAAAAGCATCACTTAAGCCACTGATTTCTGTGTTGTTGTTTTTTTCTTAGTAAAATTCAAAGGATTGAAGAATACCTAATATTTGCAGAGGCACAGGAATAAAAATGATTAGAATCTACTTACTGCCATTGTTGATCCAGTTTATCCTTTCTTGGTTTCTTTATCTGTTTTAAACATCTTTATCTGATTAAATATTAGACTCCACTGACTTTAATAATATCTATTTTAATGTTTTATGTTAGCTTTTATGATAAAACATGCTTATTATAAAGTATGAGAGGAAAAAACATATATTTTTTCCATTATTTTTTTTCTCATTATTTTTCCTCTATGTTCCCCTGTGCTATACTTCATTACAGCCTCATAAAATTCTGGTATATCTTATGGAATTTTCAATATGTAGGAAAGAGCTTAAAAAGCAGGGTAATATTAGTATCTTTTGTTCCACGTAATAAATCACTTTATTAGATTTTTAGTTTTACAAGGCATTCCTTAATAATGTTCTGTTGTTAAGTGTAGAGCATTTAATCGGATTTTCCTAGGTGGGTATCCGAGTACATTGCTTGTTGATGAGGCCATACTTCAAACTCAGTAGACTCTTTGTGTTACTGTCTAAGGCTAAGTGCGCATGCTTTTCCTTTCATGTCTTCCCTAGACAAAAGATGGCAATAATTAGAGTCAAAACAAATCTGTTGCCTCTGTGAAGATTATGCTTACAGCATAAGCTTAAAGTAAAACACTGAGGCCAGTAATGTGTCTGTAGGTAGGTCTTAAATCTCAATGGTTTACATCTGGGATGGGTTACATGCTATGAAGCAAATGGGTGAAGACTACCCCTCAGAACTGTAGGAGCGGTTCTGCAGGGATTTCCTTGTTTAAGAATTTGGTTCTCAGGTTACTCAGTCTCTCAGCCCAATGTTGCCATGTCTTCCTTTTCATATTGGTTATGATGTATATGTTTTACTGTTTTTGTTTTTTTTTTTTTAAGTTTTTATTTATTCGACAGAGGGATCACAAGTAGGCTGAGAGGCAGGCAGAGAGGGGGAAGCAGGCTCCCCGCTAAGCAGAGAGCCCAATGTGGGGCTCGAACCCAGGACCCTGAGATCATGACCTGAGCTAAAGGCAGAGACTTAACCCACTGAGCCACCCAGGCACCCCTTACTGCTTCTTTATATGAAGTTCGGTTATGGGTACTTGAGGTCAACTTTGCTCTTCAGTTAAACGTGAGGACTGTGGGTGAAACAGTGTAACACCTTGGTTGTATCTCCACTGGGTTTACCATTGCACTAGGGGAGCCCCCTTCTAGAAGGAGGAGTTCAGGTAGCCTCCAGCCTGATTCTGCTTTCCTTCACTTGGTGCTTCTGTTCTGCAGTCCATTAGAGGGAACTCTGGGCTGGTGGTAGGTTGCCTGCCTTCCCGGCATCGCTGTCACGGCTGAGGTATGTGACCCGAGAAAGCCATTTTACCACCCAGGTAACTCTCTCATCTGTGAGCTGGGAATAGTAATAGCAGTGCACCGTTAGGATTATTCTGAGTTCCAAAAGAGGTAATTCTGTGGT
This sequence comes from Procyon lotor, assembly GCA_028646535.1. Classification (NCBI taxonomy): domain Eukaryota; kingdom Metazoa; phylum Chordata; class Mammalia; order Carnivora; family Procyonidae; genus Procyon; species Procyon lotor. The sequence continues at coordinate 151,370,541 of CM053604.1, forward strand.
GCAGCAGGCTTTGTTCAGTGCTCTCAGTGCCCAGGAGTCAGACTAATGGTTGAATGGGGAAGACTTTTGCTGGGATTGCAAGTTGCCATTAGGTGGGAGGGACAGCGAGCCTTGGGAATGGGGTAGGTCAGGTCATGGCAAGCACAGACTGGCAGGACGACCTTGCTTCTGGTGTCCAGCTGTGTGTTGGAATCAGAAAGGTCGCGGGTCTGTAGTAATTCTGAGGCACCCTGAGAAATGTCTGTAAACCCTTGATGCTGTCAGAAACAATGCTATAAAACATCCCTTTCTGAAAAACAAGTCAAGTTTCCAGACTTGTTTAGCCTTGACTGTACTGTGGCTCGGCAATAGTCCTCTGTTACTTGCTCACCTTTGCTCATAGTTTCCAATGATGATAAAGACTTACATTTGATTTTGCTGTCAAGGGGCCATAACTTAGTAGTTGTATATTCTAAAAGATTGCTTTTTCTGTACCTCCAAAAGCAAGCAAAACTGGTGGCTAAATATAAGTTTAAAAATCAAATGAATATTTGAGTATCTATGATTGCTAATTATTATAAGGACCGTAAAGAAAAATGTCTCCTTTTATCTAGTTAATAGACGATTTGAAGAGTCCCATTAATATTAACAAAGGACAAATAAGTTTATAAAAATTAAGTGTTTAATGCTTCAGTGTAGATGAGAGAAGGCATTATCAAAATTTATTTACTCCTGACCTTTGAAAAAAAATTTAATAGCTATTACTATCATCTGTATAATTTTACATTTATTTTTTTTCCTCCTTGATTGAGGTCTAAGTTGACATTTTAAAGTGTAAAGACATTTGAGGTGTACATTGTGGTGATTGGATATACATTATAGAATGATTTTAGTTAGGGAGTTCATTAATATATCCCTCACCTCACACATTCTCTTTTTTCCTTGAGGACATTTAAGTTCAACTCTTAGCAAATTCCAATTATAGAGTAGTCTTATCAACTATAGTCACCATTTTATATTAGTTCCCCAGACCTTATTCTTTGGGCTGAAAGTTTGTCCTCTTGCCCTAACCTCTCCCTATTTCCCACACCTTCCTCTTGGTCTTACAGTAGAAGTTCATTCTGCGAATATTTATTAAATCTCACTCCATGCTATACCCTTGGCTAGGTCCTGAGGGAAAGAAAGAAGTTCTGATTCTCAACAGCGCTTCTCATGCTTACATGTATCTGAATCACCAGGATATTTTGTTGAAATGGAGGTTGTGATTCAGTAGATCTAGGGTAGGGGCTACAAACAAGTGGCAAGGATTTGAAACAACTGTCAGCTTTGTATTCACCAGGCAAGATAGGGGACTAGATGGAAAAGAGGCTAGTTCATTCACAAAGATGGACCTAAGCAGGATAGAGTAAAAAGGCCTGGAAAAATAAAAA
>CM053604.1:151372449-151397724 GCA_028646535.1 Procyon lotor
TGTGATTTCAAATGTGCCAGAGATTATGAAGCATACATATTTCATTGATAAATGGAAGCACTTTTACTGCGAGAAAGAGAAGTTTGAGTGAAGACAATTTAAGTTTGGCAAAGAAGTAGTCAAAATGAAGAGATGAAAAAATAATCATCGCCACCTGGTGGTAGGCATTAGGAATTTTTTTAAATGAATTTTTTTCCTCCTCAAATTCAATTTTTCTTTCTTTGATTTGGTCTTTAAATTGTCATCTGTTTTTTTGTTTTTTTTTTTTTTCTTTTACATGGTAGCCCCTGTATGAATGCACTAGTTTGTTTTTTAATCAACAGTATGAGTGGAAGTCAGAGCTTTGATTTTAACTTTGCCAGAAACCCCTGTGTCATATGACTTTTTTGATCTCTTGTCACCCAAGACCTGAGCTAATTACTCCAGCTTACAGGGTTACAGTTACCCTTTGCATATTCTGATGGTCTCATCATTGCCTCTGTTCTTCTGCCTCTAAGTCATCAAAAATAAAAAAACACATCTATGTGAAGATTGCATGATTCTGAATATTCAGTTTGTGTTTTGACTCAGTAGTTAGTGCAGGAGATGAGGTTGATAAGCTTACGCCTTTCAAAATGAAGTAGAAACTTTATTTTTTCTTTAACCCCAAGGAAAACCTACGTCCTTGAAAAATGCACAGCCATCTCGGGTGAATTTGCCTAGACCACTTCCTAAATCCAAGGCATCTTTGAAAAGTTCTGCGCTGAGGAGGACGGGAAGCACCTCCTCTCTTACCAGCACCCACAGCGATCTGAGCACTTACAGCAATAATTGTAAGTCAGTCTTCTGTCAAACTTCTGGGATCGTTGCAGCCAGAGTTGTAAGAAAAGACTAATGTGCTACAAATAATTGTTAGAATTGTGATTTTGTGATGTAGGGGAAAATAGGAATGCTGCTTCTCCCATGGACTTTCTCAAAAAGTTTGGCAGAAAAGCAAATTCTTCAAATGATGTTCTTCTCTCTTGATGACTATGCTGTGAAATCCTGAAATATTTATGTGTTGAGGGTACCCAGTATTTTGTTGCATGGAGAATTCTAAAGTGTATCACTTGAAACAATGGTGGGTTTTGGTTTGTTTAAGGAAGGGAAGCAATCTGGGGGCTGTTGGAATTCAACTGGAAATCAAAATAGAACTTGGGTGCGATTTGCTTTATAAAAGACTGTATTTTTTATAATATTGTATTTATAATCTTATATTTGGGTGCTAGAGTCAGGGGAATTTGACTCGTCTAACTTCAAGCGTAATTTTAAGTAGTTTAAACTCAGTATTTCTAAAGTTTTCAGTTAAGGTAAATTCTGTTTTCTGTGTATAAAATGGATGAATTCATTAAGCTATCTTTTTTATTTGAAAGACATAGTTGGTCTTAGCATTTATTTGCTCATTTCCTTTCTAAGTTTCCTCACTCAATAATTAACAGATTTATTAATTTGAGCAGCTGTGGCGTGTCTGCTGGGTATAGGCACCGCGATAGATGCTGGGGGGGGACATATGGGATATAAAAGAAATGGTCCTTATCAGAAAGGTAGTTGAAGAGGAAGGATATTTACCTGGATAACTCGAAGACCAGAGAAAATAAGGTTATTAAGCATGAGGTAGAGAGGAAGGCAGTTCTCTCTGCTTTAAGGAGGGATCAATTTGTTTCTTGTGTGGGAACAAGGACAAAGTGGGGTCCTACTTATTGAAACTTCCGAGTGTGGAGTACTGTTAAAAGGTTGCCATACAAAAAAAAAAAAAAAAAAGGTTGCCATACATTCTTTTTTGTTTTTCCTTTCTGAAATAACTTCTGCCACAGCCCTGATTGTATGTATGAGGTGCGCTAGTGAGGCTCAGAGAGGTTGTCCGTGGCCCAAGGGCACACAGCCAGCCTGGGATGGAATTGAGATCGTGAACGTGTGGAGAAGGGCATTGAATTAGTGGCTGAATTAATGAGCACATTTCTGAGAGGTCACTTAGCAGCTGTAGCTTGTCTCCCGTGTCTTGGAACTCTGGGAATATTAAAATGTTCTACTTAAAATTAAAAAGGCTTTATTGGCTTATGGTTTCACTTTTAGAGTCATGGTGTAAAATAGGAAAGGCGTGCATGTAGCCAGGAATGCTGTCTGAATTGGAAAAGGGAATTGACACGTGTATTATTTTAAGGTTATTTCCCTTGCAGCTTCCTCCACTGGGGGGGTGAATTTTAAAAAAACAACCAGCAAAGCAGAATCACCAGCGGGCTCTCCAAGAGCCGCGCGGGTAGCAACGGAATCTGTGACCCTTGGAAGCAGGCACGTTCTGTGGAGCCGCTTTCCAGCCTTTTCCATTGCCAGCCATGTTGACTTGGCCACCGTTTCAGTACTGGGTCAGACTCTCCTAAGGAGGTTGTAAAATGCTTTTGTCCCTTCCTTTTTGTCTTGTAACAAAGGAGTTTACCGTACACCCACAGAGCCTGTCTAGCTGCGGTGTCCCTGTTGCAGATTAAGCATTCAAATCAATGAGTCTTTTCTTAGTTTGATTTGCTGGCGGGTTTAATCTGTTTTGTGTAGTGCCTTGGAGCTTACAGATCTCCCCCCCTCCCCATTCTAATTCACTAAGAGCAGGCATGAGGGACAGGAGAGTGAACATGGCTGCAGTTTTTCCTGCTTAAGACTGCTTTGATCTTTTTAAATGACTGTACCAGGAGGATTTCGCAGTTGTACAGAGACGGAGATTTCTTCAAAAATATTTATCAATTCTACACTCACCCCACCGGCTGGTTCAGAGAGGCAGTATGATGCTACCTTATTAACACTGCTGGTCCTGGGATCCTACAGCCTTTGTATAGTTCCTTTGTTAGCCACGCTTACTGGGAAAAGAAGTAGGTCGATGATTTCTGGTTTGATTCTTTTCTTTGTAAGCATGCTTAAGTTTTACCCAATAAATTGATTTAGCATCTCTTGATTGTTATTTTGATAACTTTTTTTAATTTGCGGATTGTTATATTGGCATATTTACGTTTAAGTTGTGAATGGTTCTAAATAGAATCAATTTTATTCTGTGTTTTCTGTGTTTTCGGACTTAATATAATTCAGTAGCATTGTTGACGTGCTGAATACATGAAATTACTTTATTATTAAAGGCTATTTGGTCTCATTTCTCATTAAATAAGTAGTTTGTGTATGTAGCTCATAGTTGTATGAGGATAAAGGATAGAAAAATATTTTCTAGAATTAAAACATCATTTCTTTGATTATTCTCCTTATATTCAAAGATGTTAATATGTACCTTTCAAAGATTACCTTAAAATATGAAAAAATCATTTTGAACTGAATTTTTTCCTATTTCTGATAATGACGGGTCATGTGAGGAAATAATCTTTTGATCACCGTTTTGATTCAGACTGAGTTAAGCATTTAAACCCTTTTCAAGAATGTGTTCTTGCTTTGCTGCTCATTTCTTTGTGATGTGATACTGTCAGTGGCATCATTTAAGAACTTCTGGGATGCATGGTACTGTTGTAAAATTAGCAGTCGCTTCTTGGTACTTTGGAATCCTATAGAAATAACATTATTGAGTTGAAAGACCAATGATTAAATCAAGACATATAACACAATAAATTTTTCTTGTTTGGAGATTGTAGCAGGTTCTTTCTGCATATTCTTGTACATGTAGAAAATTTAGAAGTTAAGATAGTGATTTTCTTTGCATATTAGCCTAAAACATTACACAGTAGCTTCTAGGTCAAATGTGCTCATGTATAGAGTTGAAGCATTCTTAAGCTCTTCCAGACTCCCCTGAAGTCCAATTTTTAAGATCCTTGGATAAAAATATATATTGTAGGTCTTGAATAGAGTGGAAGGTTTGCGAGCCATTGTGTATGTGTGAGAAGAAAGCCTTTAGTGAGTGTATAAATTTGCCGCCCTTACCGAATGTGAAATCCAAAGGTTTTCTTCTTCCCAGTTAGCCACACACACACACACACACACACACACACAAATATGTTTGTTTTCGAGAGACAGATGGTGAAGGGGGGAATGCAAGAGATGCACACCAAAGCTGTTCGTAGTCCTCTGGAATTTAGAACAGGAGGGTAGCTAAAGAAATGGAGTATTCTTTGCCTTTGCCTTCATGGCCAGCCCTGGCTCAGCTGATGTTATACGTAGAAAAGGGCGTTCACCTCAGACTCATCCCAGTGTTCCTGCCAACTCATGGGAAGGTGGATGATTTCCCACTCTCTTGGCCTCGGGATCCTCACCTGAAGAACGGGAGGGCAGTACTATCATCCTAAAAATCCTTGTAGCAAAAATGTTTCTGACCACTTCGATTTCCTTCCCTTCAATAAGACGACGTCTAAGAGTCTGGAAGTTGAGTGTTGAAGCTGATAGAAGGAGTCCTCTTATTTACCCTCAGGCTGATGGCAAATACACTGGTCAGTTGGTCAGAAGAACCTGGAGTAGATTGTTGAACGGTTTTCAGGCTGCTTCCAGGTCCAGAGAGAAAGTTTGTGTTTGACTACTGATGTCTGCCATTGGTGTGAAGAGGAGGAGGAGAGGCAGTGGACATACTCTAGCCCTGTGTCACACGCTTAATACTTATGTACATCCAGATAGATGACTAAATAAGAAAATGCTCTTATCTAGACTGGCATTATTTTTGTTTTCATTTCTGCAGTGGTTTTCTGGGATATGGAGGAGGTCTTCTTGTTACTACACCGTTGAGTAACTTGGAGTGTCGACTTGAGTAGCAACTTGACTTGAAGCCAGGTGGGCACATGATCTGGCACTGGGGGAAGCGTTACACAGACTGCAAAAAAAAATTCCAGAAATAAGCAGAATGTTGGCTCTGTGTACGTAACTCAATAAACAAAACAAAAAACTAACATTAGCCGGATGCCAGAATGTAGTATGACATGTTAGGTTTTTTTTTAATATTTTATTTATTTATTTGACAGAGAGAGATCACAAGTAGGCAGAGAGGCAGACAGAGAGAGATCACAAGTAGGCAGAGAGGCAGACAGAGAGAGAGAGGGGGAAGCAGGCTCCCTGCCGAGCAGAGAGCCCAATGCAGGGGTCAGTCCCAGGACCCTGAGATCATGACCTGAGCCGAAGGCAGACGCCTAACCCACTGAGCCACCCAGGCGCCCCGAAATGTTAGTTTGCACATAAGTCCAGAACAATGAGAAGCCCTCCTATAATAAGAAAATAATTTCTTCTGCTTAAGCCTCTCTGAGAATCTCTTTGTATTCTCTTCAGACTCCATTACCTCTTTTACTCTCTTTCATTTGAATCACCCTTGGACCATGGGGAAATGAAACTAAGGATTCCAGAGAACCTGTTACTCTGGCATAATCGAGGCCCCTGGAACCAAGGATCACTACAGAATAGGGGCAATTCTAAATTGTTATTACAGTGGCTGGGACCTGGGTGACCGCATGTGGAATATCACATATTGACTCTTCGGACAAAGTGTGGCTCAGGGATCGTGGCCCCTGTAGCCCTGTGCTGAGGAGAATTTTGAGGATGCTTGCAGCTTCAGTGAGACTATAATAGAAAAACCTACAGTTCTTCCCTCCTCTATCAGGAAAAGCCAGTCCCTTCCTTCTGGGTCTCCTTGACTTTTCACAGTGCTATCCCACTCACAACACCTGACTCTGGTCACCAGGCATGTGGCATTTTCTACCACAGCAAGCAGTTCAGTGGGACACCAGCTGGGGGGTCTGCAGGCCTGACCCTGTGTGCTGGAGGTGGCAGCAGATCCCGCAGGTTAAGGGCTCACTCCTGCAGGACCACGTCCTTCTGATGCGATTCCAATGACTCCTGTCATGGGTGTAATAAATTTGCTAGAGCAGTGCACAAAACTGAGGTCAACATTTACTTACTAATAAATGCCAAGTTATTATAAAGGGGTATAACCGAGGATACAGAGGACCATCTAGATGGAATTGATGAGCAGGGCAAGAAATGCGGGAAGGGTGAAGAGTGTGCATCCCCTCTGCAGGTGTGCACCAACTCAGAAGCTCTCCCATCTTCATAGTTGGAGATTTTTTGGAAGCTTCCATAAAAGGGCATGATTGGTCCTTAAGTTAATTTTTAGCCCTTTTCCCTTCTCAAGAAACTGGAGGGTGCAGCCAAAAATCCCAAGATTCTAACCACGGCTTGGTCTTTGCAGTGACCAGCTTCCATCTGGGATCTCACACAGAATCACCTGCTTAGAACAAAAGAGACTCCTGTCACCAAAGAAATTACAAGGATTTCAGGAGATCTGTGTTAGGAACTGGGGACAGAGACCCAACATACACAGGCCTGAGTACCATATTTGTTTCTAGGCCCTGTGAGAGCATATGTATCCTTTCCACACTTGACTTTCAGACCCACTCATTATACATAGATGAAGGGATTCATAGCTCTGCAGTGTCCAAGTCAGGACCAGAACTCAGAGATCATAGATTCCGTTCCACCAGTCAAAATTATGGTAGTTATTATATTGGAAGTTTTGTCACCAAAGAGTTTATCATTAGGATATAATACCTCTGGATAAGGGAAAATTTAGATACCATCAGGATACCCCATCAGCTGCCGTCCTAGAGAAGGACATCCTTCAAGTGGGGTTTACTAGAAAGCAAAGCACCAACAAAGAGTATTTTGGGAATTGAAAGACGTGTAATTGTTGGTCATAAAAGTGTGTGCAGCTCAGCGTAGTTTGTCCCCACCATTAGTGACCTGGGAAGGAGTAAAGGTGCGAAGTGCATATAGTAGATGATCAGAGAGAGAGAGAGTGTGTGTGTATGTGTGATGGTACCTGGTCAAACTCAAAACTTTCACCCTTGTATGTGCATTTTGACCCTCCCGAATTACGAAGTTGATGATAGATAAGGTTTTGGGTCCAGTGTTTATGCTGAGCATAAAGAGTGGTATTTGGTTTCCAGGACAACATCTCCTGTCTGTGGGTGACAGAGAGCCAAGGGACAGGAGTATTGTGCCTCGTGAGAATTTTGTCTTGTGCTTTAGTGAAAAAACCCGTTAGTCTATTCTTTGGAAACTGGAGGTCTTTGTTTTTAAAGCCGAGAAAAAAGAAGTACGAATGAATTTGCAATCATACGATTTTATATTAGGTCTATAAATTAAACTCAGTTCAACTTCTCAGAATCTGAGTAGGTGACTTATTTGCTACTGACGAATTTAAAAAAGATGTTTCAAGAAAAGGAAGGTTAACATCCAATTGTTAGAATATATGGTTAAGACTTTAATAACATCATTGACTTCCTTTCGGGACTTTAGCAAAAGCGAAAATGATAATTGAAACCCACTTTATGTGAAAACCTAGAAGATACGCTGTATAAAATTTGGCTTCTGTTAAAACCATGAAGTTCTTCCCCACCCGTCCTTTAAAAAGTTACGTTGAATTTTATAGTAGTAGTATCTTCAGTCCTGTCATTTACATTAGTTCCTTGTAATTTTCACCTTGAGAAAGACCAAGTCTTGGGGTCCTGGAGAAAGAGAATTGGAAAGAAGGGTGGGAAATTGACAGAAACCTCTCAGTAGGAGGGAAGACTGTTGGTGTGACCTAGTACGGACAATGTTACATGGGCACAGGAGGAATGGACAGATGGCTCATTGTAGAGTGACCTGATGTAGATCAGGGGGGAATAACAGCATGTCTTCACAGGTTTAACTGTGACATCTATAAACACTGTTCTAAGAGTTAGGATAGTATAACCTATGGAAAATTTCTGTCCCTAAATTTATAACATTGTTATAAATAAGGTAGAATCTCGCCCTCTTCTAATGTGAGGTGAAGAAAGGAATCAGGGTTGGTAATAAGGAAATTTATGGTTATGTGTTGAGTATTACAATATAACTGGATGCTTAGAACTACAAGTTGAATGTCATTGAGAAATAAACAATAAAAAAACCCGGTCTGGGTTGGTGGCATGGAAATTTATCTTGGGAAACAGGTAGTGAAGGAGCACACTTCATAGATTTCCTCTTTGGCCCAATTAGTCTATGGTGATAAAAAAAAAAAAATGCTAGTGCTTTGTACGATTAGTAAGGGAACATGGATAAAAAGATGAACTTTTATGGGAAAAAAGGACCATAAAACTTTCCAGGTATTTTTATTTTATTTATTATTTTATTTTATTTTATTTATTATTTTATTTTATTTGACAGAGAACAAGCAAGGGGGAACACCAGAGGGAGAAGGAGAAGTGGGCTCCCAGCTGAGCAGGAAGCCCGCCATGGGGCTTGATCCTAGGGTTCTGGGATTATGATGTGAACTGAAGGCAGCCACTTAACCAACTGAGGCACCCAGGTGCTTTTTTTCTTGGATATGGAGAGAAAAGGACCAAGTGTTAGGTTTACGCTCTTGAGTGTTGTGTAACATGGTAATCTCTTAGGAAAAGCAAAACAGTAATGTTGAAAAACCTTAGGAGCTAAGCTTCTGGACAGTGTATTTTTTCAAAGATGTCTCAGTTACAGAGAATGGTGAATTTAGAATGGTGTTTAAAGGAAATAGTGATTTTATTTATTTATTTATTTATTTTTGGTCCCCTTAGGTCATTGTTGCTGATTTTTTTTTTTTTTTTTTTTAAATACCACTTAATGAGGCTTGAAACCATTTGTTTTGATCTTTAAATGCTGGTACTATTTTTCAAACCTTTACTCTGAGGTTTTTGACACTACTGAGATCTTCAAATGTAGACTCCCCCTGCCCGAAACACTGAAATAAATGATGGTAATGGTGTTACATTCCTAAAGTAGCCACACGGCCTGGTAACCACACCACAGCACAAGAACACTATTGCCCAGGACCTCTCATGGATCAAAAGCAGATGAAAATATAACATGAAAACGCATTCTCATTTGGAGTTTAGAGCGCAGGAAACAAGCCCTGTTCCTTTCCTTGTCCTCTGACCTTTTCCCTGCCTCAAGTGCAAATACGAATCTTAAACATTCCATAGAAGATTTGGTTTCCCTTTATAATCCAATGAGAAGGCAGCCATAAAGGTGAAGAGGAAATGCACAATTTTGGAAGAACCTGTATGAATACAGTCTACACAGTTGCCCAAGCAACTGAAAGATACTTAGTTTTTATTTCTTTTGATACTTAGTTTTTTGATCCTGAAGGACTTTGGTCAATTACTGGGCAAGAGCAGAAATAAGAATAAGCAAGACATCTACTTCAGGCTTTGCTCTCACTGTTTCTCCATGGTTTCAGACTGTGGTTCTAATAGGAATCAACCACTCATAAATGATCACCATTATTTTTTAAAGCTGTGCTCTTTATCCTGAAGTCTCTCTGTCCACCAATGTGCTAAGTTTGTCCTTTGAGTCCTGGTGGAGAACCGGAGGCAAAATCAGAGACCATAGCAAATGGCAGATGCCCTCTCCAGGGCTCGTGGGCTGATTACACCTAAAGTGTGGTGTTTGCTTACTTAATTTTTCCCTCTGACTTTTACCCTGACATGTGCCCTGGGAGATACCATAGGTCTACTTCTGTGGCAGCGCCCTTGTAATGCCCTTGAGTTCACTATAGTGGACTCAGAATTTTAGAGCATGGCCTAAGCGAAGTTGACGAGTGCCACAGTTTCTCCCAAAGTTGTTGAGTCACTCTTTTAGTGCCTGGAAGCAATTTGTATTTTCTTTTCTTTCCAAGAGGATTCCCATGTGAGTCGAGAGGAAAGATTGACATGCCATGTCAAAGGTGGTTTTCATGATTTAAGTGGGATTTGCTTTTATGTTTTCACCTGGGGACTTAGGCACCTCTTTTCCAGGGAGGACGAGGGAGTGCTGCCTCCTGGCTAGAGCAGGGAAGGAGCAGAACCAGATCTCAGCCTTGGAGCTACCAAGGCATTTGGACGTTCTTGTTCTCACATCAGTAGCACAGCTGGCTGCCTGTGTTTACTCTCATTAGATGATTGACACATCTGCCTCGTCCTCCTGGGGATGGACGCTCTTCATAGCTGCACCTCGGGCAGGCTTACCATGGCACAGATGGCCATGGAATTTATCTTCCGACTTTTATTTGGGATGAAAGCTCAAGTGGACGAGATACATCAACTTGGCTTATGCCAGGATGTGTTTTCACTTGGGTTTTTGTTTTGGGGGGGTTTGTTTTGTTTTGTTTTTTGTATGGTCACTTTGGATGTAGCATTTCCCTTGTATCCCTGAGGACAGGAGCTGCATACTATCAATCCTCATATTTCCAAGGTGCAGTAATGGCCGGCACATTGTAGGTGCTTAGTGAGTACTCGTTGTTTTATGAAGGAAGGAGTACGTTGTGGACAATTGATGCTATATTTCTCTGTAAAATGAGACGTACTCTTCTTATTACAGCTGGAAATGCCGCTCTCATCAAGTATGAGGAGAAACCTCCCAAACCAGCATTTCAGAATGGTTCCTCAGGATCCTTATATTTGAAGCCTTTGGTATCCAGAGCTCATGCGCATTTACTAAAAAATCCTCCAAAAGGTATGTTCCTCATGCAGAGAAAAGGGGGAAGACAAGACTTTTTAAGTCCTTATCTTGTAGAAAGTTTTATTTTGGCAATTAGGTTCATAGCACATTGAACAGTTATTTACAAAGTCCCTCTGAAAAAAGACACATATTACATTTTTGCAGCAAAGGAGATTTTCTTCTGAGAGTCCATAGGTTCTGTCATTAGAACCTGATACCTATAAACACAGGTATAAGGTAAAAACAAATAAGACTTGCAGAGTTAAACTATTCTAAGATAGTGAACTAAAACAATGAGATCAAAATGCGTACTTTAATTCCCACCTTTGGTCCAAACTATGTTCTTTTTTTCTGTTCCTTTCCTCCTCCTTCTTTGTATTACTCACTTAGTAATTGCTGTGGGTATGAAGAAGAACTTTCAGGTTTACAAAATATGTGGTATATACTTAGTATGCAATGTTTTCATGCTGTTCTATCACCAAATCTGAATTGGATCTTAAGCACATGGGAAGTTGGATTCGTGCTTAGTGAATTGAAAGACTGCTTAAGTGAAAGAATTATGAGTGAGAAACTTAAAGTAGACCATGTAACCCATATGAGAGGTGGTGTTTTTTAGTTTTTTAAAAGAAGCATTTTACCCACCACCAGGCTCATAGTCCACAGTCTCTCATGGTTCATCTCCCCCTCTGGTTTCCCCCCATTCACCCCTCCCTTCCTTCTCACAATGCCCTCCATGTTTTTCTTTACACTCAGCACGTAAGTGAGACCATAAGGTAATTGATTCTCTCTGCTTGACTTATTTCACTCCGAATAATCTCTTCCAGTCCCATCCATGTTGATACAAAAGTTGGATATTCGTCCTTTGTAATGGAGGCATAATATTCCATTGTTTATATATACCATTTATCCTGATGCTGGATATTGAGGAGGGCACGTATTGCGTGGAGCACTGGGTGTGGTGCATGAACAATAAATCTTGTAACACTGAAAAAATAAAATAAACATATTTGGGGGAAAAAAAGCATTTTATTTACACTACTATTAGATCCCAGCTACTATAATTACTCTGGGATATAACCATCATATTGATCATAGGAAAAATATCTTACAGTATTTCAGTTTTAACAGAGTGAAATTGCTTAGTTATAGAGTAAGAAACAATGATTTTGGCAGGCAGGGGGGAGATAAAAAATATGTATCTTCCTTACCCCGATATCCAGGTATCTAATGAATTTTCTTGATTTCTATTAGTCATAAAAGCAAAGGAAAAATAGATTGCAAATATATTCTTAATAGACAATTTTAATTAGAAAACAGGAGTTTAATGAAAACAATACTGTGGTTTGTATGAGGGAACTGATAAGGAGGTAAGAGAAGTATTCAAAATGGGACAGATAACATATTGTTAAATGTAAGTGAGGACTATCTGCCTGGATGACACCATTTACGAGCATTCAGCTTTCACATGGCTCAGTTTTACCTTGCGTTCAAGGGAAATACAAATCAGTAGATTATGATCCTGAGTTGTAGTTAAAAACCCCTTTTTTTTTGATCTGTAAGAACTAGCCTTTGCCTTTTTTTTTTTTTTTTTTGGAAGATTTTATTTATCCATTTGACAGAGAAATAATGAGAGAGCCCAAGTAGGGGGAGCAGCAGGCAGAAGGAGAGGGAGAAGCAGGCTCCCCACTGAGTGGGAAGCCCGATGCAGGACTCAATCCCAGAACCCTGGGATCATGACCTGAGCCAAAAGGAAGACATCTCATTGACTGAGCCATCCAGCCTCCCCTAGCCTTTTGATTTGATAATTCCTCTACTTTTAACAGTGACTGAATGTGGCAGTAGCCACAGTGGCACACACCCTCATGCCTGCATCTCAAGGAAAACACAGAACTAGATAGGGTCCTCCTTCGTTCCATCAGCTGCGAGTGGCTGTTGTGTTTCCTGCACTTTTCTCAGGGCACAGGGTGTACACTCTCCTGCATCTTGCTCTTTATTGTGTGGCTATCACAAGAGCGGCTTCATTTGCAAAGGCTATGCTGTAGTCTGTCTTCCAATTTCGTAATTCCTGGACAGTTTCTGACTTTAGCTGTGGAACTTAATACTGAGGTGAGCAAACATTTTCGAGGGTGAACATTCATCACTTCAGATCCCAATGACTTCTAATGGGGTGTCCTTGAAGGAGGAATCACTGGTTAAACTGTATGAATCTTTTTGAAATTCTTAACGTGTTACTCAGTACTTCTCGAAAAAGACTTTAGTCACTCACGGAAGTGTGAGAGTGTCCATTGCTGTTCCTCCTTCTCAACATTTATGTGTATGTATGTAAAGAATCCTATGACAACTTGAGGTTAATCACCTAGTGAATATTTATCAACCCTTTCTCTTTTCTACACTATTGAAGAAAAAACAGGCATAATTTGGCAAAAAGGTTCTTCAGTGTGCCAGCAGGTTCTTATCTGTCCATGGTCATAAATAAGCTTCTAATACATCAGATGACCCATTGCTGGGATGACATTCTTGCTGGAATGACATCAGTATGTGAATCTGCGATTTTTATTGATGATAAAGCCTCAGTATCTACACACAGACCAATAACTGAAAAGGGATGTCAAACTTTGATGCTAAATAACTTCCAGGGAATTAGAACTTTGTGATTCCGCTGATAAATTTATGGAATAGGAAATTCCAGTTTTCTAATGGGTCTTGCTATTGAATTTGAAAGCTTTTATATCACAAAGGTTTTTAAACGTTTTTCTTTATTTAAATTCAGTTAATTAACATAGAAGGTATTAGTTTCAGAGATAGAGGTCAGCGATTCATCAGTCTTGTATAATACTGAGTGCACCTTATATCACATGCTCTCCTCAATGTCCATCATCCAGTTACCCCAACCCCCCACTTCCTCCCCTCCAGCAACCATCAGTTTGTTTCCTATCAATAAGAGTCTCTTAGGGTTTGTCTCCCTCTCTGGTTTCGTCTTGTTTCACTTTTTCCTCTTTTCCCCTATGATCCTCTGACTTGTTTCTTAAATTCCTGTATCACAAAAGTTTTGCTTAAGTCGCAATGAATGGTTTTCATTTATAATGGCCACACGTGTTTAAGAAGATTTTATTGATTGAGTGAGTGAGTGAGAGTGAGCTTCAGGAGGGGCTGAGGGAGAGCTATCTCAAGCAGACTCCTGAACTTGGAGCCTGACATGGGACTCGATCTCACGATTGTGAGATCGTGACCTGAGCGGAAACCAAGAGTCAGACGCTTAGCCAACTGAGCCACCCAGGGGCCTCTAATGGCCACATATTTTAAGACACCATGGTCTCTGAGACCTACAGATATAATGTGACAGCTACCCTAATTTGTAATTCACAGATGATGGTGCTTTAGAAATGACCATCTCTGGTCAAGTAGAAGCACTCCTAGTTTTCTTCGAGTGCCTTACTTTTGTAGCTCCATACATATTACCACTCCTTGTGTTTTTCTTCATATTTATTAATGTATAACTGACAGAATTGTAGTATGTTTGGTGATTGGATACACATCCATGCTGCAAAAGGATCCCCTGGCTGTGTTTCATTCTGTGTCAGTTTGGAGAAGAAGCTTCAGTAGTTTTTTTCCTTTCTAGATGAGTAGCAAGTGAATTGGATTTAATGCCTGGCAGTTGTAGAAATCACACACTAGTGGCTGTCTTTATAAGTGCCCTGCCTTTTTTGCTGTGTCAGCAGTGGAATAGCATGAACTGTGTAATACGCATGCAGATTAAGTCCTGTTAATATTTGCACTTCAGCTGTTCTTTACTGAAAATATACTCTCATCTTCCTATCCTATTTAATTTGTTACCATGAATTCATATCACCCTTAAACTCTTATCCTAATGTTATTTGGAATATCATTTTATACCTAGAACATACTTGATAAAGTTGAATGTATTTCAGCAGTATTTCTTATCTGGAACCTAAAATTTAGATAACGGATTATTTTTTAAAATACTCTTGTTTTGAAGATATTTTTTGGTTTGCTTTTGTTTGGAAAATTTTTTTAAATGGCTCATTTTTGTGTAGTACTTCACTCAAAATTTGTATTTTACAAGTATTTTTTATTTATTTTTTTTTTAGGTCCCTCAAGAAAAAATCTATTTACAGCTTTTAATGTGGGTAAGTGACAACTTTAAATATGGAGGGAGAAAAAGAATCTTTTTGTAAAGTCATGTTACCATCACAAGTACTTAAATATATTTATAGTGATTTTCTTCACTGTTTTGCTAAAAACAGAATTTCAGGTTTGTGGCATAAACCTAACTGCTTATGACTTGGACCAGCATAGTTTAAAACTTGGTCAGCACAATTAGCAAGTGATCTGACACAAGAGGACATTTTATTAACAACAGATAATTTTAGTTTTTTAAAAAGATTTTTTAAAAATGTGATCTAGGGGCGCCTGGGTGGCTCAGTGGGTTGAGGCCTCTACCTTTGGCTCGGGTCATGATCTCAGGGTCCTGGGATCAAGCCCGGCATCGGGCTCTCTGCTCCACGGGAGCCTGCTTCCCCCTCTCTCTCTGCCTGCCTCTCTGCCTACTTGTGATCTCTCTCTCTCTGTCAGATAAATAAATAAAATCTTTTTAAAAAATGTGATCTAAAGTGGAGAATATATTTTTTCCAAAATGAATGCTCTTTTAAAATCATATAGCGTTCCAGTGCTAAATCTCAGCATCAGATTTAAACTTTTAACAGTTCAGCTACATTTTTCTGTTCTGTTTTTACACTTGTACTGGAACGAACTTGCATCAATCTTTAAAACAGCTTCAGACATATGAAGCACAACTGGAAATTTAAAAGTTTTGTCTCTTGAGAAGCCATAAAGATTCATGAAATGTATTTACTACAGTTCCTATATTTGATCTATAGCTGATCAGCTCCCCATTTAATACTGTATTTTCCAATTTAATATTCACTACTAAGACAGTTGTGTGGCTTCTAAATGTATTGAAGATTAGAACAGCAATTTAAAAGGGAGAAAGGTATTAGGGCACATTGACTACAGTTTATCATGCGTGTGACCATGTTCAGTTCTAAGGATACAATAGCGAGCTAGAGGTGAACAAGGGCCTTTTCTTTGGGAAGTTAGGCAGGAGGCATAAGTTTGTGAGGCCTTATATTTAGGAAGTAATTAAAGAAAATAGGGTTGATATATTAATATAAGGAATAACTAATATCCTTGATGTTTCCAGGCTGTGTCCAGTTTCTCAGCTTAAACAGGGATGGGTGAGGGAATTGTATTACAATTGTTAACCTTTTGTAAGCTCTTACAGCTAGAGAAGACTCAGCCATCCAGAGTAATTTAAATTCTAAATGTCCCCAGTAGCCTGAGTTTGAATATATTTTTACTAAATCTTTTCTAATTAAAAAAAAAAAAGCATAAAAAACTATTCTAGGCACTTGAGAGTTTTATTTTCTTTTGTTTTAAATTGCTAGCACATCTGGGTATTTGGGAGAAAAAGAGAGCTAATATGCTATAGAATGATTTTATGTTAGAAAACCAGATAACCTTTACTAGAAAGCTAGATGGTATAACTCTATTTAACTGAGAAACTTCCAGAATGTTTTCCAAAGTGACTGGACCATTTTACATTTCCACCACAGTATATTAGGGGTCTAGTTCCTTCACATTTTTGCCAACACTTTTATCTTTCTTTATTATAGCCATTTTTGGCATATTATAGCCATTTCTCAAGGGTCAACTGAATTTATGAGTCCATTTCTGTTTGTTCATTTCTTTTTTTTTTTAGAGTCCACATATAAATGAAATCATACAGTATTTGCCTTTATCTGTCTGACTTGCGTCTCTTAGCATCATATCTTCTAGGTCCATCTATGCAAATGGTGAAATCTTACTCATTTTTATGGCTAAGTGATATTCCGTTGTGTATCTTTACCACATAACCTATACATTCCTTTATCGATGGACATGTAGGTTACTTCCACTTGGCTATTGCAAATAATGCTGCACTGAACATGGGGATGCATATGTCTATTCAAGTTAGTGTTTTCATGTTCTTCAGATAAATATCCAAAAGTGGAATTGCTAGATTGTATGGTATTTCTATTTTTTATTTGTTGAGGAACCACCATACTGTTCTCCATGGTAGCTGCACCAGTGAACATTCCCACCAGTTATGCACGAAGGTTTTCTTTTCCTCACATCCTCACCCACTCTTCTGTTTCTTGTCTTTTCAGTAACAGACATTCTGATGGGTGTAGGGTAATATCTTATAGAGGTTATGACTTGCATTTCCCTGATGTTTAGTAGTGTTGAATATCTTTCCATGTATCTGTTGTCCATCTATTATACGTCTTTGGAAAAATGCCTATTGAGTTCCGAGGCCCATTTTTAATTGGACTCTTGGTTTTGTTTTGTTTCATTTTTAATGTTGTGTAAGTTCTTCATGTATTTTGGGTATTAACTCCGTACTGGATATATTATTTGCAATATAGATATTTGCAATAAGATATTTGCGAATATCTTCTCCCATTCAGTGGGTTACCTTTTCATTTTTTAATGGTTTCCCTTGCTGTGCAAAAGCTTTTTAGTTTGATACAGTTCTAATTGTTTATTTTTCTTTTATTGCCCTTTGTTGAGGAGACAGATGCATAAAAAATATTGATAAGACTATGTTTCCTTCCTTCCTTCCAGTTTTATTGTCTCAGGTCTTACGTTTAGGTTTTTAAACCATTTAGAGTTGACTCCTGGTAATGTTTTGAATAAAGGTTCATGGGCATCCTTGTCTTAGTTCTGCTCTTAAAGGAAAAGCTTTCAGCTCTGTACTGTTGAGTATGATGTGAGCTGTAGGTTTGTCATATTATGACAGCCTTTATTATGCTGAGGTATGTTCCCTGTATACCCATTTTCTTGAGAGTTTTTATCATAAGTGGATGTTAAATTTTGTCAGGTGCTTTTTCTACACCTATTGAGATAATCGTTAGATTATTTATCCTTCATTTTATTAAGGTGGTGTATCATGTTGATTTATGGATGTTGAACCACCATTGCACATCTGGAATAAATCTCATTTGATCATGGTGTATGATCCTTTTAATATATTGTTGAATTTGGTTTTCTAACGTATTGTTGAGGATTTTTGCCTCGATGTTCACCAGGAATGTTGGCCTGTAATTTTAAAGCTACTATTTCCTTACTGATTTTTGTCTGATACCTACTTCTTTAAGTGGAGTGTTACTCTACTATTGTCAATATTATAGTGTTATACTTATTATATTATTATGTTATAATACTATACTTATTATACTATTATTATACTATTGTCAATTTCTCCCTTTATGTTGTTAATACTGGCTTTATCTATCTAGGTACTCCTATGTTAGGTGCACTGATATTTATAATTTTTAAATTGTTTTTGTTGGATTGATCCCTTTATTATATAATTCTCTTCTTTGTTAGTCTGTGTGGTAAAGTCTACTTTGTCTGATGTGAATATTGCTGTCCCAGTTTTCTTTTTGTTCCTATTTGCATGGTGTATTTTTTCCTATCCCTTCACTTTTAGTATGTGTGCCCTTAGGTCTTAGGGAGTCTTTTGTAGGCAACATATAGATGGGTCTTGTTTTTTCATCCATTCAACTAGCCTATGTCTTTTGATTAGAGCATTTAGTCCATTTCTATTTAAAGTAATCATTGAGAAGTATTTATTGCCGTGTTGTTGTTTTCTGTTTTTGTAGTTCTTTTCTATTGCCTTCTACTTCTTTTGCTCTCTTCCCTTGTGTTTAATGATTTTCTCTAGTGTTATGTTCGGATTCCTTTCTCTAGCTGAGCCACTCAGGTGCTCCATGGTCTTTTCTGCTTAAAGAGGTCTCTAACATTTCTTGTAAGGCTAAATTTATGGTGATGAACTCCTGTGACTTGTTTGGGAAACTTTTTATCTCTCTTTCAGTTCTGAATGATAATCTGGCTGGGGAGAGTCTTCTGGTTATAGATTTTTTTTTCCTTTTCAGACTTTGAATATAGGATGTCACTTCGTTCTGACCTGCAGTTTCTGCTGCAAAGTTAGCTGATAGTCTAATGGTGGTTCCCTTGTATGTATCTAATTGTTTTTCTCTTGCTACTTTTAAGATTCTCTCCTTATTTTTTATTTTTTAAAAGACTCTATTTTTAAGTAATATCTACAGCCAACGTGGGACTTGAATTCAGACCTCTGAGATTGAGAGTTGCATACGCTATCCACTAAGCCAGCCAGGTGCCCCTCCTTATCTTTCATTTTATACATTTAATTACTAATGTGCTTTCTTGTCAACCTCTTGGGGTTCATCTTGTTTGGGGCTCTCTGTGCTTGCTGGGCCTGGATGTCTGCTTCCTTTCTCAGGTTAGAAAAGTTTTGAGCCATTGTATCTTTAAATACGTTTTCTGTCCCTTTGTCTTTTTTTCTTCCTTCTAGGACCCCAGAATAAGAATGTTAGTATGCTTGATGTTATCATATAGGTTTCTTTATGGTAGTAGATATGGGTTTTTTTTTTATTATTAACAAATAATGTATTGTTTCAGGGATATAGGTCTGTGAATCATCAGTCTTACACAGTTCACAGCACTGACCATAGAACATACCCTCCCCAATGTATCCTATAGGTTTCTTAAACTACCCTCATTAAAAAATGTTATTTTCTTTATGCTGTTGAGGTTGGATCATTTCCACTCCTCTGCCTTCCAGATCACGAATCCATTTTTGTCCATTCTCTAATCTGCTGTTGATTCTCTCTTACTTTTCATTTCAGTTGTGTTCTGAGCCATGATTGTTTTTTCTCCGGCTGTGATAGCCCTCCTGCTTGTGTATTATTTTGATGGAGGTGTGAGTTCCATAGAAACTGTGTCTCTACCCTTCCTGCCCTTCTTGATATTGCTTTTCCTTTAGGTCTTTGTGGAAGAGTTGTTCTGCTAGTCTTGAGGGCATTCTCAGAGTTGTCGCATATGTAATTGAAGTTTTGATATGTCTGGGGGAGGAGGTAAGTTCAGGATTCTTCTACTCAGCCACCTTGATCCTCTCTCTGGTTCTGCTGGAAGAAGCCACTGATTCATGCAAGGTCATTAAGATTAATGCCTTTATTTTCTTAGAAGATTTTTTATACTTTAAGCTCTTAGACTTAAGCCTGTGATCCATTTTAAGTTAATGTTTATAAATGAAATAGAGGGTCCAGCTTCATTCTTTTACATATAGAAATCCAGTTGTTCCAGTACCGTTTGTTGAAGACACTGATCTTTCCATATTGAAATGTCTTGGCACCTATGTTAAAAATAGTTGCCTGTGAATATGAGAATTTATTTCTGGACTCTCAAATCTATTCCATGGATCTACGTGTGTCTCTTTGCTAATGCCACGCTGTTGCTTACTGCAGTATAAAATGAGCTTTGACATCAGGTAGTGTGAATTTTCTAACTTGTTCTTTTTCAAGATTCTTATGGCTATTCTGAGTTTCTTGAATTCCTATATGAACTTTTGGGTCTGTCCACTTCTGCAAAAAATCAGATTGCATTGAATCTCTAGATGAATTTGCGGAGTATTGCCATTTTTACCATATCAAGTATTTTGATCCATGAATATGAAAGTTCTTCCCTTTTAGTTAGACCTTCTTGTTCTTTTCAATAATTTTTGTAGTTTTCAAAATAGAAGTGTTGCAGTTCTTCTGGTGAGTAATTGTATCAACTTTGGAAAGTGCTATTGATATTGGTTACAATAAAAGTGCTGGTTAAATAAATCTAATATGCCTGTCTTTAATCTCAGTTAAATCTGAAACATGGAAAGGCATTCTTCATTCATGTCTCAAGTCTATAATCATGTAAACTGTTACAAAGGATATTTTTTCTAATAGGCATAGTAAATAATCCCAGTATATTATTCTACAATAAACTATTAGCATTAGACATTTTTCCTTTTCACAATGTTGGACTGACATTATGCCTTATTTCCAAAGCATATCATTGACCTTTGACGTATCCGTAATCCTTTACAACTATGGTTATCAGATTGGCAAATTAACTCCTGATTAAATGAGAAAAATGGAAATTATGAATTATGTTGTGGTTTTCTTTGGCAAAACCTTTATCTGTGGAGTAGAAATGAGGTATATGACAGATTTAGAGAATTCCTGTCTCTAGTTAACCTTTAGTAATCAATGTTGTAATAATGGCAGTGGAGAAGATGTATTTTAAAGAGTCTGCATTGTGGTTTAATCTTGATTATGTGGCATGAATATGCATTTTTTCAAAATTCATAGGCATGACTTTTCCATTTACTTTCCTACTTGATGATTACCTATTTAGGACTAACCTTGAATTATGATGAGCCCACTGAGGAAAAGCCAGTGTGCTGGCTCTTAGAGAAATAGTTTTGATGTTAACTTGTGTCCAAATAGCCAATGACTTGGGATGGATCATGTAAGCTCTCTAATAGTTTCCTGTGTAATTGAAATGATTGACCACTAAGGTTTCTGCTGTAATATTCTATGACTGCAGAGCACCTTGACTTTCTTCATACTCTGCTTGCAAATGGTCTTTTAGATGGTACAAAAGACACTGTTCCACATACAAAATGTTCTTCTGAGCATTAAATTTTAAATAATAGTACTAGGCTTTGAGATAGTTTTTTTCTTTTTTAAGCACAAATAGTGGCGAAGGTTAATCTGACCATCTCTTCATGTTCTTTTGCTTTAGTAAAATTGTCACTTAATTGTAGCAGTTTGCTAAATTCTAAAAAGTTTAGCATGTAGAGGTTTAAATATCACCCTTTGGGTTTTTTTAAACTTTGTGGTTTTAAATAAATCCAGATAACTTTATGTCCTGTTTTGTTACCTAAGATGAGTAATCATTTCTATTGACTATTACATTTAGCATATGCAGAAACTTTTAACTATTCCTCTTAAATATTTGAGGTACCTCTATTACATACAGAAATGATTCTATGATTGGGCAAATCTCACTTTCAAAAGTTTGGGGAAATGTCTTAGATTAGATTCTTAAAAGTTGCTTAAGTAAATCAAAAACCTATGTATTTGTAGTCATTTCACTCAAATAAGTAAATTGTTTTCCAAAAGACCCATATCCCTTTATACCATTATTGCAACAGAAGAGCGTTGGCTTCACCATACTTGGATCAACATTAGGTATTATTTTTAAATTGTGGCTAATGTAATAGTTGAAAAATATATGTCACTGTTTTAGCTAAACTTTTCATCAGTTACTTCAAAGACACTTGCATTATCTCATAGGTCAATAAAGAGGAGCAAAGAGTCAACTTTTGAGGCCTTGAATATTGGTTTGAATCTTAGTCTTGCCACATTCTGCTTATGACCTGACCTTAGACTGGTTGCTAAGCCTCTCCGAGTCTCAAATTTCACCTTTGGGAATATGGGAATGTTCTCGGAATAATTCCCAGGATAGGAGTAATTTTGACTTCGTAGAATTATTGTATAAAAAGTTTTCAAATGGTAGCCGCTTCTGCTGCTAGGGATGCTAATGATGGGAATCCCTTCCATTGTTTTGAGGATTCTAGTGGCTTATTCTGAGTTCTTTTGCAGGAGGTTGAATTATTTTTAATCCTGATTTGCAGTCAAGAACCATCCTTATGCGGTCTAGCTGTTGTAATTTATTTAAAGAATCTGATGGTAAAAGATTTTAGCCAACACTGATTCTAAATACAACTTGGTTTACTGTTTATAAGGAAGATGTCACACATACCACATACTATAATTACCTTGGATCTACCGCACTTTAAGCTGTCTGGGATACCAAAGCATGAGAGAGGTATTTATCCAGCCCCCTGATTGTTTTACACAAGATTTTCAAGCTCAGGAGCCATGGTGTCTGCCTTGGAGACTAGAAAATGCACTGCTCCTTGCATGCGCATTTACTAAATACAGCCCAGGAGTATAGGGTTGCTTTTTGTACCCCTATTTCCAAGGGTTGTGGAAGAGTTGAAGACCTGCTCTGATGAGGTAGTGTAGCCAGCATTTCCTCTGGTGAAAAACGGGCTGAGCCTGTCTTTCCGTGTTGGTTTGATTACAACTTTTATCCTATGTAAAAAGCAGATTTTGTTTTGATATGTGATAGATTTAGTGTTTCACGTCAGGGAAAAGTGTAGCTTATTTAGCAAATCTTGTTGGGACAAAGGCTGTCTTTTCAGCAGGGGCTAGGTTCCTACTTCACAGACTACATGCAAAAATATTCCGTATTGGTGGAAATTTTAAACAAAAAGTAGAATGATAGGAATATGGACTTGAATATAAAAGGCCTTTTTCCAGGAACATTAGTACAAAAGAAAAGATTAATAAGTATGGCAACCAAAGTTTTAGACTTCCCTTTTGTCAAAAACATTATAAACATGGTGGTGGATGTTAACCATAAGTAGATTTATTGTGGTGATTATTTTTCAATCTATACAAGTGTCAAATCATGTTGTACACCTGGAACTAATACATTCTCTGTCAATTATGTTGCAAACACTATAAACTATCAATAGCAAACACATTTATTCCACATAGGACTCTTTCAAACCAGCAAGTAAAGACAACCCCACAGTGAAACATAAATGGACAGACACGAAAGAAAAAATACGAAGGGCTAGGAAATGAGAAAATGTTTACAAATGGCTAATTAAAATAATGTACTATCAGTGCTTGTATGTTTTTAAGGTATTGGTGAATGAGAATTCACCAATGAATTAAAAATTCAGAATTACATACTGAGGGTTTATAAATTATAACAGCCTTTTTGGAGGCAATATGGGGACATAGAACACATGTCTTCTACCCAGGAATTCCATTTAACAGAATTGTTTAAAGGGAAAAATACTGATTGTCTTATTTTTTGCCTCTCAGAATTGTTTAGAAGCGGGGGAAATTGAAAAAACCTGAATGATTTAAATAACACCTGTTTAAGTTAAACCACTTGTTTAAATTATGTTCAGTGACATTTCAGTGATAATTCTGAAGTCTTTAAAAAGTAATACAGAAAAAAATAAAAAGCAATACAGAGGGTTAGCTAATGCCTTGGCAACATAACTGAGAAGTTTTTAGGTTTACTAAATTCATTAATCTTGTATTAAGTTTAAAAATTGATTACAGAGCATTATGATGTATAGGTAATTTATATTTTGTAAGGAATAGTCTATAGTGAAAATAGGTTTTAGCTTTTAAAAACAGTTTATATGGCTAAAACATAACATCTTTCATTTTTTTGGAGACCAAAGAAATAAAAGGCAATGTCACTGATCTTGGAGAACTTATAATCTTATGGATAGGTGGAGGCTAAAATTCTTCATAATTCTTTCATGTGATTTTAAAAATATTCACAATATATGCATTTTTCTTCCTACTGAGGAAGAGGACGTTATGGAAGAATTGGACCCTGAGTTGAACTTCCTATGATTGGAACACAGGTTTGAACATAAGACAGTAAAGATGCCGAGGCATAAAAATGAAGAAAATGTGGCAGTTATGTTGTGGTAGGGACAGTAAGGAGATAATCATTAAAATGGATACACTTGGCTTTAGAGGTCAAGGGAAGATTGGACAGAGATGCTTGGATCCCTGGTTTGAATATTAATCTTCTGAAGATTCTTCATGATCATCAACAGTAAACACATCAGTCCCAGTGTGGTTGCATTTCCTAGCATCTAAACAGCACTGCACAATGTATGTTTGAATCCTGTCCAGAATCATGACATCACTGTGTTCTAAATTGAGTCTGATCAATGACCCATGCATGCATGCACGTGTGCACGCTCTCTATCTCTCTCTCTTCCACACAGACAGCAGTGGACTCTGTGGTTCTCTTGAATGGACTACAGTACTATGGTATATTGAGCTGCTGAAAACTTACATCATCCATATCACGTCTTTTTTTGTTTGTATATTAAGTCTTACTAAAGACTTTCTGCAATTTTTATTTTTTTTATGTGTGTCATTAATAGCAACTCTGCTTAATTTTGTACCCTTTTTATAAAGCTATTCTGTTACTTCAACTAGAAGTCTATTTTTTTTGGACGCTGTGATTCTTGTTTTTAAAAAAGTGGGAAAATAGAAAAACCTATGGCAAAGAAATTGAAAATCCTGCCTACTCCAACTCTCAGTGTTGCTGACATTTTTGATACTTGCTTCAGTATTTTTTCTTATTCTTTAAAGCTGAGATCCTATGACACATAAAATTTTTATTTTTATTTTTTCCCCAGATATGTTTATTTTTTCAGTGTTATAAGATTTATTGTTCATGCACCACACCCAGTGCTCCGTGCAATACGTGCCCTCGCCAATACCCACCACCAGGCTCGTCCAACCCCCCCCACCCCCTCCTCTCCAAAACCCTCAGTTTGTTGCTCAGAGTCCAAAGTGTCTCATGGTTCATCTCCCCCTCTGATTTCCCCCCATTCCCCCTTCCCTTCCTTCTCACAATGCCCTCCATGTTTTTCCTTATGCTCCACACGTGAGACCATAAGATAATTGGCTCTCTCCGCTTGACTTATTTCACTCTGCATAGTCTCTTCCATAATCTCTCCCGTCCATGTTGATACAAAAGTTGGATATTCATCCTTTCTAATGGAGGCATAATATTCCATTGTATATATGTACCATATCTTCTTTATCCATTCATCAAGCTTTACTACAAAGTGGTCATCACCAAAATTTTATTTTTTAAAGAATTTATTAGGAGAGAGAACATGCCCACAAGCAGGGTGGGGGTGGGAAGAGGCAGAGGGAGAAGCAGACTTCTCATTGCTAACTGAGGACCCTGGGATCATGAACTGAGCCAAAGGCAGACAATTAAGTGACTGAGCCA
>CM053604.1:151397824-151415193 GCA_028646535.1 Procyon lotor
GCCCGATGCGGGGCTCGATCCCAGGACCCTGGGATCTGACCTGGGCCGAAGGCAGACGCTTAACGACTGAGCCACCCAGGCGCCCCTAGACTTGGTATAATAACAAAGATGGGCATGTCTTCAGGTGTTTCTCCTATACTTGGAGTAACTTCAGAAGCTATGCTGGTGCACAAGTAATTACTTGACCAAATAAGTAACCAAAAGAATCTTTTTGAGCCAATTTAAAAATCCATACTTCTCTGTCCACCCCTCTCCAAAGTTTATGTGTTAGAAAAATAGTTGTAACTCCCTCCTAACCACTCGTTCTGTTATTTAAAAGAGCAAATACATATTAGTATTTAGAGGAATACCTGGCACCTAGATTCTAAGAGTCGACGCTTACTATTCATGAAAAGGGTCACTTGTACTCGCTGCCACCAGGGGGCAGACTGTGTTGGGAAAGCCATGAAAACCCAGCTGGAACTGTTGTGTCTTTTTTTATCTGGTACACCTTTCTGGTGTGTGCGTGTGTGCACGCGTACATACGTGTGCCTAACTGTACAAGCAAGGGCTACTCTGTGACGTGGGACTCTGTGACTAGCACTGCCTTTTATTCTTACAGTTCCTTGTTCTGCTGTTTAAAAAGACCATTCTAGCGATGTTTACTTCTGATATACGTGGCATCACTTAGTATGGTTAAAGTAAAAATTTTAATGAATGTGACGAGTTGGTGGCATGTTGCTAATTTCTTCTTTTGGGCGATCTAGGCTAAAAGATTTCCCTTTTAACCAGGATAGCCTAGAGTTTGCTATTACTTCCCAAGCAAAACAGACAAACAAAAACTGCATGACAGCTGAAATGGGATCGTGTATCAGGTCTGTTTTTAACAGCAATATTTAATTTGATTCTATTTATGATTGTCGTGCTGATTGATATTTTAGTTCCAAGGTTTTGGGGGGGTTGACAGTAAAAAACAGGAGAAGTGGTTGTGGCATATTCATATGCAGAATGTGGAAAAAGGGTGATTGTTTAGTAATGAGCTGTGATAAAGTGAAAAGGCAACATCTCAGTGTAGCTTTTCTTTAATTCCTTGGTTATTTATGGTTCTGTTGCCATGGGTGCAGTGTGTTTTCAAGTTCCATCCTGTGTGTATCGAGGGGTTGCACCTTTCCCACAGTTAACCCTTGACAGATAATTGGTTTTGTGTCTCTTGTTGGCAGCTTCTAAGATGGTAGGCTCCGGGGTTGAGGAAGAGGAAGAAGGAATTAGTCAGAATGTCCTTTTCTGCCCATCTCCTTCCCTCTTCACATCCTAAATGCTCTGTAGATTTTCTAAAACAGTAGGTTCTCCCTGCACATTTTAATAGCATTTAATAGGGTTATTTACAGCTGTCAGTTTCTACATTTATTTCTATGTCTTGTTTTCTTAGGAAGTCTTGGAAACAAGCATAGATCCTTTTCTTCACATTTTTTTTAATGAAAAAAGCATTATTGGGTCGTTCCTGATTATTAATATGATTTTTGCTTAAGTGAGCACATCAGTGGCATAATTTTCTGATATCCATAACTTCATCTTCCTTAGTTTTTGCCATCATATTTTAACATACTTCTATAAACTACTCTACCAAGATAAACATTTAACAGATCCCAGTAAAACCGATCCTAACTTGTTCCTAGTCTCAAAACATCACTATGAGAGGTCACCTGATTTTCCCTAAATACAATTGATAAAGCAGTAAGCATCATCTTGAAAATGTGGCCTGATTAATTTTATTCCTCTGGAACTATTATGTTAAATCTGGTAGGGAAATTGCCGAACATGACTATTAAAGTTGAACTTTAATATCAATCTGTCATTAATATGAGTTTTATTAAAAACTGTACCTGGGAACATCTATTACCTGAAGCCATTTAAAAAAAAAAAAAAGTGTATCCAAAGTATCGGGTTTATATATAGATTTATATACAAAATATTTGAAAAAATGCCCCGTGTTATCAGTGTGAATATAATAAAAAAAATATTTAAATCAGAATATAGATAACTGAAAAAGAAATCATTTTTTCCTAATTCCTAAGTAAGGATTTAGTGCTCAAAGCGGTTAATTTCCCGTAGCAGTCTTTCAAGTAGTGAGAGAATCCATGACATTATTGGTTGTTATATAAAGCTCTAGAGACCACCCCCTTTCTCCTCCCCTTTACCATCTCTGATGAAAACCATAACAGCCCTTAAGCATGGACAGTGTGATGTAATTCAGAGGCTGCTTACTGCTGGATCTGCAAACAGGAGATTTTAGTCAGAGGAAGAGTATTGTTTTGGCAACATCTGGAAGTGAAAACGGAAGCCAGGAACACTTGGATAGCTCTGGGCTTTTTTTTTTTTTTTCTTCTTTTGTGTATGTGCAATGGAATGACATTTGCTATGTAGGCATGTTTTCTCGCGCTGTTTTTTCTTGGCTTTGACGAGTACTGAGTTTACAAAGACAGTATGTGATAGTCCCAGGAAGCTCTTTCTTCTGTGAGATCTTTTCACCTGCTCTGAAGACATGCTGTTGTCTCCCAAATTCTCCTTATCCACCATTCACGTACGACTGACTGCCAAGGGACTGCTTCGAAACCTCCGACTTCCTTCAGGGTTTAGGAAAAGCACTGTCATTTTCCATACAGGTTTGTCTTGCGTAAATCTCTGTTGAGGGGTGCATGGGGGACATCTTGATTAACTTGCAGCCGCTTATCAGAAATTTCTCAGGAGATAAGCACTTGAGGAAAGAAAGCTCTGGCAGAACGAGGCTTTCTTTGCAGAAATAGGCATCTTGCCCTGAACATTTCACTATACGAGTGTCTGATGCTTTGATTCTGTATCAGCAGGTGTGTGTGTGTGTGTGTGTGTGTGTGTGTGTGTGTGTGTGTGTGTGTGTTGTTGATAGAGAGCAGAACTGTGCCTCGGTGCTCCCTAGTTCTAGTTCTTTTCTGACGTGAACCGGATCTGTGAAAATCAACACCTGTTAAATGACATTTTACTTCGGATGGTTTTGGAAATGGGGCATGTGTAAATTAATATTTCTCTTGTCCTGTTTTTTTTTTTTTAAAGACTTTATTTTATTTATTTGACAGAGATCACAAGTAGGCAGACAGAGAGGAGGAAGCAGGCTCCCTGCTGAGCAGAGAGCCCGATGTGGGGCTCGATCCCAAGACCCTGAGATCACGACCTGAGCCGAAGGCAGAGGCTTTAACCCACTGAGCCACCCAGGCGCCCCAATATTTCTCTTGTCCTTAACGGAGGAGATGAAATGAGAGAGTTTTTATAGTTTTCATTATATACTTTCTCATTGAGATTATCATAGGTTAGTTTAACATGCTGAATGATATCTAAGTTCTGAATATTTCTGAATTAAACATCCTGGTAGTTGTGGAAAGGTAGTAAGTGAAGCACAAAAGCCAAACAAAGCTTAAGTTGTCCTAGCTTCCCAGTGAAAATGCTTGCAATCACAGAAGGCTGCTTTTGATATTCATGCTTGTATCTGCTTTTTATTCTCTGTGCCTGAGATGGAAATAAATGCAGTGTATATTTTAGGCATCTTTAAACCTGCATGCTCACTTTTAGGGGATTCAGTTAATCACCTCACATTGTTCCTTTTTGTTCCAGATAATAATTGCAGCTATGGTAAATTATGTTGGTTTTATTCTGTAAAAACAGGTGTGTTATTATATTTGATTCTGGCTGGTTAGTGTTGACTGTATTAAGACTGAGTATGTAAACAGATTTTTTTTTCTTGTTTCTTACTCATGTCAGCTCTGATGTGTCTTGTTTTCCATCTCTGTCCCTAGTGATTTTTTTTTTCAGCCGACTGTTTTTAGTTTTCCCAGAGGCATCTCCCTTCCCTGTGGGATAGCTCTCATTTTTTCCAGCACCTTCTCCTCATGTTTCATAACTCCCCTTGACCTGTCACTGAAGTCTGCCAACCTCTCCCTCAGCCTGAGCTGGCAGCTGAAGGTAAATGAGGTATTAGGAGGCAGAACAGTGGCTCTCTCTCCCAGCCTAAATGCCTCTGTCATTTTTTTCTACCTTTAAAAAAAAAAAGGAACAAAAGGGTGTCTTGTATTTGCAAAAGTCCGTATGATCTAAAATAGCCCCAAATAGCTTTTAACTAAAAAAAAAAAAAAAAAAAAATCTGTGCTCCAAGTAAAAGAGAAAGTCAGACTCTACAGAGGTTTTCAATTCGAGGTGACCTGTGTCTTGCCTGGGCCCCCTGCCCTGTCTCTGGAGGCCACCACTATCCTGGGTGCTTGCAAAGCCTTCCAGTATCTTGCTTATCATCTGTAAGCCTGTGTAGATTTTTATAGACTCCTTGGTTATACAGAAATGGAAGCATATATATGTATGTATATGTATGTATACACACACATGTATACACTCTTCAATAGCTTGTTTTTTAAAGTTAATATATCTTAGATTTTCATGTAAACACATGTTTATCTACCTCCGCTTTTTAATAGTCATGGGCGCCATGATTGTTTTTAACCAGTCTTCTTCTGGTGAACATTTTAGGTCAATTGTTGTATTTTTGTGAAGCAGATAAATTTCCAAGGCAGTTCAAGCAAAAGACAAAAGGCTTTTATTATCAGACTTTGACTAATAGTTGCTATCTTAGGGACCTTTTGTTTTTGGAATTTCTGTAAAAACACTTTGCAACATCCGTTTGGCTGCAGTGAAATTTTTGGAGCCTGAGTGCACTTAGAAGTGATCTAGTTTACCTTCTTTTACACCAGGAAGTCAGAGGCCCAGAGAAGTGAATTAACATGCTCAAGGGCACACAGGGGCAGAAATGGGATTAAAACCTGTTTTAGCCCCTCTGTTTAAAACTTTTGACTCCTAGATTTTCCTGGCTGTGACTTCTGCTGTAAATCTGTTAGATCTGGTGAATAGCAGTGATGAAAAAAAGAGTTTTTTCCTGTGTGGGAAGCATTTAAAGATTATGTAAAGAATATAATGCTACTTAACCCCAGTAAGAATCCTTTGTGAGCTTATCCCATATTACATAACTTAAAGGTCTGAGACGTTTCTCAATGAAATGGATATTGAAGTTCCTGCATGGATTCTTACAGGCTATAAGCTGTAACTCGTGCTTGTATTCTTCATAAAGTGAGTGCTCTTGGCCTTGGTTGCCAGAGTGGCGTCCTGCTGACCTAGATTCTAGAACTAGAGTAGTGGCCGAATGTAAAAACAAATAGAGATTTCAAAGGATGGAGTCTTAAGATTCTTATAATCAATTTAGTCGTGGATAAATGATGAAGAACCATGATTCAACTGTGACTGATGTTATAGGATAGGTTAGAGGGAAAACATTGTGTCATGAGTATTAACTGAATTTGGCTGATAAGGAGAGAATGAGCATAGATAAGATGAATTTTCGGGTGTAATACATCCAGGATTTTTTAATCTATACTCAGAAAAATTCATAGCATGTGAGGTTAAAGGGACCTCAGAAATCATCTCATCTGATACCTTTATTTTGTAGCTCTGTCTGTGTAAGTGACCAACGTCATTGACTTGGTTACTAGCAGAACTAAGGCTTACAACCTCAGGCTCTTGGAATCTATATCTAGTGCATGTGACTCTTGATCTCAGGGTTGTGAGTTCGAGTCCCATGTTGGGTATAGAGAATAACTTAAATAAAAACTTATTAAAAATTGTTTAAAGTAAGCTCTGTGACCCGCATGGGGCTTGAACTCAAGACCCTGAGATCAGAAGTCACATGCTGTACTAGGCACCCACTTTCACCTCTTTCCAGACTGTCTTTCACATTGCAGGATTTATTCATTCATTTCGTAACTAAGTACCTCTTAGACATGGACCACGTGGCAGCTTCAATGTTGGATGCTGAAAATACAACCAGGACTAAGTCACACATAGCTCCTTCCTTCTCACAGTTCATAATTAAACAGAACATCAAGTTATTACAGTAGGACTTGGGCTAGACGCCCGGGGAAGCTCCTAGCAGGTGAAGCTAACTTTATCTAGGCCTTCCAGAAGAAGTGCCGGTTAAGCTGGAATCTCAGGATATGTGGAGTTGGCCAAGAAACAGAAAGTGTTCCCGGCAGAGAAAATAGCACAGGGAAAGCCTGGAGCTAGGGAGAGGATGGCTCCTTCAAGGAAACAAAAGAATTTTAATATGTCTGAGCATAGAATGTAGACAGAGAGGTGCTAGCAAAAAGGAGGGTGATCACAGGGACCCAGGCAGACCAGGGTCCCTTTCACTGACCCCCTATATAAGGGGGCACAGCGTGCTCCAGTATGTCGCTCTTGGGTGGCACCCATTCACATAATGTGTTGTTGAATCCAGGATGTCATGGCCTCTGTAAATAGGGGCGAGCCAAGGAAAAGTGAATTTGTCAGTGTTCTGAGCGATGTTGCAGGATGTGCAGCACGGACGAAGACGTCCACGTCAGGGAAGTGCTAATCTCCTGAGTAGTCCAGAAGTGACTCCGGTGGCCTGCCAAAATGCTGGCAATAGTCTCTCTTGCCAAAATAGTCCGCTCTATTTCAGAATTTTGCCTCTGCATATGGGTTCTAATTTTATAATGAGTCGTGGAAGGAAAAGAATCTTCTCAGTTGAAATATTCCTTACCACCAGTTTTATTTTTTTTTAAAGATTTTATTTATTTATTCGACAGAGAGAGGTCACAAGTAGGCACAGAGGCAGGCAGAGAGAGAGGGGGAAGCAGGCTCCCTGCTGAGCAGAGAGCCCGATGTGGGGCTCAATCCCAGGACCCTGAGATCATGACTTGAGCCGAAGGCAGAGGCTTCAACCCACTGAGCCACCCAGGTGCCCCATCCTTACCACCAGTTTTATTAGAATTGTTTTTCTTTGAAGCTGGAGATTCCTGTATTAATTATAATGAAACGTGCCATTTTGAACCTCCAAGAGTTAAATATATTTCTTGACTGAAGTGAAGGCAGTTCACTGCACTGAGATTTGTTTTTGCTGAGCTAATGAGATTCAAAGCAGTTATTACAGGGGCGTCTGGGTGGCTCAGTAGGTTCAGCGCCCATCTCTTGATTTCTGCTCAGGTCGTGATCTCAGGGTGGTGAGATCCATCCCAGGGTCATCTTCCCTGCTGGGTGTGGAGCCTGCTTAAGATTCTTTCCCTCTCTCCCCTCTCTAAAAAATAAATAAAAGCAATTATTATAGCAAGGGGGAGGGGTGTAGTACATATATATTGAGGAAGAGCAGAAATAGTGTTTTTAGAGAGTGGTGGGCAGAGGGAGAGGGAGAGGGAGAGAGAATGTCAAGCAGACTCCCCATTGAGCGCAGGGCAGAGTCAGGCTCGATCTCAGGACCCTGAGATCTTGAGATCATGACCTGAGCCCTCACAGGCTGAGCCACCTTAGGCATTCCAGAGGAGGGGCAGAAATATTATTAACAGAACAAGGTATTTCATTTACCTAAAGCCACACTAAAGGGAGCCATTTTCACTATTCAGTAAGAACGGGGCAGAATATGAATAAAATTGTTTAGTTAGAATGCAACCATCAAATTATATTCGGCGTTCCTTTTTGAGACCGTCAAGAAGAATTGCTTTTAGCTGCAATTTAAGATAGTTTAACTAAGAAGAAACTTACTTGTTTCACCTAAATTGTTTGTTTCACCTAAAATGTTTTCAGTGGCTGGGCACTGTCAGGATCAACATCTCTATTTTCTTAGCTCTCTCCTCGTGACTATTGGCGCGTGATCTCACCCTTGCTCCT
This sequence comes from Procyon lotor, assembly GCA_028646535.1. NCBI lineage: Eukaryota > Metazoa > Chordata > Mammalia > Carnivora > Procyonidae > Procyon > Procyon lotor. The sequence continues at coordinate 151,405,550 of CM053604.1, forward strand.
CCAGGCAGGAAAAAAAAAAGAAAGGGGGTGGGTGGTGCCAAAATCACAAAGCTTCCATCTCATTGGCTAATTCACAGTCACATGGCTAGCTACCTGCAAGAGAGGCTAGGAGTTGAGTGACTTCTCCAGTCTCCGGGTCGTGCAGGTATAAGAGAGTTTGAGCCTTTGATAGTATCTGACCCAGAGAGGGTCAAACCCTTAATTCTCAAAAGCTGATATTAGCTGCTTGTAAATAAGGGGAGTGCATCATTTAACAAGTCTGATCTTGCAACAGACTTTGTTGTTTTTTTTTCTCATGACATGTATGGGTTTTGGTAACGATTATCTGATTTTGTAATTATTTCAATTAAACACTCTGAAGTCATTTTGGACATAGATCCATATTTGATTTTGATGCAAAATGAAGTAATTTTCAGTGATAATATATATTGAGAATGTTTCAACTCGACATATGGCTTTTATATATTTAAAATATGTTAACAAAAGGTTAATATTTTTATTAGTACAGTTGTGGTAGGTATTGCCAAGGTGACGCTACATAAGCTTGCATTTCTCTTGTGTTTCTCTCTCACACTAAAAAATACAGAAGACAAGCCATTTTAGAGAGTTTCTTAAGGGGTATTTGGGTAGCTCAGTTGGTGAAGTGTCTGCCTTCAGCTCAGGTAGTGATCCCAGAGTACTGGGGTCAAGTACCGCCTTGGGCTCCCTGCTCAGTGGGGAGTCTGCTTCTCCCTCTCCCTTTGTTCCTCCCCCTACTCATACTCTGTCTCTGTCAAACAAATAAAATCCTTTAAAAAAAAATTTTTTTTAAAGAAAGCTTCCATAAAAAAACAGATGTATTAGAACTTGTATGTAAAAAGTTAAAAGATTCAATCATTTGTAGATTACAAAAAACATCAAAGGGACCAAATTCAAGAATAACAGATGAGAGAGGTAGCCTTCTACCTCACTCCCTTGTTCCTCTCCTGTGAATCTGCACTCTTCTTTTGGCTTCCTTGAAAGCAGGCTTGAAGATCTTGCTGGCCCTTTGCCACACTGATAAGCACCTACTGAGAACTGATGTTATGAATAGTGTTCAGCTGAAAACATTTGTCGTAGACCGATACTCTACTCCCTTAGTTGTGGTGGCCTTTGAGCTACAGCTTTGCTATGACACTAAAAAGTGCCGTTTTGTAGTTAGAATGGTCTACTTAAGGCAGTGATGTGTCAAATAAATTTTCACTCATAATAGTTAATGTTTGTTAAGATTTTTTTTTTTTTTAAGGACTGTATTTGTTAGCACCAGCAGGGGCAGAGTGAGAAGCAGCAGCACCCATCCCCCGCACCCCCCTTCTCCCCCACCAGCAGGGAACTGGATACAGGACTCAATCCCAGAGGCTGGGCTCATGACCTGAGCTAAAGGCAGACACTTAATGGACTGAACCGCCTGGGCATCCCATGTTTTGATTCGTTTTTGAAAGTTAGATGTAATTCACAAGTTTCACATAACTGAAGTTTTTACTACACTAAGTTGTGTTTTAATGTAGGAATCTGTTTTCTCCCAAACATGGAAAGTTCATCATATATTACAGTTTGAAGTTGGATTCAGGATAGGAAGCACAGCACTGTCTTTGACCAGGAGCAGCTAGAGGAATATGGCAAGAAAATTTAGCAAATACGTAATTAGAACAACTGAAATATTCTGATGGAGTTTTGGTTAATAGAGAATCACCCTATAAATAAAACAATACAGATTTTAATACTTTGTTCTAAAGCATATTTTAGAGCTAAAAAGGTTTTATTAATAGTATATGCATATTATTTTTATGGGGTAAAAAGACATCAGATGTGATTTTAAATGTTTCCAACATTGAACATCATTTTTCTGTATTTGTCTTAAGTGATATGTTGAATTATTTTAGCATGTGAGAATCCTTTTTATAAAGAGCAATTATCCAGCTCTTAGGGAAACTAGGACTAATAGAGCTTTCTTTTGGGTGAGAGACTTGCCTTTTTCCTTTTGTTCCCTGGTGACCTGAGTTTGAGGCACCTGTCTCTTCAATTTCTTTTCCTTCACTGGTTAGTACTTTGAGAATAAACTTCTCTTTTCTGTGGTTTGTGTCATAGAAACTTCTAATGTTGATTGTTTTAATTGGCTATTTTTTATTTCAACTGTAGGATAGTCGGTGGTCTTTAATACACATTTTTGACCCACTTTGGCACATTTGGGCACATTTTTTCTCTCCACATTCAGGTCTCATGCCTGCATGTGCCTGGGTTCAGTCATGACATTTTCCTGGGTCTCCTTCTATTTGGCAACATGGGATTGTAGCAACACAGATATAGTGGTTAGAGACACTATCTGTGGCCTGACCTACAGGGGATGGCCTCACAGGCTACAGTGACCTCACATGAGCTGTCTAGCTCAAGATGTAGAAGTCACAGAAGAGATTGCGTTCAAAAATTCCAAGTTTGCAAATGTGCTTGAGGTAGGCACTGCTAAGGGAAGGGCCTTGTAGAAGGCTCTTGTTTTGGAATAAGTTCCTAGTGGTGACAAAATGTTATTCTCAGTGCTGTATTCTTCTGTGTGTTAAATTAAAAAGGACACCTTGGGGGTGTAAGTCACAATAATGAAATCAAAAGAACTGGTTAGTATAAGCAGCCTTTGGGATGCCAAGCAGTTTTTTAGCCACCTATTAATTTGGCTAAGTCAAAATGATCATTCAGACAAAAACAAAAAACAAGTCCACATGAAGTCTGGAATTTAATATGTTAAGTAATTTGTTTAATAATAAAGGGGGGAAAGCCAATACCAATGACTGCTGTCTTGAGAAACAGCATCTCATTCCCATTGGTGGGAACTTGGTGGCTATATATTTTATTCCTTGTGCTCTGTAAAAAGTCCTATCCGATTTGCTCATCTGTAGTGAGTATAACAAGAGATGCTTGTTTCCTGTTAAAGTTGATTTTTCCTCTATTTTTTTATGAGATTTTGATGAAATTCCACTGTTTCTGATGAAATTTTGATGTTAGATGATTATAGTTAAAATATTTACATTATCTTCAGAATTGTTAACGCTACGGGACTAAAATTGAATTACTTGCAGATTTTTCTTCTGTTCCATTTTTATGTTCTTTTAGTCCTGAAATTCATAAACTTATCATTAAGGTGAACTTCTAGATTATTTAAAGAATCAATAAATCGAGGGAGGTAATATCTTCTTAAAAGTATTTCTGGATTTAATGAATTTGTTTTCTTTGTAGTTAGTAGTCCATTTTAAGAACACGAGAAATCTGCTTATTTCCTGCTAGCTACATGGAAAATGGTTAAGTTCAAGTTTGAAGATTTTTTTTTTTGAGGAAAAATTATGTGAGCATAATTATTCTGAGATGGGAGTTTTTAATATGAATATACATTCTGTTTTGTAATCTACTTTTAAAATTTAATTTTTTAAAGATTTTATTTATTGAGAGAGAGTGCAAGTGAGAGGGAGCACAAGCGGCAGGGAGGGGCAGAAGCAGACTCCCACTGAGCAAGGAGCCTGACTAGGGCTCAGTCCCAGGACCCTGGGATCATGAGCGAAAGGCAGAGGCTTTAACCCACTGAGCCACCCAGGTGCCCCTAAAGTAAAACCCTTTTACATGTCATACAAACCATTGAAAAGAAATTCTGACTATATATGGTAATGACAGAATACTTCGGACAAAATACGGTAATGTAAAATTTTAAATGTTTAGGTGTCTTCACGTAAGAGGTGAAGAGGTGTCTTCACCCTCTGCCCCAAAAAGAGCTAGCTTGGATAATTTTAATAGTCTTCGTATTGCTTTCCTGGGCTTGAATGGTTCCATGTGAAGAAATGCCATACCTGCCTAGGCTAGAAAAAAATTGTACGTGGCTTCTAAATTGTGATTCCTGTTAATTCTTTCAGAGGAAATAAATAATGAGAGGAGCACTGCAAATGTTTAAATTAAGGTAATAATCGATGACATGAATGACAAGTTAAACATCTTGGGGAGAGGACACCGATTACCGTGGGTTTACTGTTCCACTGATGCAAGGAGGAAGCGTGTGTTCATGTGCTTGTGTTAGAGGCAGTACCCAGGACCACAGCCGATAAAGAGCTCATTGATCCTCGGGCAGTTGACGCTGCAGATGATTAAATTTGGAGAGTGTTAGAGAGCAGGGGAGTTCAGAAGAGACCCTTTTGGGAGCGTGAAGAGAGAGTGTCAGAGCATGTTGCGACGCCTTCCTCGCTGTGTCACACACCAGACACCTCCCCTCTCTCTGCCCTTGCTCTCATTCCCACGTGCTCATCTGCTCCCCTGGTGTTATTTCCTCGCTGGAGACTCGTGACTCCTCCTGGGCTCCGCTTGACCTGACTGGTCACGAAGTCCCCTGTCCCCTTCCTGTGCCTCATAAACATATGCACCGTTTCCTGCCTGTTCTCGCTGCCGCTGACCCATGGCTTCTCTTCCTGGGCCTTCCTCCTGACCTCCCCGGGCACCTACCTGTCCTCTCTTTCATGGTGCCCCCAGACCCCTGCTCAGCATCGTCCTCTGCCACCTCCATGATAAAACCTGGTGTGGCACACGTGCCGTCACCCTGTTTATGCTTCAGCCACCTTATTGTGCTTCAACCTCGAGGGTATCCAGGGCCTCCCATCGCCTGGCACCTCTGCTGGCCTTTGCTCCTTATCTGTCTCCCAGATGTGCACGTGGCCATGCAAACTCTGCCTCCCGAACCCTTTCCTGAATGCTCCAGATCAAGGTGTCTACCTGGACTCTCACTCACCACGTCATTCTGTTAGCTAATTATCAAATCCTATTGCCATTGCTGGTGGCCTCTCCCTCTCGGCTGCATGCTGGTTCCTTAAGAGCAGGGAGCAATAGGTTAGAAAAACATCCTATTGACATTGAATGAACAGTAGTCATCTGGGGGATCGGTTATAACTGGGTCCTCTCTCTTATTAGTACATGTATTTCCCAATAGTTTACATTTAATGCTTTGTTTCCATGGGATGTCCCAGCATGAGAACCCATCAGCCAACACCTAGGAAATGGATTGAAAGAACTAATGTAGAGACAGGTGTCCCCTTTAAGGGTTTTGGGAGTACTGGGTCATGTTCAGGCAGGAAGAAGGGAATCAGTTGTCTGTCCAGGCTGCTGCCAGAGATGAAGAGGACCCTCACCAGCCCATTAGTTCATTACCTCTGTTTTATTACCCCACACATACTAGTTTTCAGTGCAGATAGGTGGATTCTACAAGAGCTGAAGAGGAAGAGATGAATACTAGGGCACTATGATTCACCTGAGATGCCGGCGGTCTTCATGCATGCCTGTCCAACACCACCTTCTTCCACATGCCTCCCCTCTCCCCACCAAAAGACGCCAGGACAGGTCCTTCCATCTCCCCTCAAAGTTATCATGGCAGATTTTGAAAAATATTGGGTGAGCAAATGACCAGGTCAACAGGTATACAAAAAACTAGGCAATGTTAGTTATTATCCGCAGTGTATAGTATTGCATTTTGTGGGAGCCAAGACAAACTATGCTTGCAGGTCTTGTCTCTTACTTTGCTTTACTATTTGGAAAGCCAGCACATTCAATAAATGGCTTGTTTGGACTTAAGATGAATATGTCTTCAGCAGGTAATGGGTTGGTCCACGTCTTAATGGTTGAGTTTTTCTCAAAAACCTTTTGTCTTGACTTAGGGATCTCTATGTCTGAGTGACGAAAGCCCGAAAAGTGGCGCCTATTCCTTTTTTACCCTACTACCTTCTTCAAGATGATGATAAATGAGCTCATTAGGCTAGTTTGAAATTTTATTGAACTGAGGTTTTAGAGTAGAAGGAACAGAGATAGCAAACAGTTGGCTTTCAAGTAAGCACATGTCTTTGATTCATGACTTTTGTTTTCCTGATGGAGATTTCAATTTCATTAGAGTAACTCCCCAGACTGTTAGATCAGACGTGATATTGGCAATTATCTTATTGATGGATGTCCCAATCTATGTAGAAGGAAATACGCAATTTTAAGGGTTTCTAAGTTGATTCTTTGAAATTACATGTCCTGTTAATGGGTATAATAAATTATTTTGCATTTTTTAATTTTTATAATTTTTAATTTTAATTTTACTTATTTTTTTATTGTGTTGTGTTAGTCACCATAAAATATATCATTAGTTTTAGAGTCAGTGTTCCAAGATTCATTATTTATGTACCACACCTGGTTGAATACAGCTGCTTTACCAAAACAGTAACATGTTAAAAAAAAAAAAAAAAAAGGGACACAGGGACAAGTTTGGTTCATATTTTAATTTCCTATAAATCATAGCTTCTGTAGGGCTTAAGGGAAACTATTTTTCCCTTATAATACCCTTATATTATAATATATAATTATATTATTATATAATACCCTTATAAAATCCCTTATATATAAGGGATATCCCTTACATCCCTTAAGGGCAACTATTTTTCCCTTATAATACCTTTAAAGGTATTATGAAATACCCTATTTATGAACATTTTGGCTTTGAACATCATTGGAGATTTTTGCATCTCTGATCTTCATTTGGGCAAGGAGTGAGGAGGGGGGAAAGATGCTCAACCTAGGTCTTCAGCTACCATGTGGCACGATTTTGTCCTTAGGGAGTACAGTATATGGAGCGGAAAATTGAGGTCACGACTTGATTTTCCAGCTCTAGGAAGAGGGCAGTCTGTTTGCTTATTTGCTCTTCCATTAAATTTTGAAGACCTGTACTCTTAGAAGAATCCATCAGTGGTTTTTTTTTTCTCCTTAAATCTAGATATATTTTGAGTTGTCACATACAACAAAACCTGTATTATGTAGATTTTTGTCTCTATCCCCCAAGGAAGAAGCATAGATTATTTTTTTATGACTAAGTGTTAATGATTTAAGTGCTCAGAATTCAGTTTAACCACCTTTATTTTTTTTAATATTTATTTATTTGTTAGAGAGCACGCACACACATATAGTGAGCTTGAGCACAAGCAAGGGAAGGCAGAGGGAGAAGCGGGGAGCCCGATGCAGGACTCTGATCCAGCACCCTGGGACCATGACCTGAGCTGAAGGTGATGCTTAACTGACTGAGCCACCCAGGCGTCCCCAATTTAACCACCTTTAAAAAATACTTCTTGATTTTGAGAAGGTGATATTTTTACACCATGATTGAAAAGTCGATATATTAGAACATCTTGGATGTGTCTGGTTCCTATTTTCTGAAAAGGTAAACATTGTTAGTTGTATGTGTATTATGCAATAATTTTGTTATTAATTTATAAGCAAAATAGAAAATGTGCTCTTATATTTTCATCATCACACAGCAGAGCAATCTGTCTACAGTGCTCTTTGCTATGATTTTCTCATTTACCACAGAGCATGTCCTACTTCTCTGTTACAGCTGTGATATTCCACTATATAAATGTACCATAAGTTTGTTTAACTAGCCTTCTATAGGGACATTTGGGGTTTTTTTTTTATCTTGTCCTTTGCAAACAAGTTTGCGGTGGGAATCCTTCAGTTAATGTCATTGCACACCTGTGTAGGATTCTCAGTAGGATAGATTCTTGCTGACCAGCTATGAATTGAACAGTGGATGGTAGCATGTGTCAGAGAAGGATCATCACAAAGCTTTTGTTGTTCTTGCACATCAGTTTGAGTGTGTAAAGTTATGCAGACAGACTTGACGAGAATTGTTTTAAATGTTTGCCTGAGATTCTTGGTGGATAGCATGGAAACCCTCATGAGGTACAGGTCTGACAATTTCAGTAACTACCTGAGGCGCAGCGGTGTTGGCTTCTAGGGGTGGCGTTTGAGATCTTCCTGGCCGAATCAGTAAGAGCTCACACCGATACGAGGGGCTCCCGACTCTTAAAACGCCAGTTCTCTAGCTGTGACGAAAGCCTGAGAGAAGAGGCAGTTGTTACATGGGCTGCCGGCTTTTACTGGCGTGCAGGTGTCATCCCTACCTGCGAGAGGTAACACCTTAGCCCAGCAGCTGCAGGTGAGACAGTAACCAGGCAATGCACAGATGAAAAGCAGCTAAGCACTGAGCGCCTGACATGAGACTGGGGTGCGGTCAGACTTGGGCGGTTGATGTTTTCCCCAGTGTACTTTTTTTTTTTTTTTAAGATTTTATTTCTTTGACAGAGAGATCACAAGTAGGCAGAGAGGCAGGCAGAGAGAGAGCGGGGAAGCAGGCTCCCTGCTGAGCAGAGAGCCTGATGCGAGACTCGATTCCAGGACCCTGAGATCATGACCTGAGCTGAAGGCAGAGGCTTTAACCCACTCAGCCACCCAGGCGCCCCACCATGGACAGATTCTTAACATGATGTAGGTGTTTTATTTTAAAAACTGTGTACACTGAGAAACATAGCTAATCTTAAACCAAAAGAAAAGTAAAGCTATCTCTTTAATGTTAGTAATGGAATTAACCATCTAATAAGAAAAAAGATAAGCAATATCAAGTAATTTATCCAAACAATATTACTAGGAAATACTTTAAGTATAGTAAATTGTAAAAATGTAATACAATGAAAGAAACTTATTTTATAAAGAAACCAAACATAATATGTAGCTATTGCCTAACGTTGGAACAAGAAATTATTGGAAGGAAAATATAGAATCTGGTGCTACAAAAGGAGTACCTGTATTTTGAACCTGAAGATGGAAAAACAATGTTTAATAAATTAAATTTATCTCTTTATGAAATAATGTACTAGAACCTGACCAGTGAAATTCATTTGAAAGTTTCAGTAGGCAAGAATTTTAAAGAATACTTTCTTCAAAAATGTTAATATAAAATATTTACATCTCAGATTTTGTAATTATAACCTAACAATTTTAAAACTCTGATATTTAATTACCAGAAAATTCTAGAGAGTCAAACATTGATTGTTAAGGGATTCAAGGAATGATAAACTCAAAGCAATCTAGCAATAAATAAATGAATATTTCAGTAAGTTTTGGTAGGACATACAGCAATTATGTCAGGAGAATGAATTTATACCTGAGATCTATTATGGGAAACTCTAGATGGTCAAAGAGTTAAAAGGCTGTTTTTGGCTGTTCAGTTTGTATAAAATTATATAAAACTATAAACTTATGTAAGTTTGTACAAACATATAAAACACAGATGTTTATCTACATGTAGGTTTATTGAAAGGAAGAGTTACCAAGTAACAGGCCTGATATAATAAAGCAACATTTTATTACAATTATTGCCTAAATGATTGTTTTTTGTTTTATATTACATCTCCACCCCATGTCCACTTTCCAAGGTGGGTGACAACGGTAGAGAATGGGTATTGGAGGCCTAGGTTCTCTGACTTTGAATCTCCATTCAAAGTCCCATGGATGCCATCGGCACGTGGGCAAGGTCCTTCCTAACCTGGAACCTCGCTTTCCCTATGGAAAGTTACTGAGTGGATTAAAGAGAGGAAAAGGGAGGCTACTCAGTGAGCAGTAACTATGTAATTATTATATGTTACATGAGAAATAGAACTCCTGAGAACATTTTAGAAAACGACGTGAAGTAAAGGAATACTAATTTCAGATACTTTGACAAACTGTAAAATATTTAGATTCTTTTTCATTAATTCATTAATATGTGACTCTATAATAAAGTTCTGTCTTTGGGAATTTAA
>CM053604.1:151415293-151440387 GCA_028646535.1 Procyon lotor
CGCCCCAACCCCCGCCTTTTTTTAAAAGAATATGTTGAGTGTTTTTTATCATTGGATCTTGGAGCATGAATACTGACTGAGGTCTGTTTATTTTTCTTCAAGAAATTACTCTAGTTTTCTACCCCCTGAAACATTGGAGAAAATAATTCCTGTCTATAAAATTTTCTTAGGTTGTTTGGTTATCACAGAATGTGAATGTCGTAGGGAATGACTCTGAAACAAGGGAACATTATTTTCTCTTAGTTTCTTGTATCTTTTTTTCAGATTTAGTTCTGTCTTGATTACTTGGTCTATTTATTTCAAGAAGCTAAGCAGCTTGTTTTGTGTTCTTCCAATTCCATTTGATAGTTAAGGTGACTGAGACATTGGGAATAGTTTCCACACTGAACAGTATTTCATTTAAAATAGAGTAATTCCCAGGACACTGTGGCACAGAAAGTGAATAATCACTTCGCACAGCATCTTAGTTGGATTTGGAGTATTAGCATGAGATTAAAAAAATACATAGGCCATTATTAGTGCTTGGAGGGGGGGAAACAATAAAGCTTATGTTTCATAGAAAAAGGAAAAGGATGGTCAAGAGCATAGGACTTTTAGCTGTGAATTTAAGGGGCAAAATGTGAGTAGATTTTCAATAGATGTACTGATTTACTAGAGAATAGGAAATGACTCATCAGCAGATAAATCTTTGTAATGACCAAGCCATCAACAGGAAAGGATGAAAAATTTGTAGAAAATGCGTAGGAAGAAGGAGAGGCATTGAAAGTCCAATCACTTATGTTTTTCTTTCAACATATATGATCAGAATATAGAGTCAGAGGGCTTGTCACAGTCACGTTACTGTACCAATTTACCTAGAAAATTAGAAACTAGGTGGGGGAGAGAAATGAAACAGGAAGGGATGGGCAGGGAGACAAACCATGAGACTCCTAGACTCACGAAACGAACTAAAGGTGGCTGGGAGGCAGGGGGGTAGGGATGGGGTGGCTGGGTTGTGGACATTGGGGAGGGTATGTGCTATGGTAAGTGCTGTGAAATGTGTAAGCCTGACGATTCACAGACATGTACCCTGGGGCAGATAATACATTATATGTTAAAAAATAAAAATAAAAAATTTAAAAAAATTAAAAAAAGAAAATTAGAAACTATACTATGCACATGATTTTGCATATAATTTTCATGTTTCTGGATTGCTAAATCTATTTGTTTCACATACATCATTCTCTGCCCTGTGTAAATCTTTTAAAGTCAGAGCTAAAGACCTTGTCCGCATTTATAAATTCCAGACATCGAGATATTTGATTAATTCCTGCTCTGAGCCATATGCTTTCCTTATGTAAACAGAGCTGACATGCATTTCTGTGGCTTATCGAGTTGTTTTTGAATGCAGATGGTAGTGATTATAAAAATTAAAATCACATATTTTCCTGTGTGTACTTATTCCTTTTACAGTTGAAAAGGGCAGGCAAAAGAATCCCAGAAGTTTGTGTATCCAGACACAGACATCTCCAGATGTGCTATCCTCTGAAAAAACACTTGAGTTGGCTCAATATAAAAGAAAATGTGAAAACCAGAGTGGATTTATCCTGCAGCTCAAGCAGCTTCTTTCCTGTGGTAATATCAAGTTTGAAGCATTAACAGTTGTGATTCAGCACCTACTCTCTGAGGTAAGGATGTGTACCCTCTAAACAGTCTTTCTCATTGAGGTGTGGGGTGTCGGAGGCGGGCAATGTTCACGCTCTTGTCGTGGGAATACCACCCAGTTAATGAATGGTAAAAGCAGACAGAATTCACCCAATTGTGCTTTGTCAACCCACTTGGTACCTGAGTCACTCTGTAGACATTTGGGGTTGAAACATTTGTACTACTTTCTTTTCCTTACCAGAATCACTTAGGCCAACAATAGCATGAGATAATAGTTATATACATCTCTAGCCTTTTTAAGCACTATCATTTTTTCACTTAATTTTTTTGTCTGACTGTACACAGCTTCCCATATTACTTTTAGTTTAATGCTTTGAAAAATGAGATTGCTTATATTTGTGGGTCAGAGAACGCTTCTGAGTTAACTCACAGTATGGGTCTGGGGACTCTTGAGCATTTCAGTCCATTCCTAGAATAGTTTGTGGAACAACAAATGCAAAACAGATTTTCTTTGCTTACTTATTCTTCCCTGACAGTCTTCAAGGATGTTAGTTCAGGGACTGGTTAAAATTCATTGAGAAGACCAAGTTTCTGTGAACATATGCTACTAGCCTAGCAACAAAAACTGCAGTTATCTAAGGGGAGCGCTGGGATGAGATTATACTTGAGCTCTTTAGATGTTTTTTTAAAGATTTATTTATTTGAGAGAGAGAGAGTGCACGTGTTTGATCTGGGAGGGGAGGGAGCAGAGGGAAAGAATCTCAAGCAGCGTCCCTGATGAGCAGGGAGTCCCACCCAGGGCTCGATCTCATGACCATAAGATCATGACCTGAGCTGAAATCAAGAGTCAGATGCTTAACCCACTGGGCTACCCAGGCTTTTAAAATATTTAAAATATTTTTTAATCACAGTCTAAAAAGATGGGTATTATATAACATCTCAAGAAGAAAACTGCTCAATTCACTTGTTCTGTACTGCAGCTCAATCCAACAAACCTATGTTCTTGCCTCTAGAGCTACCATGATACAGTTGGCAGCCTAGGGCAGGAGAGCAAGGCACTTGGTCAGGCCAGGGTCTTGGTCTGTGCCTTTGCAAGTTACCAAGCCAATAGACAGTTACGATCAATACTTGATGAACATTTTACAGCTTGATCAAAAAACATTTTTTAGAGAGGGAGATGGAGACATTTATGTGGTCTTTATTACTGGAGTATATCACCCTTCTGTTTATCTTTTATAAGTAAGGAAGGAATTGGAAAGCTGGCGTACATAACCAAGTAAGCTAAATTGGAAATGACATAATATCAAATATCAGAAACAATTAGTTTGTCTATTTTGTGATAAACCAATTACTTTGTTTTACTATATGTAGCCTAACCAACCCCTCATTCAACTTTGTCTGTTCCCTCCCATGTGAGATGAGTCAAGGGCTTTGAGCCCTCATCCCGCAGTGTTGCTCCCCCTATCCCTTCTTTTCCATTCATACTGATGCCAGCATTGTTCAGACTCTGGATAACTGTCCAATAAATTATGAAAGCTTCTTAGCTAGTCTTTAGGCCTGCACGCTCCTCACTATAATGTACCCCAAGCACTGCTAACAAATTCATCTTTCCAAAGCGTTCGACTCTACTGATTAAAACCTCCAGTGATTTCTCCATTGTCTTCAACCGACCTGTCCAATATGGCAGCTACTAGCTTTATGAAACTACCAAAGACTTGAAGTGCAGTAAGGCTAAATTAAGATACGCAGACAAGCATTAAAATAAACACATGGATTTCAAAGACAGTATGAAAAAAGGGTGTACGATACTTTGTGAATAATTTTGAGCTGATAATATATTAGATATACTGGGTTAAATGAAATGTATCAAAATTTAATCTTTTAAGCTTTTAAGAAATGTGGCTACTAGAAAACTAAAAGTATGTACATGACTCACATTGTACTCCCTCTGGGTGACTCTGGGGTATAACTTGAAATATAAGACAATAATTTGGCACGAGCTGCCTTTTTAGCCTCACCTCACTGCCTGTCTGCTCCTGCTTTATAATTACTGAGGTAGAGGAGAAGTAAGAGAGATACAATATTTGCTGAATATTTATGAAGTTCTAGACATTCTTTTTTTTTTTTTTTAAAGATTTTATTTATTTGACAGAGAGAGAGAGATCACAAGCAGGCAGAGGGACAGGCAGAGAGAGAGGGGGAAGCAGGCTCCCCGCTGAGCAGAGAGCCCGATGTGGGGCTCGATCCCAGGACCCTGAGATCATGACCTGAGCCGAAGGCAGAGGCTTTAACCCACTGAGCCACCCAGGCGCCCCAAGTTCTAGACATTCTTATTAAATCTTGTCCAAAGACACCAGTTGGAATTTACTAGGGAGAGAATGGAGGCATAGAGGTGTTACGTAACTTGACCATCAGCAGACAGCTAGTTAGAGAAAGACCATGACTTGAACCTGGGTCTAGGACAACAGGAACTCAAAATCACCTATGAACTTCCTGTACTTTTTCATCCTTGGTTCAAATGCCATTCCTGGGCTACTGCCCTTCTCCCTGATACCTCCATGTTCAGCTCTTACAGTAGCATCCCATCCCTCCCTACATTTGATTCACATGGATTCATCATACAAACAGCCAAGGAGAGAATGCGAGTTAAATAGATCTGGCAGGCCTGTCTTCCGTGGCCCTCGGTGAGGAAAGGCCCAGGCATGGGTGTATCTGCTCTTCCTTTTAAGTTCCTAAATCCCTCATGTGCCAGGAACCTTCCACAGTCCGCATGCTCCTGGTGTTTCTTTAGACTTCTTGCCCATAGAGCCTGGCCCGCAAGCACAAACCAAACGCTCGGTCAGATGATCAGTTGGAGATGGAACACTAGAGGAAAAACCTCCCTGGGTTGGGCATCCTGACAGACGCTTCGTCAGTCTACAACAGGGCAAACTCTTAGTGAGTTGCTGGGATACTTTCACTGTGTGTGAATTTCATCTTATACCTGATTTAGTAAAGGTTTTAATGCCCGTGTAGTTGTGACTCCACTGAATTGAGCTTAAAATTCAGCTCAAGAGCTCCCTCTTTTAGGGGCACTTGGGTGGCTCAGTCCGTTGAACAGCTGGCTCTTGGTTTTGGCTCAGATCATGATCTCGGGATCGTGGATTCAGCCCTGCCTCTGGCTCCATGCTTCGCAGGGGAGTCTTCCTTAGGAGTCTCTCCCTCTGCCCTTCCCCCTGCTTGCACACATACTTTCATACACTCCCTCTTTCTCTCTCTCCCTAAAATAGATCTTCAAAACAAAAAACTTCCCTCTTTTATTTTCTGGCCCTTCTAGCTCTATGTTCAATCTACCTTCTGGATTTTAGGAGCATTTAGATTTCTCTGTCACTCTCTGCCTTATATTACAGATAACCATTGGCACTTGTTTTGCTTTTTACCTCCAGAAGCTCACTGAGAGCAGGATCTGTGTCTAGTTCCTTCTTAGGAACCCACCCTAGCAGCTGTGGCAGGGCTTTATACGTAACAGACATGAACAAACAAATGAATGGGGAGGATGGAATCCCAGATGTAAAGATGAACATAGAAAGTCACTACATAAATGTTCCTTGCTCTTTAAAACTGATCAGCAAATATTTACTGATTGCCTAATGTGTACAGGGCACTGTTATAAAACAGAAAGGACATAACCAGGCAAAAAGTTAAGTAATTCTTCAGAACAATTTTCCTCTTAACCCTTTGGTTCTCTCATACCATTATAGAAGTGATTGACTGATTGATGTATAGATAGGTAGATATAGATGGTAGATGTGGATTGATCTATATATACAGATATATCTTATTGCTAAGTTTTTCTCAATGGTTTTAGAGTACTAGAGTGTGGATGAAAATGATTGATTATAGGGAATCCTAGAACTATGACTTATCCTTTTGTTGCAAATCTAATAATGATTATTTATTATCTCTAAGTTCTAATAAGGGTCTCATCAATCTGGAAACTAACACCATACTTTGTTTCCCGGAGGACACACTATTGCTGGTTTTAGTTGGTTCCTATCCTTGGTTTATCCTTGCATAGTTGTGCAATGTTCTGTCCAAACCACCAGTGTGAAATCCAGCCTAAAGTAGTACCCCAATAAGGTGAATTTGGAAAGACA
The DNA here is from genome assembly GCA_028646535.1 of Procyon lotor. Lineage (NCBI taxonomy): Eukaryota > Metazoa > Chordata > Mammalia > Carnivora > Procyonidae > Procyon > Procyon lotor. Next base: position 151,421,074 of record CM053604.1, read on the forward strand.
CTGGCAGTCTACTATAAGTAACAATGTCTCAGAACAAGATAGAGTGGCTGTGATCCATTGTGTGAGTGGTGGGGAGGAGGTCAGAGACGGCACACATCTGAGCCATCTGACGTGGCTCTTTTCTGCAACACCCCCTGTGCTGTGGTTGTTTTTCAATAGCTAACAAATTCAGGCCCACTGATGGGATGGCAGCCAGAGCCTAAGTGCCTGTATCCTGGGGACTCCTAATTAAATTATAGTGAATCCATTTTTTTCCTTGGAGCACTTCATATATTTAACACATGTGTAGAAAAGCCTATTTCTCTCCAGATACTCACCTCCCTCTTTATTCACATTGGGTGGAATTCTGCGTGTTAAAATACAAAGAGGATTAAATGAACTTGTTATCTAGACTATAAAGAGTTTATCATCTAGGACAGAAGCACTGATTTAGGAGCAGCTGAATAAAAAGAAGCAGGCAATCAGTATCCAGTGACAAAATGTGTTTTTATCATCTACAAGTAAAGGATAGGTATCTTAAAGGGCAAGTTCCCCAAGAGAGTCTGGCAGAAACCCACACTGACTATAGTACGGACACTGCAGTTGAAATTTCACATAGGATTAAAAAAAAAAAAAACAACAACTTGGTTTTACCATTATCCTGTACTGCTTCCCCCCAGATGAGGTCATCTGCCTTGAGTGATAACTGAAGAATTGAGCGTGGACATTTTAGGTCTGTCTAGGTCCCAAGCTTCTTTTCTTTTTTAAAATTTATTTGAGAGAGAATGAGCTGGGAAGAGGGGCAGAGGAGAGGGAGAGGCAGACTCCCCACTGAGTAGGGAGTCCCACGAGGGGCTCAACCCCAGGATGTGGGGACCATGACCTCAGCCAGAGGCAGACACTAACCAGCTGAGCCACCAAGGTGCCCTGGTTCCAAGCTTTTTGAGGGCAAGAACCATATCTTAAATTTCTTCTGTGTTTCACGCAGCATCTGGAATGGTCCTTGATTAATTGGTATGTAGTAATAACTTGCCAACCAATTTAGAAAGATAAATGCCTTCTCTAGGCTGTGAGGGGAAGGAGATGTTAACTGTGATTGACCCTGAGGTTTATATAACGGGTCAGGTGGAGACCCCACATTCCAGATTGTGAAGGTGGGACACACGTGGCAAGTGTGACTTGAACAGAACAAGGAAGGAATTGGGAGTCAAACAGGAACTGGATGATTGAGGTTCTTAGAACTAGGGCAGTTTCTTTTGCACGTACTCCATGAAATACTCTTGTTGAGTGAGGGCATTAGTGTGTACAAAGAATATGGGACATGAACCTACCAGCCCTCCGTGAGGTTGTATGGAAGGAGGGTTGCTTTCCCTAGTGCAGGAATGAATTGGTGGAGATCAGAACTGGGGTGGAGGTGGCACTAATAGAAAAAGTGTGATAGATTCGAGACACATTAGGAAGAACTGATTGACTTTGGGACAACCCATTTAGACAAGAGACAAAGATGACCTCACGGCTTTCCTGTCACTGTGTACTCGGATTGACAGGGCTTGGAAGACATCAGTGGCTTCTGGGCATCGGGCACAGGAAGGTAGAGTGCAGGAGAGTTGGGGGAAATGTTCACATGGACTGAAATTCCTTGTCCCCAAAATCTCTTTAAGAAGCCAAGAGATCACGTGGTACGTATTTGTGCTACCATGTAAACATTTTCACAACATTACTCCTGGACACTATATATCAACTTAATTTTTCAGTCCACACTTAACCAGACTTATAAAAGTTTGAAAAGTGATTTAACCTCTTGTGAGCTTTGCCTTCTGTTAGCAATTGAACTACTACTAGAAAGTGAATTTTAAGTAAGTTCCTGAATGTGTTGTAGGATTGCTTGTGGGTAACTGCCACCTTTTGGCTTTCTTGACATTGAGTGACAAAGCTTGCGGATACTTACTTGAACTAGACTGCTAAGGGAACAAAATTAAGGCTTAAATTCTTGGCATCAGGAGAAGCACATAATATATGTATTTTTATGTGCTTTTCCCCCAATTTTATCCAGGTTGATTTTCCTCGATGTTTAATTTCTACATTAGAAAACTCATGACTTATTCATTTTTAAAAATGTGGACTCACTGACTTAGGATATCAGAACAACTTAATGCTGCACTTAAAAATCAAGAGTTTAGAAGACATTAATGGAAAAACATACTCAAGACGTGCTCCTTAAATTGCACTCACTGTTAACTATCCATATGACAGTGTTAGGACATTGTTCGTTAACTTCCTCAGCTCTTTAGTGAGAGACCACCCCAAAGTAAAAAAAGCTTTACATGATGTCTCATCTCCAGCTACCAAATCAGCATTTCACACTTTCCCTTTAAACGCTAGTGGGCCATGTTCTGAGCATTGAGATTAAATTTTGTGGCAAGCACCACTCGTTTCGTGAAAATGTCATTTTAAGTTGTAAATCACAAAACACACACTTGGATTGTTCTTCACCTAGTTCATAGACTCCTTCAGTATACAGGTTTTGGAGAACGAGTTTCTCTTTTCTATTAGTAAGTGTGATAATCTAATGACCTCAATTAAAAAGGGGGACTAAAAAGGCTCACAAATCTAAAAATAACTCCATTATCCAGGCAGAGAAGGTCAGTTTTTCTTTCCACCATACCAGCTGATATTTAAGTAAGTGGCCATCGATCAGTCTAATGTCTGGCTCTCGTTTTTCATAAATGAAGGGCTGTGGCTTTAAGTAATCACAGGCTGCTGGTGCCAAGGGCAGAAGCTGCAGAATCAGCTTCTGCCAGGAGAGAGGCATACGGTAACCTGCAGGATGTGAAGTAAGGCTGACCGAGGACCAATGGCGCTCCTCCCGGTAGAGCTTTGAATGTAGGCAGACCCGACTGGTGGGTGGCGTGGCCACCTGTGCACTTCTTGGACAGCGCGGGGGGTGGGGACAGTTGGAGACAGAAGCTGGAAAATGGGCTGCTCCAGCAGCAAAATGTGCCTCTATCCTCCATGTACAGCGACAAGGGTAATTAGTATTTGCTTCTAGTGCCTTTCTGGAAGAATATCAGGGACCGAGGCAGAGGTGGTCTGGAATTAGGGGGAATGCTTTGAATGGCAAGCAGCTCTTGCCTGCAGAAGACTGGGTCTCATGATCTCTGCAATAGTGTAAGCAGGATGCCGCGGAGCTCCGTCCGGGGTGATCCTAGCGAGGGCATTTTCAGAGAGCTTGGAATTCTGCTTTTTCCTTAGTTAAGCCCTGGTGGTGGGGAATCTACTTTTTAAGAAACTATTGCTGTGTGTGTGTGTGTGTGTGTGTGTGTGTGTGTGTGTGTGTGTGTGTGATTGCTTTGAGTTGCTGCTAACTTGGAAATTGTTCTTTGCAGTATAAATAACAGCTTTTTTGATACTGAAACAGTTGCCTGATTTTCTTTGATTTGTTTCTCTAACATCGCCTTACAGCTATAGCTGATGGCAAATTTAATAATCCTTAGAAAAATAATGTGGAGCTGAGTAAAACTAGTCTAATTTTGTCTTTTTTTAAAGGATTGTTTTTGCTTTATAACAAACTTGTATGTCCCTTTTAGAAGGATTGACCTTGCAACAAAACTTTTTTTTAATTTGCAAATACAGGACAAAGTGCATATAAGTGCATATGTTTAGAACATTAAATATTTATCTTAAACTGATTAGTACTTTATTGCCCTTGGAGGAGGAGAATGCATTACGTCTTAAGTATGCATTTGCTGAAAGGTTCTGCAGATCAGCAATGAAGCCTGGCTCAAAGTAAATATTTTTAAAAGCGCCATGCAGTGCCTCAAATGAAAGTTTCACGAGGACCTGAGAAAATAAAGATTTTTGAAACATGAATTTCCTTAACAACTAAGGGACATCTGTGTTTTTTTAACAACACAAACTGTTAGCCTAAATGATTCATATCTTGGCTTCTCCATTCTGAGTCTCATTTTCCCAGTGATAACGAATGCATGCCTTACTGAAAGGGACCCTCTTGAAAACATTAGTAACTTGATGTGTGTTTTCCACAGCGGGAGGAAGCCCTGAAACAACACAAAGCCCTATCTCAAGAACTTGTTAACCTTCGAGGAGAGCTAGGTAAGAGGTTTTTTGTTGTTTGTTTTGATTTGGTTTTTTTTTTGTTTGTTTTTTTTTTTTTTTGCTGCTAAGTTTTATAGGACGAGGGGACGACTGGAAAATTTGGTTTTCCTATCTGCATCACGGCTGGAGTTGCATGCTGGCAGGGGCTAGCTGTCCCATTCTGCTATCTGTGCAAACACTTACTATCAACATTTCTTTTGAATCTTGGCAGCTCAACTCCAGTTCAGAATTCCTGGCACTGATCTGACTAAGCCTAGCAGATCTTCTGATGACCAAAACATTGCTCTTCCTGAAGACAGGGTCAGAGTGATTTTTGGAATTGTGTGGGTTCCTATGAAATAATCTCGTCATTTTTTTTTTTCTGAACCACTTTCTGTATTAAAGAGTGGTGAGAAAATGCCTCCTCTGATAATAGTAATTACATTACACTCGCTCCGGGCACTTTGCGAGGAGTGAGCATACAGAAAAGAAGGACCTGTGTATCCAGGTGGCCTGCCTGGAGAAGGCATCCTCTGTGCTCCTGTTAGAAGTGGAACAGGGCTGATGGTGAATAAGGATCTGGTTCCTCCGGTAGCCATGAGTCTTTGCTGTCTGTAGCACCCACCAGCCAGTGCTGTTGTTCCCAAGCTGGGCTCAGTTGGGGGTCTTCTCTCTGCTGGAAGGGTCCTCAGGGGCCGGGCTATAGAGGCAGTACTGCCTTCCTGCCTCAGCTGCTGGGTCGGAGGGAGCCAGCTGCCTTGGGATCCCCCAGTTGGCCACGGACACCTCAGCCCTGGAGAATCCACTTCCAGCTTTCACTTTAGTCAGGTCTGGAGCTGTTCAGTAAAAGGTTTAGTTCCTTGCCCTTTGCAATTTTCTGTGTCTGCTGACAGCCTCCTCTTCAAGTGCGAGTGGCTATGTGTATAAATAACGTAGAAGGAACAGCCGTTGTTGATCCAGTTCTAGAAGAAACTGCCCATTTTTCCTTGGACAAGACCAGAATTTCAACATTGTCAATATAATTTCCTGGACTTGAAGGTTTTCTTCCCCTGGCCACAGCCCCAATGAAGGCAGAGATCGAATAGCAGTGAATGTGAGGCCATGACTTGTCTCTGCGCTCCTCTTCTCTCTGCCCCTCCCAATGGGAGGCAACCCCAAACTCCTGGCTCACCCTCCAGGTCCTTAATACCTAGCTGGGGCATCATTTTCTCCTGACCTTATTTTAGGCTCTGGAAATGAAGAACTCTTTAAAGAAAAGTAATATTAAGACAGATGGAACTTCGGGACTCCGAAGACTTATGAGTTCTAGGAAAACAGTTCAGTGAAATGAGAAACAGGCTTCTGGCGGTAGCACTCGAGGCTTCCGCCATGTCAGTGCAACTGCTGTCCTTTGATTATCCAGACAACCAACTTAATTTGCTTTTGTCTGTGCCTTAAATAATGTGATGGATCTAGAGTGAGCAGCTCAGGAGAGAGGACTTTGTGTGTTTCAGAGTTCATTTTGACCCAGTGGAGGTGGAGATGAGCCTACCTGCTGTTTCACATTTCAGCCTCTCCCCAAGATGAGGCAGAAACACCAGGCGAACACTGTGCTCATTCATGCTGCTTGAATGAGGGATCCTCTTTTTACCTTTTAGCAGAGGGCACAGTGAAATGATCCGAATTGGGACCCAGGTCCTCAGCACCTCCAGTTGGCCACATAGCCAGACAGGAAGTAGCTGGCAGTTTGTACCCATTCTCTCCTTTTTTTCCATCGGCGATGAGGAGAGTGTGCCCTGGTGTGATTTTGCCGCCACCGGCCAAGTGTCCAGAGGCAGTGGTTGGCCTGTTCGTCACACAGGTGGGAGCTGGGTGAACCCGGAAGTAGAGGACTCCTGTCAGGGGATTGGAGTCAGTCAGCGGAGGGGATAGTGGGGAATGTGTCGTTGCTCCTCTTGCATGAGTTGTAACTGCTCAAGGATCTATGGAAAGCATTTGGGGAATAGTTTCAGTCCCGTGAGGGGAGAGAAGGGAAGGCTCTACATAGTTGATGGAACAGTCCAGGAAGAACATTCCAAAATCTGCCAGAGGGATTGTTCGTAGTGTGAGCCAAGATGGAAGAAGATAGGTTACATAGCAAAGTGGGAAATGAAGTTTTAAAATTTGAGGCAATAGTGTAGAGTGGTTAGACTGTGTGGTCACACTGTCGGGTCCAAATCGTTGGTGGCTGGGTGAGGTAGGGGTAAGTCACATGACAGGTCTGGAGTCCCAGTTTCATTCTCTGTCAAAGGGCACTAATAATGTCTGCTCAGGGGTGGTCATGAGGATGCCATGAAGTGACTCACTGTGATGTGCTTAGCACCAGGTGTTACCTCCTACTAAATAGTAGATATTCACATGTGTGCAGTTTACAGCTGTGTAGTAATTACCCACATTGGCTGTTTGGGTGGGGGCATTGACTACACTGCAGGAAGGAATCGTAATTAGACCAAATATTATTAGAAATCCCTCACGGTAGGTTGGGTTTTTTTGTCTGTTTTCCGATTCCAATGGCAGTGAGACATGGTGGGTCCCTTTCTGACGCAGTAGAAGGCTTGCAATGTGGAGTCTTCAGTGTAGGATTGTGTCCATGTATTCTAGCTAGGAGTTGCTTCACTTTGAGTCCAGTTTCCTCATTGGGGATATGAAGTTAATGTGTATTTGGCTGGATTGTCATGGAGCTTGGATAAAATAGTGAAATGTATGAGGCAACTGTCATAGCGCCACAGGCACCTCAAGAAGAGAAAGAGCCGCTACCATCACCATCATCCAAGTGTCTACCATATCTTTCCAAAATAATGGGGGACTCTTGGTGTCAGTCTCCCAGTGGATACTGTTTCTTTCTCTTCTCTATGAAAATATAGGCAGGTCTCCTAAAAACTGCAAAAAAAAAATAATAATAATAATAATAATAATAAAGGACAGTTGAAACTCAGGAGCACTGAAACCCAAGTAGAGTCTGTGATAGTGACCTTTGGAAGCCAACTGCCTTCAACCATCTCCTCCATTGACTGAGGAGCGCTGAAACCCAAGTAGTCTGTGATAGTGACCTTTGGAATCTGCCTCCAATCGTCTCCTCCATTGACTGACTTTCCTATTGTCTCGCTGGTTCCTCTGACAGGCGTCCTCTACTGCCAAGTTCACCCAGCTGAGCTCAGAACAGAACCATGAGGCTCCCCCCTCACCAGAGTCCTCAATACTTTACAACCATGTATTTATTATGTCTTGTGTTTTCTTACTGTCTTTGGATAGTAAATTGCTTCATTTCAGAGATTCTTTTCTTCTTACTATGGAAAAAATATATATGCTTTCCATTTTCACAAGTAATTGGTAAGTATTGACAGATATTTGAATATTTGAGGGATGGTTTCTTTTTATTTAAGGACATTGTGTGGAAATTAAAATTGCAGAATATCTCCTCATGCTCTGTTCTGGTAGACGACACCTCCTCTTCCCCAGAAGCAAACACTGATCTGATTTTTATCATGTAGGTTAATTTGTGTATCCTAGAAATTCATATAAATGGAAACATACATTATGTTCTTGTTGTGTCTTTTTTCACACAGAAAAAGTGGTTTTGAGATTCATTCATGTTACTTGATTTGTCTTCTGATCTGTTTAGCTCATGTCGAACACTTTTCCATCTTGCCTCATAGTCTTCCTTCTGGTTATGTTAAATGACTTGGGAAGGTCTTAGTGGATGTTGCTCAATTTCATTCAGCCCTTTAGTGTTGGACTATAGCGAGCGTTTCACTATCCACTGTTAACCCATCCGTCCCCTGGTTTCAGCTACAACCTAGAGGGTCATGATGCACTGATACGTTTTTCTAGTTCTCTCCTTCCCAAGCTGTAGATGTTTTGCCCAGTGCAGGCTGCCTCAGGGAGCACTAGTCTGATATAATCAGACCTTCTGACTCCCCAGCCCCTTGCTTCCAGAATGTTCTGCAGTGTCTCCTCATTCAGACCTCTTTTCCTCAAAGTCTATTCATCATCTTCTGCAGGGACATCATCACTTGCTCACCACCCAAGCTAACAACAGGTGTCACGCACCTTTTCCTCATCTTCCTCGTAATGGCAATCTGTGTTCTAAGTCTTGCTTGGATCTGTCCCTCCTCAGCCTTCTGGCTGCTGCTGTTCTCATTTAAGCCCCATAATTGCTCACCCCAAATATATTCCAGTGGTCACCCAACAGATCACCTTGCTCCAGGCCTGCTTCTGTCCTCTCCACATGTTACCAGGCTGTATTTAAAATAAATCTCACATCTGTCCTCTACTGGACACTTTTAACAAATGTCAATGACTTCATTTGGGCTTTGGCAGAAAGTCCGAATATACTCTAACCACCATGTATGATTTGACTGGAACTCTCAGCCCAGGTTCATGATGTCGGGACATGCCTTTGCCTTTCTTGACACCTTCTTTCCCCTCCTCATGCCCCAGCCATGGGTCCATTCATACCTCTCTGGCACATGATATCCTCTCTGCTTGAAATACTCTTCTTTTTTGCTGCCTCGAAATTTTTGCTTCTTAAACTCCTCACTAGCTATAGTACCTCGCTAAGTCCTAATTAAAATACCATATCATCATTTGAGTTTTACCTACTCTTTCAGGCTAGTTAATTGTGCCTTCTACCGTGTCCTTCAAGAAGCTCTGTTCTTGGGGTTGTTTGTAGACATCTCCTCCCAATCCAGAGCCATGAGCCCTTCAGAGGCAGTATCTCCTTCACCTTTGCAGCCCTACCTCCTGATACCTTTGTGCCCAGCACTTAGTACCTCAGTGGGGGAATGACTTCTTATTGAAGATGGTAACTAGGGAAAGTTGGTTTTTCTTCTTATGAAATCTAATAGTGGTTTTTGTGTACAATTGTTTTCCTACAAACCATTTAAAAATAACATGCATGTTTTTAAGACCGAAAGTAGTTTACTTTATTATTATGTTCAATTACAGTGAACTGTAATTCTCTTGGAAACATTTTCTAATGAGGTCTGACAGTGCCACTTAGATCTTTTTGAAAGTGTTAGCCCTTGAAATAGAGGACAGCTCAAGTTAATGGTCTGTATTCGAAGCAAGCATTTGGCCTCTGAGATGAGAATAAGTATATCATTCTGATTTTTTTTTTTAAGAGTTGTGTTGGATCAAATAATAGGGGCACCTGGGTGGCTCAGTGGGTTAAAGCTTCTGCCTTCGGCTCAGGTCATGATCCTGGGGTCCTGGGATCAAGCCCCGCATCAGGTTCTCTGCTCAGCAGGGAGCCTGCTTCCCGCTCTCTCTCTGCCTGCCTCTCTGCCTACTTGTGATCTCTCTCTCTGTCAAATAAATAAATAAAATATTTTTATTTTTAAAATTAAATTTAAAAATATTTTTATTTTTAAATTTAAAATAAAAATTTAAAAATATTTTTAAAAATCAGTATAATAGAGAACCATAATTATGATTTTTGGGGGTTCCTACTGTTTTTTGTTAATGTTAATCACTAGAATCACATTTTTATCTAAATTAATGAAGAAAAGGTATTTTTTATTTCAATGTTTTTAGCCATCAGAATTAATAGCTAATGTACATCTTTTTTATAGATGTTCCATCCATCTATTTTTATTCAAGTTTTTTTTAATCCTACTGAGACTTAAATATCTGGTCAAATGAACTAGATTTCAAAACCTTGAAATGCCTTTATTCACCACCATTCCTCTAAACTTAATATTGTTTGCACTGAGCTGTTTGGATAATGCACATCTTTTTTTATAGATTTGTCCTAATTGTTTCTATTTAATGGCACAAATGGGATTTGAACTCTTAACTCACTAGGACTAGTTGATTGTTTTTCTGTGTGTATAAAAATTATGAGCTGGGTACGACAGTAACATCTCTTGAATGCCAAATCTTTCCCCAATAGCAATATTCAGCTCTAAATCTACTGCTTAGCATTTTATTAAAAGACAGGACAGGGAAGGGAGGGAGGGAGGAAGGAAGGAAGGAAAAGAAACTGAGGCTTCAAAGTGAAGTAACCTTCCTTAGGTCAGACAGCTAGAGCGGAAAGTACCTGGATAAGGACCTAGGTGGCATCGGTAGGTGCAAACTTCTGTTCGTGGTAGCAGGGAAAGCATGATGAAAATATTTGAAGGGTCAGAAAACCATGTGATATAAGTATTCCTTTGCATTGGTAACAACTTTTGGAATCTTTCTATTCGATTCAAGAGTTCAAGGAATACTGTCAGATTAAAATAGGACCTGTTATTATTAGTTAGGGAAAAGTGACTTGGCTCTGCCAGAAGCAGTGTATAAATCATCTAATCAACACTTGGCTGGTGTCTATGAACTTGAGGCTCCCGCACACCTCGTGGAATGTGTTAATTCTTTCATTAGTTTTGTCTACAGTTAACGACCTCACAGCCGGTGTATTTAAAGTAATTTTAAAATCTTTACAGTTAAGTCACTTGGGAGTTGCAGAATTCCAGAAGTGGTTTTGAAGTGGGCTTTAATGGAAAAACAGGTAATATAATGAGAACCAACTGTATACCCAAAGAGAATTCTTTCCCTCCCTGAGCTGATTGTGGATGGTTTTGATACCACCTCAGACTTAGCCCATTTTCCCCATCCACGGCCGTCCATCACCAATTCAGCCTTTGGCTGGCTGTGTCTCTAAGTAAAAGGTCACATTCTGCCACAGGTACAGACACACAGTATTACTAAGGGTGTCTGTTTTGAAAGCCTATGGAGTCTTCTTCCTTCTTCTGTTCCTTGTCCTAACTTGCCCTTGTCCAGTTTTGATAGGATCAGTTTTGGCTAATGCCATTTGTCCAGAACGCTGGTTCTCGGCCTTCCCTGTGCAATAAAATAGACCAAGTTAGAATGCAGATTCACAGTTGTGACTCAGGCAGCTTGGGAATAGAGCCCAGCAATGCGCTTCTGATGACCGTGCAGGTGATTATCCTGTAGGGCTCCATGGAATATACTTGGACACCACGCTACATGTCCAGAATGTTGTTTCTTTTATTTAAAGTATATACAAATCAAGTAAGCCCAGCAAGAGAGTCAACAGTAATGCCTAAAGTCACCCAACTAAATTAAGTCTGTTCTTATACATCGGCTTCCAAATGAGCATTAGATGTATTGTTTTGATGTCAATGTGATTTCTTTAAAGTCCTGACTGATTTTTATCAGGCCAGAAGCATAGAACACTGTCTCTCTTACTCACCCAGGCTTGCATCTCTGATCCACTTTCATGCCTAAATGTTTTCATTGGTCCATGGAATGTTGCTGTTGTGATTGTGAGAGCATCTGTTTTGCCTCATGTCGCTGGCCAGTGAGTAAGTTGAAAAACAGCAAAGGCTTTTCAGACTTGTATTGGCAGGGAGACCCAGAGGCTCCAAGGAGGCCCAGCTGGCCCTTCTGTATCCAGATTGGCTGGCTGGGCCAGATCATCTCCCCCTAAGTAAGATTTTGTCAGGACGAATCAGTGTTGGAGGGGTGGGGGGAAGGGCGATCTTTTTTTTTTCCTCTAAAACCTGCCATATCTTATCTTGCAGTCTTTCTAGCTTCCACAAGAGAATGAAGCCTTAATATTCTCAGACATCCCTTGCATGTACAGATTAAGTTCTCGCTTATGCATCTCTAGTTGAGAAAATAGCCCTCCAGGTGAGGTTCTGTGCTCTGTGCTGTGGATCTGCATTGAAAACAGTGAGCAGATTGTCGTCCTGGATCCAATTCTGCCCCTTCAGTTCCCTTGCCAGTGAAAGGAGATTGAAGATAATATCTCTATTAATAACTCAAAACACCGTTACATGAACTCATAGGCGTGAGGCACCTTGTAAAGCGCGACCTGATTTTTGAAAGGAGACTAGTATGAGTTACGCGAGAATTGAGAGGCCAGGCATTTTGTAAAGGCAAATTCCTAATAAGTTAGGAGCAGTGAGAGGCTTTTGAAATCTGTTCATGTTGATTCACATAGTTCCCAAGAACTATCAGAAAGCCGTCTGCAGCTCGTTTTGAAATTTAGAAGAAGACCATTGTCTGCCGCGTGCCTGCCAAATTTCTTGGTCACCATAGGAGAAAGTAGTACCTTTTGGAAAGAAACTGGAGCTCTTCTGAGTCGATGATCATGGCACAGTTTGTGAAGACTTGCTCTACAAAATCCTCCCCAAACACTAAGGTTAGCAGAGCGGGTGGTGGTTGTTCCTGCCTTGCTCACCAGGCAACTGATAGGCGGAAAGTTGGAATTTCCCATCGTTGGATAGTCTAGGTCTCCACCCTGTGGTTGTAGGCTCCTGGCCCTTTCGCCACATAGCAATTTACTTCTTAAACATGGCATCTTGATAACTTTATTTGCTTATATCACTATCTCCCTTTTTAAATAGATGAGACCCTGGTTTAAGAGCGTAACCTCCGTAGTCATTCACCCCGGGAGTGGGTCATGACTGGTTATCCCTCTGTACAATAAGAATAATATTATGAAGTAGTTAGGCTACTATGGTAAAAGATAGTGTCCCCATTAATGGTTCTGGGGCTGGGGTACAGGAGAAGTAAGATATATACTTGTTTTCCCTTTACCCTTATAGACAATTTGGAGCATATTAAACATGCATTTCTGTACCTTGGTTTTCCACTTAACAGTTCTTAAAGTTCAATACATGAAGAATTTTATCAGTCTTTAAATTGTCTTATTTTTTGGAAAGTATTCCATTGTTCCAATATACCACAATTAATTTAACCCCTTCCTTCCTAGTGGACATTAAGTTGTTTCTGATGTTTGGCTGCAGTGAAAAACCTCAAACGTCCTTCATTTTATATATGTGGCAATATATCTGTATAAATTCTTACTAGTGGAATTGCTAGGTGTGTGGACTATGCAGAGAAAACACAACAAGCCAAAATTGAGGGACATTCTAAAAATACCTGACTCCAAAACTGTCACAGTGGGGGGGTGGGGTAAAGATGCAGGAAGAGAAGTTAGAGAAGATGCAGGAAACATAACTGAATGCAGTGTGGTATCTTGGATGGGATCCTGGAACAGAAATAAGGGATAAAGTTTGAAGTTGAGTTCATAATACTGTACCAACGTTGGTCTCTTAGTTTCAACAATCTCCCTTGGTAATGTGCAATGTTAATGTTAGAGGAAAAGGGGTGAGAGGTATCTGGAAACTATTCTCTCTTCTCAGCTCTCTGAAGATCTAAAATTAATCTCAAAGTTTTTTCTTAAAAAAGAATTAGTAGAAAAACTGGTAAAATCCAAATGAAGTCTGTAGTATGGTTACTAGTATTGTTCCAGTGTTAAAACCTTAATTGTGACAGATGTCTCATGACTACGAAAAATGCTGACATTTGAGACAGCTATGTGGAGAGTAGGAACTCTGTGTACTATCTTTGTACGTTTTCTATAAATCTGAAATTTTCCACAGTTTTTTTGAAAAGCAAGTATACTTCCCTGAGAAGTATGTGCTTTTTTTCTTTCCAATTTTTTATTTAAATTCTAGTTAGTTAACATAGAGTGTAGTATTGGTTTCAGGAGTCGAATTTAGTGATTCATCACTTACATACAACACCCAGTGCTCATCACAAGTGCCCTTCTTAATTCCTGTCACCCATCTAGCCTATGCCGCACCCACATCCCTCCGTCAACCCTGTTCGTTCTCTATTGTTAAGAGTCTCTTATGGTTTGCCTCTTGCTCTTTCTTCCCCCTTTCCCCATGTTTATCTGTTTCTTAAATTCCACGTATGAGTGAGATCCTATGGTATTTGGCTGACTTATTTCATTTAGCATAATACCTTCTAGTTCTATCCATATTGTTGTAGATGGGAAGATTTTAATCTTTTTGATAGCTGGGTAATATTACATTTTTTTAATTTTATTTATTTATTCACAAGAGACAGATTCATATTTCCCTGATGATGAGTGATGTTGAGCATCTTTTCATATGTCTGTTGCCCATCTGGATGTCTTCCTTGGGAAAATGTGTTCATGTCCTCTGCTCATTTCTAAACCAGATTATCTGTTTTTTGGGTGTTGAGTTCTAGAAGTTCTTTATAGATTTTGGATACTAACCCTTTATCAGATATATCACTTGCAAATATTTTTCTTTCATTCTGTAGGTTACCTTTTAATTTTAGTGATTGTTTCCTTTGCTGTGCAGAAGCTTTTTATCTTGATGAAGTCCCAATAGTTCATTTTGGCTTTTGTTTGTGTTGCCTCCAGCGACATGTCTAGTAAGAAGTTGTTATGGCCAAGGTCAAGGAGGTTGCTGCCTATGTTCAATAGGATTTTGGTGGTTTCCTAGCTCAACTTTAGATCTTTCATCCATTTTGAATTTATTTTTGTACATGGTTTAAGAAAGTGGTCCAATTGAGAGAAAAGAGTGAAGGTGTCCAGCACTAAAAGCAGGTGTCTGACTTCCCAGGTGGCTAGTAAGAGAGAGGGACTCAAAGCAGGAAAGAAATGTTAGACACAAGCATCTCATTTCTCTCCTAGCTGGTGCAGAGAAGGGGGAATGCTGCCTGAGGATGAGTTGGCTCCCACAGCACACCTACCAGAAGCCCCTGGAGAAAGTGTGTACAGTTGGGGAAGGAAGTCCTCTTACTTTCCTCTTTATCTTTTCTTTCTGTCACAATGTGGAACACTCAATATGTGGCATCATGAAAATTTGTAGGATTTCCATGTGACCTTACCTCCTCCTTTTTTCCTTTTTTAAATTTTATGTCCAACTTAGATAAAATCATCTAAAAGTTGGAAAGGTTCCGTTGCACCCAATGTCAAGAGCAATAGGAGTAGGAAGTGAAGATTGGAGGTGTGTGGGTACCATAGTGCCCTATCATATGTGTGCGTATATATTTATCTTAGAATAGTCGACAAGCAAAGCTGCTTTTTCACTTTCACATTGGGTCCTGGGACCCCAAGCGTGTCTTTGAGGACTCTTCAAATACATTTGAACTGGTGGACTTTTGCAAGGCCAGGAATAATACTAACAACAACATTTATCACATACTGACTCTGCTCAGGCACTGGGTCAGGTGCTTCTCCTGTATCATTTTATTTAATCCTGCAGGGAAGGTGCTAATATTATCTCCATTTAAAAAAATGAGGAAATGAAGGCTTTAGTAAGCCTAACTAATTTGCTCAAATCACATGGCTTACCATAAATGGTGTGACTGAGAATTGAACCTAATTATTCTAGCTCTATTCTTTTAAGTCATTTATTTATATTCCTGAGGATTAAAATATTTTGGGTTGTCTCATGATGAAGCATGCTACCCAGATACAAAAGTGAAGAAAGCTTTTCACAAGAATATTACAACTGTAGGGCCATGGTTGTGTAATGGTTTTCTCTGTAAACAAAAAGTACATTTATCAGTCTCCAAAGGGAAATGGGTCTCTACAAGATGGAGAGAATACAAATCTAACCTCCCCCTCTTAGAAAAGGCCACCAGGACTAATTAGGTAATGACTGTGCTTCTGTTCCTCGGGGATAATGGCTAACGGGCCCAAGATAAATCCAGTTCTATTTTTCAGAGGTTATAATTGACTGTGACATTGGGCCTCTTCTAGAGGTCATCCAAATAATTACACGAAAAAGGAAAATGTCGAGCATCTCAGCACTTTCTGAAATATCTTTTCCTTGCTCAGTTGTGTATGCTTAAACTATGTTATTCCTGTTCTGTCGTTGGCCTAGAACTCTTGACAGGCATGGTTTTTCCCAGGGTGAAAACATCAACATCTTTTCTGTCCCATTACCTTCTGCTTTGGGGCTGGTCTTGTAAATGAGTTGATTTCTTTCTTTCCTAAATCTGAAAACTCTCTCATTCTAAGGTGGACCATCGGAGATAGCTTTAGCAGTTTCCCAGTGTGTGCACAAAAGTTAGAGTTCCTCAGCTCTTCTCTAGACAATGGTCTGTTGGCACCCTTCATTACAGACGGGCTTTTAATAATCGCCTAATAGAACAGATTAATGCATCAGGACCAAAAGATCCCTTTGTAATCTTTGGATTTTGTATTTGTGCAATAACTCCTTGAAAACTGTATGACCTAATACTGTGAAAACTCCCTGCTTACTTACTCAGAATCCGGCAAGATCTCCTATTTTGTTCTGGCTTTCCTTGGGTGCCTGATGAATTGCCTGAAAGTGAGTGGAAATCTGACAAGGAAGGAAGGAAGAGACAAGGCTGAGCACAAGGAGTAAGAGCGAGCACAGGTGGCATTAGAAACTGCTCCTTAGCTGTCCTAAGTACAAGGGAAAGTCCATGACTAAAGCCACGGGGTCACATCCATCACCCCTCTCCCCTCCCCAACAGTGTGTGTGTGGCAGAGAGGAGCGCTCCTAACCCTTGAGGCAATGTTTACATGGATGTGCTTTAAAAAAGTATTTCATGAGTCTTTATGCCAAATAAAAATGTCCCTTCAGGAGCCCAGGCCAGTTAATTCAGAGTAAAGCTGTTTGTTCGAGGGATGATTTCAGCCCAGCTGTTGTCCACACCGCACTCCAGGGGGTTTGAGAGCAAAGGTCTGTGCACAGCTGCGGGCTGACGTCACTGCCTGGGGTTGCGCCTGCGCTTCAGATCCTGGTACTAACTGTGAGCAGTAAATCCTCCCTCTCAGGCTGACCCTGACCCATTTTTCCTTTCCCTCCCCCAGCCTTCCCTTCACCTTGCTCACAGTAGCCGGTGAAACTTAAACGCTTTTAAGCTTTGTTTTCTTTTTCCTTTTTCTATTTTTTTTGTTAAGACTTTATTTGAGAGAGAAAGGGAGAGGGAGCACAAGCAAGGGGAGGAGGATGGGGCCAGGGAGAAGCAGGCTTTGTGCGTAGTGCAGTGTGAGGCTGCTGAAAGAATACCGATAGGGGGCATGTGACTAATATTTCTACTGCCACATGGCATATTCCCAAGAAAACAACTCTACCTCGTTGGAAATTCATCCCAGAAACTGGCCAATTTCTAAAACTCTTATTCCTTCTACAACTGCAAAATCCTTACCAAAAGAGAGGTATGAATTAACAACTGACTTACCAGTACTCATCTTACATTAGTCCATGGCCACTTTGGGATACTGCTGACAGCGTATCACTAATTTCGCCTGTATTGAATGCCAGCGAAGGAAAACTGGGAAAGCCAGAAGTCAAGCTTCCTGAGAAATGGTAGAGATCTTCCAGGATTTATTATAATGGGGGTTGGTATGCATTTACGTGCAAGGTCTGCAGTGTATTGTCAATCATTATGTGTTTTCAGTAGTGGTGGTAAAAAGTAAGATGCTCCGCTTTTAAATTACACCTTTCAGATTACTTTGCCTTTAAAAATAACCCTTTGATATATTTATATTGCAGCTTTTTAAAAGTGTTTTTTCTAAAGTTAGTGTGCTCTGGTGATTTGTGTTCAACATATTCTCATACTTTGTTTCTATTACTCTATTTTTGAAATCAGCTCAAATTAGGTCGAAGTTTAAAATCCATTTATTTCTTCTTTCTAATCTTCCCTGTTCCTTCTGTGTCTTAGCTCCTCCCCACTGGCTGGCTACCCTTAGAGACCCCTTGGCCAATCGGAGCCTCCTCTCCTTATGGCCCCTGCCCGGATTGGTCAACACACAAAAGGGTGATCCCTTGGAAACCGGGTTCCTCTCAAGTACTTGTGTTACTTCTTGCTAGATGGTTTTGTGTGGGTTTTCTGTTTGGGTTTTTTTTTTTTTTTTTCCCCTGGTTTTTGTTTTTTGGTTTTGGGGGGTTTTATTTTGCTGCCAGTGACCATTTACTCTTGCTCCTATTTATTATTTACTTTTATACCATTACATTTGAAAATCTGGTCAAGAGAGAACCAGGTACTCTGAGAGTACCATGTTAGTATTTCCAGAGTTATCACAGCTATGCGTGAATGTGATGAATTCAGGACATTGTGCCCATGAAATATCTTCTCCCTTTTTCATCTCTTTTCAGTCACTGCTTCATCTACCTGTGAGAAATTAGAAAAAGCCAGGAATGAGTTGCAAATAGCTTATGAAGGATTTGTCCAGAAGCTAAACCAGCAGCACCAGACTGATCTATCAGAGCTAGAAAATCGGCTTAAAGAATTTTACACCGGGGAGTGTGAAAAGTTCCAGAATATTTACATTGAAGAAGCAGAGAAGTATAAAACTCAATTGCAAGAGCAGGTCTGTGCCTTTGGAGCCTGAGCATGTTCTTGGTTGGGGCTGTTTACTTATATTCTAATTGTGTGATGAGGACCTTCCTTTGAACTTCTCTTTATTTAAATGAGTGAAAAAGGGTTTATCAATTTTTTTCTCAGGACCAAAGCAATGCTGAGTGAAAGAAGGGAAGAAAAAAAAAAGTTTAAAAAAAATCCTTTATTGTGCAACCTGGAAGTAATCCCTTTGTGAGCATTTTGATGTTATACCGCTAAATGGTTTGCATTTCTTCCTTTTCAAAATGACACCTGACAACCCGTATTTTCCCACATAATAGCATATCATAAGCGTCTTATTAATTTCCTTGCTTCCTTTTAAAATCGGTTCTCCATTTAGTAAATATTTACTGAGTGCCTACTAGACCAGGCATGAGCTAGGGACTGAGGCTATAAAGACCAATATGACAGGCATGAATCGTACATGGTCCTATCACCATGAAACAGAGTCTCGTTCCTTGTGATGGACTTGGCCATTTCCATCAGGGAACCCTGGAGAACCTGTGTGTTGGTGTTCCTGTTCGGAGACAAAATGGAGAATTGGGATCCAGATCCAGGTTGGGCTGTTCTTTCCATGTGTTGGGCAGCCCTTTAACTTGAATACACACTATGTATCAAGTCTCCTAATACTGCTGCTCATTAGTCAAGATTTTTAATTGTTTTTTTTTCCCTTCTAGTTTGACAATTTAAATGCTGCCCATGAAACCTCTAAGTTGGAAATTGAAGCCAGCCACTCAGAGAAAATCGAATTGCTAAAGAAGGCCTATGAAACCTCCCTTTCAGGCAAGAATGCTTTTTTATTTTTTTAATAGACTCAGATCTAATGGAACAGCGTGATATGTTTTAAAACGGAAATGATTCATAACGTTCCCTTCCAGAGAATACCCTGTGGTATTCAGTTTGGAGTGTTTTTGCTTTCTTTTTGCATTGTTCATTGTTATTGCCCCTTAAGAGGCAAATAATAGTTTGTCACTGCCAGCCTGTTTAGAAATAGGATGAACTTTTAAAGAACGTAAAGGCCTTTTTGGTAGTAGTTGTTCTTTACCACTTGAAATCCTGGGAAGTTTAAAG
>CM053604.1:151440887-151462121 GCA_028646535.1 Procyon lotor
AAGGTATGAGGTGGTCAGTGAAACAGGCCCGATGAACTCTGAGTGGATATAGATGTCATGCAGAAAGTGAAGAGACAAAGACAATGACTGAGCCAACAAAGGGAGTGACTGCAAAGGATAAGAGAAAGCTGGTGGAGCCACAACGCTCAGAGGAGCAGAGGTTCCTAACAGAGGAGGAGACAATGAGGTGAGGAAGTGGTAATAGGCCAAGAACTTGACCTTGAGCGGGGGAGGGATGGTGCCCTTAGGAGACCATAGATTGTGGTTACAACAAAGAGGATGCTGTCATCAAAGAGGATGTTCTAAGCAGCTGGAAATACTGAAGATCTGCTGATCCCTCACACACAAGTAGTACCAGAGTGAGCAGTGGATGGAGAGAGGCAAGGGGTTGGGTCATGTCATGGGCAATTCTAGAAATGGTGGTACAGTAGAGGAGCCTTTAAGCATGCTGTGCCTCCTAATCTCCACCCATAGTTGGGAGCATCAATACCTGATACCGATGAGCTGGAACAGGTTACACTCTAGGCAGTGGTAGGAGAAGGCTTACCTTCCACGTAGAGCAGTTGGTACTTGACTGAGATCTGAGACTTGCCCCCAGCCTCCGCCTTGCAGTAGACCACCCCCTGGTGGTCAGAATGAGGTTGCAGATACACAAAGCCTCTCTTCACATCATAAGCAATGTCTGTTCCATTGGCTGGGATTTCCTTGGCAGGGAACTCCCTGTGGAGGGTGACTTTGGCAGACAAGACAGTCACTCGACAAGGAACCACAGCCTGCCGGTCTGGGTTCAGGTAGACAACGTCAAAGTAACTGGGAGAAGGTACAAAAAGTTCTCCTTTCTCTGCAAAGGGAAATATAGAGGTTTATTTATTCTGGAGAAACAAGGTAAGAGTACTCTAAGGATCTTACATTCTCAGGGCACAGAGAGGGAACTGGCAATACACTCGGATACTAAGTCCTTATACATACAAAAAGCTACTTTTTAATGCTTTTTCTTTTTTCTTAAAAATATTTCACTTCCCATTTCCTTAAAGGAAACAAAATACTAGGCCAAGCCCAAATCGGGTCCATGAATTCGCCTAAGTCACAGCCCAGAGGACTTCATTCCTGCCAAGGTCAATGGAAAGAGAATTAAGGACAGACAAGGAAGCCACTAGTCTCGGGTTCTGAGCTCTGCTTGTCTAACACTAGGCTGGGGAATTCAGTCAGTTTCTTATATCCTCCTGTTTGCCCTGAGGTCACTCTCCCGGTATTTTAAGTTCTAGCCGATGGCATTTGATCTTACAGAAATGAGAGAAACAAGGACTGGCTTGCCCATACATCCATTCCTCTGGATAGTCAAGGGACTGTGGGTTAGGGTTTTGTTTTTGGCATGGCACATTAAATCCTTTGTTTTCTGGATGACAGTGAGGGAATATTATGGTAATTGCTAAGAGAAATGTTTGAACTTAATTTTTTCCCATGTTTTTCCCCACTTTGTTCCTGAAACAGATAATTATTAGCTTTCTCCTTCACAAGCCCTCTTTGTGCCACAGTATGATATTTTAGGTTGGGGACAGAATTGCTAGACACAACATCAAATGTCTTCATGAGCAAGAGTTTTTCGTCATGAGTGTCAACTTCGCTGACACGGTCTTTCTCTGGCTCTGAGATCAAGAGGGAATGGGTCATGGCTCAGGGAAGTCTCCATCTTTTCCAAGGACTTCTATCATGCTGGGAGATTTGTGCCATCGTCATGATAGATTGACTTTCAGGCTTAGTTAAGGGGCAGCTTGTTCAATGTTGTATCTAAAACCCATGTGCTCACACAGAGTTAAGTCTCTATGGCCTTGGCTGTGTCAACTTAGTCTCTGTGCTTCCACATCCCTACTTGTAGAGAGAAGAATCTGGAATAGTAAAGATAGCTTTTGAGCAAAGGCCTTTAAGGAAAATTTCTGACTCTAAGATTTAGAAGCAACTTTTACTTAGGGATTTTTGTAGAGAAAACTAAACCAATAAACAAAGCCAGTGGAATAAGTGAACAATCCAAATTCCAGAACAAAAAATGTGGCCTTAATGTCTTGTACTATAAAAGTCTTTGAGAGAAGTGACCATACCAGTTGCTTTAATAAACCGAAAAAAATAGATTTGTAATTAGTAGATCCCATCTGCCAACAACAAAAAAACTTTGCTGAAGTTCATTTAAAAAATTTTAGATTCCAGGGGCGCCTGGGTGGCTCAGTGGGTTAAAGCCTCTGCCTTCGGCTCAGGTCATGATCTCGGGGTCCTGGGATCGAGACCCGCATCGGGCTCTCTGCTCATCAGGGAGCCTGCTTCCCCCTCTCTCTCTGCCTGCCTCTGCCTACTTGTGATCTCTGTCAAATAAAAAAAAAAAAATCTTAAAAAAAAAATTTAGATTCCATATGACGCCTACAAACATGTTTGTAGCTACTCAGGTGGATGGCAAGCATTATTGTGTTTAGAAAACTAAACACGTGGAAATGCAGATTTCCAGAAAAATAGGCTATAAATTAAAATCTAAATTTCAACAAACTCCATATTTAGCAAGGTACTCACGAATGTGGTTTTACTACGTGTAATTGGTGCCCAAGCCTTTGCTATGAGAAAACTTGACTGCTGCTAAGTTACATGCACATATTCATTTGAGGATAACTTATTGAGCTGTATACTAATACTTGGAGTAGTTTTCCTTGGAGGTATCATACTTAAAGTTAGGGGAAAAAAACCCTCTGATAGTGGCCCCCATAAAGATCAAATATATGTGCCAGTTGCTTCATCAGAAATTGCACAAAACAACAACAGTTAGGATGAGGCTTCACAGTGTTTGCAATCAAACTCTGGGAAACATACAAACAGAACGAAGGCCAGACGGTTCTCTGTGTGGGAAGTGGGGAAGCGTATGTTCTGAAAGATTCAGAGCCAGCAGTGGGAGGCTCAGCTTTCGTACCAGCTCCTGTTGGTCTTGCCAGCCCACCCATGCCTGAAAAGAGAAATGCTAAACCCTGTACTGAAAATCCAGTTGGCCTCTTGGCTTGGAGTTGAGAAAAGAGAAAATAATACAACACATTAGATCATGTCCCTTTTTGATCCAGGTTTCTTTAAAGTTGAGGTAAATATTTCAGCCTTCCTGTGACTCACTAGAGACCTTCCCGTAAATTAAGAATGAGGACCCAGCTTCAAAACTCAATGAGAGCCCTTAACCCTAGTGGGACCTTCTGCTCAAGAGAGGGCTTCCGTTCAAAATCTCAACTCAAAACCCAGTATCTTAGGAAGATGTGATTGTACCAATCATGGCAAGACATCTTTATTCTTCCTTTGAAATATGGTATCAGTTCTCGTCCAGAATAATTGCTAAGGGCACGTGGGCAATTCTGGGCAGCACATTCCAGAATGAGGATCCCGAGGGATTACCTGGGAACAGCTTAGCAATTCTGACAACACCAGTTAGGCTAGCTGGTGCCTTTCTGTTCATCAAGCTTCCCATCACCTTGTCCTAGAAATGGATCAGGGCAGTGAGAACATGAGATCCTAGGTCAGAAAAACAGGGGTGACTCTTTCTCCCCACTACCAGGCATGGAACACTGAACAAGTCGCCTCGCCCTCTCCAGCCTCAGTGTCAGCATCATAATTTCAGATGATAAAACATGGTAAAGTAGCTTCTCCTTATTTCCTGAGGGTGTGGTGATAATGAAAGGAGACACCTGTGACTCCAGAATCACAGAGCGCTCTGCTCATGAATCTTCTTGCCGGAGAGGAGCGATGCGGGAGGGACGGGGAAACACATGGGATTGTGATAAAGCATCCACAGATGGCCAGGGCCTAAGATCATCGGTGTCACAGTGGCTAAGTCAGTATAGGGTCTGAAAGGTGGAAGGGCCCAGGATGTAGACAGCTCACGAGAGCCCCAGCCTGGACACGAAGAAAGCATTCTGGCTTCACCTGAAATGTCAAGGCCAACGGCAGGACCAGGGGGTGGCAATTCTAAGATGCCTGAAAGCGGTTTCTCCCTTCTGAACCTGCTGGGGAGAACATCACGCCCCAAACTTCAGAGTGCAGACAGCTCTGCAGAGGAGGAAGATGGGCAGGCTATATGGCAATGCTTTCCCCACGGGCAAGTTTGAGCTGGCAGAACACAGCGGATGCTGCTCTGAGAAGAGGTTTCCCTCTGACCTGCATAATTTCAGGTACCCCCTTAGCACAGGGAGGGAGCTGGACCACACGGGCCACCACCCTTGGGAATCCTGCCCCCAAAACTTCAGCTCACAGTACTCCTAAGAACAAATGTTGCAGGGGAGGGCCTGTAGCTAAGCCTCTTCTGACTAGGGAGGCTCTAGAAAGGAGATCATCATAGGTCCTGAGGGCACCGGTGACCAAGAGTCTGCAGTGACACTGTCCAGTCGAGCTCTGGGCAGTGACCGCCATGTTCTCTGACTGCAGCGGCCATGAGGAGAGCCACCAGCCATGTGTGGCCAAGGATCACTTGAAATCTGGCAAGAGCCACTCAGAAATTGAGTTTTAAATTATTTAATTTTAAATAATTTCCATTTAAATCGAAATAGTCACACACAGGGGGGCCTGGGTGGCTCAGCTGGTTAGGCAACAGACTCTTGATTTCGGCTTAGGTCACGATCTCAGGGGGATGAGACTGAGCACGAAGCCTGCCTAAGCTACTCTCCCTCGGCTCCTCCAGGCCCCCTCCCCGCCCCCTGCTTGCACACATGTGCTTGCTCGTGCTCGCTCTGTCAAAAAAACAAATAGTCACACATGTTTAGTGACTATCATACTGGACAATGCAGGTACAGACTCTGGAATCAGACAGGGTTCAAATCCTGGCACCGCCGCTTACCTAGATGACCTTCAGGATGTTTTCCATCTCTCTAAACCTCCACTTGCCCATGAAAGCCACAGAGATGCTATCAGTCCTCTGGAGGGTTCCTGGGAGACTTGCATGAAATAACTGATATAACCCGCCAGAGCCTGGCCAACACGGAGCACTCTCACCGTCATTAGATATTTGGAGCCTCAGACTCTGGGCCAAGCCCCTCATTCCGAAGAGCCCCACCAACACCCCCAAACAGTTTACCTGTAAAAAAGATGTAGGTTGAGCCCGTTTTGGTCTCGTCCCTCCTGCAAACGTAGCCCTGGCAGAGCTGCCCCCAGCAGCTAAACTCCCCCGTGTCGGCCGCCGTGGAGTTGACAAGGGTCAGCTGCCCATAGCGCTCATGCTGCTTCATGCTGTCAATAAAAGCAAAGCCTGCTCACACCTGGCCTGGGCGCCTGGCAGCCCGCGCTCCAGCCTCCACTGTTCCCACGGAGAAGTCCCTGGTGAGTCAGGGCAGACGGTCCTCTCTCAGGGGCATAAACTACTAAAACCTTGCTTGAGGGGGGGGAAGTGTTGTAGGGGAGGGGAGTTGTCAGAGAAGCTTCTAAAAGGAAGCAAATAATGACAATTGTGTTTTCCAACTAGAGGAAATTCTGGAGTTTTCCCTCAGTAGCATCACTAGTACGTTAGCCCCACAGCCACAGAAACTCAGTCAAAAAGCCTTGGGCAGGTGGTTTGCTTTCAGCTTTTGCTTCTCATGAATTCATTTAAACAGCAGTCAAGGGGCACCGGGGTGGCTCCGTTGGTTAGATGGTTGTCCTCAGCTCAGGTCACGATCCCAGAGTCCCAAGATCAAGCCCCACCACCGGGGTCCCCACTCAGTGGGGGTCTGCTTCTTCCCCTGACCCTCCTGCATATGCTCTCTCTCACACACTCACTCTCAAATAAATAAAATCTTTAAATAAAGAGCAGTCAACATGAATGAAAGCAACACAGCATTATCCTGTATGCACAATCTCTTGGATCAACAAGGATAAATCTCCGAATATAAGCTTGGAATGTCTACGATGCCACATTATTATTAGAAAAATAAATACTTTCTTTGGGTAAAAATGCTTGGTAGCTAAGATGCTGAGCCCCAGTTGCACAGCCTACGTCTAGTACAATACTTACAACTTTGGGGCATTTAGCTTTTCCTCGGGCCTCACTTTTGTTTTCTCATTCTGTATCTCTTATATTTTTGTCTTCTGGCATGTGAATATATTTACAAACTGCTTCAGTTCCTTTGGACATGAGGGGAGACATAAATATTAAGACTGAACACTATTATTAGCTGATTGTAATGATAATTATATTGTGACAGGAGCCCAGATGTTGAATCAATGGAACAGATGTTTCCCCCGTGGCTTATGAGCCTCCGCATGTAGGAAGGTCAAAATAAATGGTTTTAATCTGAAGGATGCATCTCAAATACCCAAATGGTTAAACCCTCTGAGATCCCACAGACTTTTGTGATAGAGTTGCAATTCTCCTGTTGTATTTTGTAGCAACATCAGTGCGGTCACCATGTTAAATTTAGCACACAACAATAAGTCTGGTTGGTTGGTTCGTTCTAAATGCAGCCCTGCTCTGGTTCGTCACTGAATAGCTTTGCCCACCAGTTCTGCCACGAGGGGCCTCCGAACTCCCACTCCATCAACTGCCTCTTTCAACTAAACGGAAATCTCCCCTCCTTCAGGAAGCTTTTAATTAGAAGCAACTCCCGCTTTCTCCTAGTGATGTAATTAGCTCCCTGCTCTCTACCCCTCAGACACCCATGGCTTCCTGTTATTACAATGGATGGTAAAAACTTTGGAGGGCAGGGACTGTGCCATATTTGCTTTATATTTCCTAAGCAATAAATCTGTGCAGGGTACACAGTAAAGATTCCCTAGGAATGAGTGCATTGAAATTGAATTGAACCACTGGGTGGGAACTGGAAAGAATCTTAAAAAGAAGGCATCCATCCAGTGACATATGAAAAAAAGAAAAAAAAAAAAAAGGCATCTGGGTCCCAGTACTGTAGACGAAGAAACAGAGTCTCAGAAGTGACTTTCCTGAGACCCACAGCTGGGGGACACTAAGTCAAAAACTTAAGTCATTTAAGTATGTATGGAATAGCCACTTATTAGATAAGCAAATGCATGTAAACCTGCCTGCCACACCAGGTTCATTGTATTATTCTAATTATAGCTTAATTACATATAATTACAAGCTGGTAGTAATTACTGTGAATACCACTACAACAATGACAAGTAATACACTCCCAACATTGGAGATAGAACAGCAAATAAAAAAGAGTAGACCTCAAAGATATTACAATCCAAGTAAGGAGTTGAGGCCAAAGTACATGAAAGTATCAGAGAATAACTAAAGGGATATTCACAGCAAGAACAGTAGGAATTCTGAAAAGGGATTGATCCCCGTGGGTTGAAGAGACTGAAGGCAGCTTTGAGGAGGTGAGACAAGCTGGCCTTTTGAAGGCAGAGGTGGAGAGGCAGGGGAGCTCACTCACTCACTCAGGAAACTACAGCCCCAGGAGGGCTGGGACAGACCTGGTCTGCTCATTTTACTGCAGTGCCATGGGCTGAGTTCCCGGGGGGTGGGAGGCACTCATTACTGATTTGGGGATTTAATACATTCATCACAGAGGAGACGGAGGGAGGGGCTTGGGAGTCACGGGGCATATATTTGAGAAGAGGCAGCAGGGACCACCCTCAAGTTTGAGAAGGAATGTGATGGGCCACCTCAGCCAGGGCACGAGTGAGGAGAACAGGCGTGGGAGAGGCAGGAGGAAGAGGGGGAGGCTGAGAGCCTGTCCCTGTGATGAACAGCAAGCCAAGTGCTGAGCCAGGCTGGGTGTTGACAGGGGAACGGAAGCAAATTCAAGGCATGTTTCCTTGGGGGACATATATGACCAATGGGTATAAGACATAGAAGAAAGAAAGACACCAGTCATAACCACTTAATTCATATTTCTGTGTGTTAGAAAGAATGGTGTTTTAACCAACTGAGATGGAATCATTGAGAAAGGAGATTATGGTAGGCAAAATACGAGATCCACCACTGGAGATTGTGAATTTGTGATGAAATGTGGGTGCCTTAAGTGTGGGTGTCAGTTGATGTGGCAATTGGAAACACAAGCTGAGGCACAGAGGAGATGAAACAGCACCAGATTTGTATTTGGGGGAGTCATCTCCAGAGGAGCAAGAGGTGAAGCTAAAAGAATGACTTACCTCAACAAAAGAAAGCATAGAAAAAAGAAGATTGGGGACAAAACCTGGAGTCAAACTAGGGGCCCAAAAGGAAAATAAAATGTAGAGAGGAGAGAGAAGAATCAGGAAAGTATCATCAAAGAGAAGGATTCAAGAAATGGATGCTTAAAAGCTTCAGATGCCTTTAAGAGAGATTCATGACCACACACACACACACACTTCATTTCGCAGAATGAAAGGGGTTTGTTTGTTTGTTTGTTTGTTTTGCAGAATGAAAGTTTTTGGCAATGACCAAAAGTGTATTTTCAGTTGTGAGGATACAGCTGGCTTTCAAGAGATAAAAAATGAAAAGGTGGAGAGAAAATGGGAGTGGATGTCTTCCTAGGTGGACCAAAATATCTGACCACATTCCCCGTAGAGCTCAGAACTGGGGTGCAAAATCAGTATGTAATCGATAAATGTCCTGAGCACCTTCTGTGGACCCAACATTTGCTAGCACCGTAGTGACAGAAAGTATAAGATGCCATTCCTATCAGGAAAGTAATTGGGCACATAAAAATTTAGCCCTTGGGAATAACCCCACCACTATGAAATCTGCATGCTGTATCTTTAGCAGGATTGGGGGTGGAAGGAAGGAAATGCACTGGAAAACATTTCTGGATTTTTCCACCCCCTCTTGTATGCAAACAATATAAAACAGGAAACAAATTATTTAGCAGGATTACAGTTTAAATGCCTGGATTTAAAATGTCCATTTCTTCTAATGGTCTCACTTAGTCCAAGCAGCAGGCTACCCAAAGGGGTAGATAATGACCTAAGGCCTCTGGGGGCAGAGTCTACACAATGAAATGGAGACAAGGATTCACTGAGCCCTGCAAGGAACTGTGAGACATTTCACATAAGGACCCTCGCCTTCTCTTATAACCACTTAACAAATCCCCAGGAATGGGGACACCGGGATGGCTCAGTTGGTTAAGTGGCTGCCTTCAGCTCAGGTCATGATCCCAGGGTCCTGGGATTGAGTCCCACATCGGGCTCCTTGCTCGGCAGGGAGCCTGCTTCTCCCTCTGCCTCTGCCTGCCTCTCTGCCTGCTTGTGCGTTCTCTCTCTCTGACAAATAAAAATAAAAAATA
This sequence comes from Procyon lotor, assembly GCA_028646535.1. NCBI lineage: Eukaryota > Metazoa > Chordata > Mammalia > Carnivora > Procyonidae > Procyon > Procyon lotor. The sequence goes on from CM053604.1 coordinate 151,450,097, forward strand.
TTTAAAAAACAAAAACAAATCCCCAGGAATGGAACAGTGGATGGTGTAAAGCTTCAATGGAGCAAAAAGAGGTGCCTAAAATTTATATTTAAGATTAAGCAGAATTTACCCTAATTGGAGGCAGCTCTGAACATCCCAGCACACCTCGGTCTAGGTCTTTCTCTTCTAGACTTGGCCCACAGTGCGCTCAGTATTGGACAAGTCCAAATTTCAAAAAGTGTTTAAAAATTTAGGACAGTGGGGCAACTGAGTGGCTTAGTCAGTTAAGCACCTGCCTTCAACCCTGAGATTGAGCCCCGCGTCAGGCTCCCTGCTCAATGCAGAGTCTGCTTCTCTCACTACCCCTCCCCTGCTCCTGCATGCATGCTCACACAGACATGTTCTCACTCTTGCTCTCTATTAAATAAATAAAATCTTAAAAAAAAAAATTTAAAAATTAGGACTGTGTATGCGCATGAATGCATGTGTGTATGCCTTCCATTAGAGTTCTGTTGCCTTTACAAACAGTCAAGTCCCATCAATGGAGGCTTGAAGCTTCCAGCATGTTGCCCAGCCTACTCTCTTTTGGGGGTGGTTGGGGGAAAGGTGGTAAGGCTATGTCATGGGACATAGAAGAGGAAGATGATGGTTCTCAAAGTTAGGGACCACTGTGGATCTCACCTGGGGCAGTGACCAGGTAATGATGGTGGGGTTCAAGTCCCTAACCTTTCCCTAGACTCTACAAGCCAGGGGCAGGAGGCAAACTGTGGGTTACAAAATATTTAGTTATCAGTCCTGTAAACACTTAATGAGTGCAAATTAAATGGGAGGCTCCCAAGTGAACAGTAAGGGACACAATGTTATCTAAGTAGCTTCCTGCTCCAAGTTCCCCTACACAATATGCCATGGAAGTCCAAGGAGGGCAACCAGGAAAAACATCAGGGCTGAGAGAGTCTTGGGAGAAGGGAAGGATTTCAACATACATGAAGTAGTGGGTATTTATTCCAAGGGAAGGAGATCCCCTGAAAAGAGAAAAGGCACTTTGGTGCATGACAAACAGATGTCTCACTGGAACATAGGTGGACAGAGGTCTGGGGTGACACACAGCAGTCACATGAGGCATAAGATCATGGACTTTGGAGCCATACTGATGGAATTCAAACCCCAGCTCCACTAAGACCTTCAGACTCCTTGCCTGGAGCCCATGCCTTCCACAGTCTGGCCACACCTACTTCTTCAGACCTGAATTAACAAGAGTTAACGCTTAGGAGTCCGAGGCATCACACTAAGCCCTTTGATTAAATTCAAGACTTAGAATAGTGCCTGGCACAAGTAAGTGTTTATACATTTTGGATATTGCTATTATGATGATCCTCTAGTTCTCATGACCAATTAGGATGGAGGTATTACTTTTCCTCTTTTACTGATGAGGACACTGAAACTTAGAGAAGTACCTTGTCCACTGTTTTCCAACTGGGAACAGAAGAGCTTCTAATCCTAACATCACAAAGACTTAGTTTACAAATGTTTGTAAATGAAAAGGGCATGGATGTCTATCCTGCTGAAAGGAAATAAGCTGCAGGAATTTTGACTAAGAGATGGTGCCTAACTAGCTTTTAAATCCTATTAAATATGGACACATACACACACCCCAAACAAAAACATGGAAGATCTGATTAAATTAGCTGAGTAATATTCGTGATACCCCATTTTCTATTTACATGGCCAATTAACAGTTCAGTGAGTAATTGAAGGGAACAAGGGCAGGAAAACAACTGGTTATTAAACATCTACTATATAATGAACCCAAGACACACATTACTTTTTCTCAATCCCATGAGATGGAGATAATTAAACTAATAACAACAACTAAAATCTAAGTAGTGTTTAATACATGCTAAGCCCTGTTTTAGGGACGCCTAAGTGGCTCAGTCTAGGTTAAGCATCTGCCTTCAGCTCAGGTCTTGATCTCAGGGACCTGGGATCCAGCCCCAAATCGGACTCCCTGCTCAGTAGGGAGCCTGCTTCTCCCCCTGCCCCAACCCTAGCTTGTGCTCTCTCTTTGCTCTCTCTCTCAAATAAATAAAATCTTAAAAAAAAAAAAAAACCACTATATATTTTTTAAAGCCCTGTTTTAAGCCCTTTATAGATTTTGACCTATTTGATCCTCACAAAAGCTTTGTGAAGTTGGTGCTATTATCCCCCTTAAGTTGTAGGTGAGCAAATGAAGGCAAAAGAGGCTAGGTAATTTTCCCAATTAAGTGTTATAACCACAGGAGAAGAATTTGAAGGTTAGTTTAAATAGTTTCCAGGGCAACTCAACTAGCAGAACCCAGATATTCTGCATTGGAGACTGTGTTGCCTCTATTGACATAAAACAGAAGCATAAGAAATAAGGGGGAAAAAATGCAATCCAAAATTCTCCTCATTCAACATTCACTTCAAAAATTAATTATTTAGCTTCTACCACATGCAAGAAACTATGCCAAGCATCAAAGAAGACAGATTCATGTGTATTTGCTTGTTCATATTTCAAGTATTTGTACAGGGCCTCGTGTTTAAGCTTCTTCTTAAGAATGTGTCAGGAAATAATTGCTCCATGATATTCTGGGAATGGAGCCAAATCAACAAAGTATAAACCCTGGGAAACAGACAGCTGGTAAAACATATCAAAGTTTCACAGTTTGTGATTTAAAAAAAAAAAAAAAGGATAATGAAAAGAAATATGTATGAGAAATGAGTAAAAAACCAAATACGCAAAATGAGGAACAAAGTGAATATAGATTCAATGTCAAAAACTAAGCTGAAACATTTCTCCCTCCTTTCTTTCCTTCCTTCCCTCTCTTTTCTTTCTCCCTCCCTCTCTTCCCTCTCTCTCCCCCATCTCCTTCCTTCCACCCCTCCTTCTTTATGTTTGAGGACTATAAGGACCTACTCAAAACCCTTGCAATATAACTACCATATTTCTGTGCTAACAACAGGTTATGTTAATGTATGTGAATGGGACTCAAGACTTTTCTTCTAAAATGACTTATTCTTCTACATTCTTAAAAAAGAAGTAATAGGAGGGGATCAAGTTGACAGAGAAGAAAAACCCAGAGCTCACCTGCTCTCAGGATACAACAAAACTACAACTACATATAGAACAACTATCTCTGGGAACAACCTGAAGATTAGCAGAGCAGCTCCAAAACAATGATAGATATAAACGAAAAGCCACAATGAGATAGATAGAAGGGTCAAAGACATGGTCTACTCAGGACCCACATCTGGCCCAGTGAGGAGGTACTCCCTAAATAGTGAGGGGTTCAAGCTTCACATCAGGAACCCCAGCCTTGGGCACCTGAGATAGGAAGACAAGCCCCAATAATACCTTGCTTTGAAATCCAGAAGGGTTTAACTCCAAGAAAGCCAGAGTCTACAAGAAACCCAAACTCTGCTTTTAAAGGACCTGCACACAAATGATTCTCGCTGAGACCTAGCACAGAGGCAGCAGTTTGAGAAGTGCCTGGGTCATGAGAGATATTTAGTGACTAATTCTAGTGCATGGACTGGAGAGGCAAGGATCTGTAGGAACTTCATCTACAAAGTGAATTTCTAGTAGGTTCATTTTATTTTACGCTCCCTCTATCTACCTGGTCCAGCACTGGTGGGTGCCATTTCTGACACATGGCCATCTACCTTGCTAGCACCACTCACTCCACCTCCACATTCCCCTGTGGACCCATGTGACCAGCAGATGCCCCATTAAAGTGGCTGCCACTCTGCCACACCAGGCGGTGGCCTTGGCCAGGACTGGTACACTGCAATGTGACTCCCAGTATGCCCAGCCTTACTTGGCAGGTAACCTTGGCATGGACCATCACCCCTTGGAGTGAATCACATCCTCAGAAAGGGGAACCTACCACACTCACCAGCAAAATCACACATACCAGAATAATTACAAATCACAGCTGGTCCTCACAGCTTGCTGAACCAGGGGACATCCCCTGCTTACCAGCAGCCCAGCAACAGCTATAGCCCAGTCAAAGAAAGTGCATACAGACCACACAGGGGACACCCTGTAGTGCCTGGTTCTGATGACTCTGGGGGGATTGTTCTTCTGGGCCCCAGAGGACACATGCTACATAAGGCACTCCTCCAAGACTGAGAGACACAGGTGATCTACCTAATATATAGAAACACAGAGTCCGACAAAATGAGGAGACCAAGGAATATGACAAAACCTCACAAAAAGAACTAAATGGAGGAGAGATAAGCAATAAGCAATCTACCTAATAAAGGATTGAAAGTACGGTCATAAAGTTGCTAACTGAACCCAGAAAAATAATGGATGAACACAGTGAGAACTTCAACAAAAATAAATAAAATATTAAAAAGAATTCATCAGAGCTGAAATTTTAAAAATACACTAGAGAGAATCAACATCAGATTAGAGGATGCAAAAGAACAAATCAGTGATCTGGAAGACAGAGCAGTGGAAATCATCCAAATGGAACAGAAAAAATTTGTTTTAATTTAGTTTTTTTTTTAAGATTTTATTTATTTATTTGAGAGAGAGTGCACACACGAAAGAGAGAGCACAAAAATGGGGGTGCGGGAAGGAGAGGGAGAAGAAAGCTCCCCGCTGAGCAGGGAGCCCAACACAGGGCTTGATCCTAGGACCCTAAGATCATGACCTGAGATAAAGGCAGGCACTTAACCAACTGAGTCACCAGGGGGCCCTTAATCAAGATAATTTAAAAGACCTCTAGGCAACATTAAGCATAAAACATTCACATTACAGGGATCCCAGAGGGAGGAGAGAGAGAAAGGAACAGAAAACCTCTGTGAAGAAGTAATAGCTGAAAACTTTCCTAACCTGGGAAAGAAAACAGACATCCAGGTCCAGGAAGCAGAAAGAGTCCCAAACAAGATGAACCTAATGAGGTCCAAACCAAGACACATTTTAATTAAACTATAAAAAATTAAATATAAAGAGAAGCTTAAAATCAGCAACAAAAAAGCAACTAGTTACATACAAGATACATACATCAGCTGATTTTTAAATAGAAACTTTGCAGGGCAGAAGAAAAGGACATATATTCTGAGTGCTGAAGAAAAAGCTTATAGTCAAGAATACTCTTTCCACCCAGGTTATAATTCAAAATTGGAGGAGAGGTAAAGAGTTTCCCAGACCAACAAAAGTTAAAGGCATTACCACTAAATGAGTTTTATAAGAAATGCTAAAAGGATTCCTTTAAGTAGAAAAGAAAATGTCACAGCTAGAAGAAAATTACAAAAGAAAAAATATCAATGATAAGACTAAATGTATAGTAAAGATAGTGGATGAACCACTTATAGAGTTAGTATGAGGGTTAAAAGACAAAAGTAGTAAAATCAACTATACCTACAATAATTAGTATATGAATATACAAAATAAATATATGTAAAATACGATGTCAAAAACATAAAATATGGCAAAGGAGAATAAAATTTAATACTTTTAGAATGCATTCAAACTTAAGTGACCATCAACTTAGACTACTATATAGATTGTTATACACAAACCTCATGATAACCACAAACCAAAAACCTGTAACAGATTAAAAGAGAGAGAGAGAAAGGAAACCAAACATAACACTAATTAAAATCATCAAAACACAAGGGAAGAGACCAAGAGAAAAAAAGGAATAAAGAAGAACTACAAAAACAACTAGAGAAAAATGGCAATAAACATATACCTATCAATAATTACTTTAAATGTTACTGTACTAAATGCTCCAATCAAAAAACATAGGGTGAGTGAATGGATAGAAAAACAAGACCCATCTATGTGCTGCCTATAAGAGACCCACTTCAGACCTAGAAGCACATATGGACTAAAAATGAAGAGATTTTAAAAAAGACATTCCATGAAAATGGAAATGAATAGAGTTGGCAGAACAATATTTATATCAAATTTTAAAACAAAGACTGTAACAAGAGACATAAAAGGGCATTATATATTGATAAATGGATCAGTCCAAGAAGATGTAATGTTTATAAATATCTATGCACACAATATAGGAGCATTTGAACATATAAAGAAAATATTAACAGACATAAAGGGAGAAAATGACCGTATTATAATAATATTAAGTGACTTAAATATTCCATTTACATCAATGGATAGATTATCCAGACAGACATTAATAAGGAAACAGTGGCCTTAAATGGAACATTGGACTACATAAACTTCATAGATATATACAGAACATCAAAAAACAGCAGAATGCACATTTTTTATGTGCACAGGGAACACTCTCCAAATTAGATGACATATTATTAACAAAATAATTCTCAATACATTTAAGATGGAAATCATATCAAGCCTCTTTTCCAACCACAACAATCTGAAAGTAGAAATTTTCACAAGAATAAAACTGGAAAAAACACAAATGAGGTTAAACAACATGCTACTAAATAATCTGGGTCAATGAAGAAATCAAAGAGGAGATTTAAAAATACCTTGAGAAAATGAAAATGGAAACACAATGTTCCATAATTGATGGGACACAGCAAAAGCAGATTTAAGGGGGCAGTTTATGACACAGATTACCTCAAGAAACAAGAAAGATCTCAAATAAACAATATAATCATACATTTAAGGTAACTAGAAAAAGCATAACAAACAAAACCCAAAGTAGTAGAAAGAAGAAAATAACAAAAGGAGAACAAAAATAAATAAAATATACACAAAATAATGGGGGAAAAATCAATGAAACTAAGAGCTGTTCCTTAGAAAAAAAAAGAAAATGGATAAACCTTTAGTCAAACTCATCAAGAAAAGAGAGACCTCCCAAATAAATCAAAAATGAAAAAGGAGAAGTTACAACTGATACTACAGAAATACAAAGGATTGAAAGAGGCTGCCATGAATAATTATATACCAACAACTTGACCAATCTAGAAAAAATGAATAAACTCCTAGAAATATGCAATTTTCTAAGACTGAATCAGGAAGAAATGAAATATCTGAACAGAATCATTACTAGTAATAAAATTAAATCTGTAAAACAAAAACCTCCCAATAAATTCTAGGACCAGAGAGCTTCACAGGTGAATTCTACCAAACATTTGAGGAGAGTTAACAGTATACTTCTCAAACTATTCCAGAAAAATGGAAGAGGAAGGAATGCTTCTAAATTCATTTTACAAGTCCGGTATTATTTTGAAAACAAAACCAGTCAATGACACAATTAAAAAAAAAAAAAAGGAAACAAAACTATAGGCCAATATCCCTGATAAACACAGATGCAAAAATCTTCAAGAAAGTATCAGCAAACCAAATTCAAATATACCTTAAAAGAATAATACAACAATTCCACCTGTAGGAGTAAATCACTGCTACCCATCTGTTTACTGTAGCAATGACTCAGATAGAAAAAGTGAGAAATAACCTCAAACTCTAACGATAGAGATTTAGTTAAACATATTATGGTTTTACAGGCATAACACAGAAACACATTCATGATATGTTAGGGAAAAAATTAATCATAAAACAGTTTGTACATTTTGATATAAATATTTTACCTATAAAAACAAAACTGGAAACTTACACCTAAAGGGACTAGAAAAAGAACAAAGTACAAAGCCAGTAGAAAGAAGTAAATAAAAGATTACAACAGAAATAAATAAAATAAAGATTAAAAAATAGAGCAGATCAATGAAACTAGGAGCTGGTTCTTTGAAAGAATCAATAAAATTGGTAAACATTCAGCTAGACTCATCAAGAAAAAAAAGATAAATAAAATCAGAAACAAAAGAGGAGAAGTAACAACACCCCAGAAATACAAAGGATTATAAGAGAATATTATGAAAAATGATATGCCAACAAATTGGGCAACCCAGAAAAAAATGGATAAAGTCCTAGAAACATGTAACTTTCCAAAACTAAACTGGAAAGAAATAGAAAATTTGAACAGACCAGCAAAGACATTGAATCAGTAATTAAGAAACTCCTAACAAAAGTCCAGGACCAGAGATCTTCACAGCTGAATTCTACCTAAGATTTAAAGAGATCATACCTCTTCTTCTCAAATTATTTCAAAAAATACAAGAGGAAGTAGAGCTTCCAAATTCATTCTATGAGGCCAGTACTACCCTGATACCAAAATGAGGCAAGGACTCTACAAAAAAAGAAAACCAAAGGGAAGTATCTCTGATGAACCTAAGAGCAAAAATCCTCAACAAAATATTAGCAAACCCAATCCAACAACATATTGAAAAAATCATTCACCATGATCAAATGGCATTTATTCCCTGGATTCAAGGATGGTTCAATATATGCAAATCAATTCAACCTGATACATCACATCAACTAAACTTAATCATCTCAACAGATTCAGAAAAAGCATCTGACAAAGTACAATATCCATGATAAAAACTATAGTAATAAAATAGATTTAGACAGAAATATATAATAAATACAATAAAGACCATATATGACAAACACACAACTAATATCATACTGAATGGTGAAAAACTGAGAATTTTTCCTCTAAGATCAGGAACAAGACCAGATGTCCACTCTCACCACTTTTATTTAACATAGTACCGGAAATGCTGGTCACAACAATCAGAAGAGAAAAATAAATAAAAAGCATCCAAATGGGTAAGGGTGAATTAAAACTTTCACTATTTGCAGATGACATGATTTTATATATAGAAACCCCTAATGGCTCCATAAAAAATATAAAAACAAAAACAAAACCATACTAGAAGTGATAAATAAATTCAGTAAAGCCAAAGGATAGAAAATTAATATATAGAAATCTGTTGCATTTATCTACACTAATAATAAAGCTGTAGAAAGAGAAATTAAGAAAACAATCCTATTTATAATTCCACCAGAAATAATAAAGCTGTAGATATCACAATCCTGTATCTCAAGATATACTATATAGCTGTAATAATCAAGACAGTATGGTACTGGCACAAAAAATAGACACATAGGTCTTTGGAACAGAATAGAGAGTTCACAAATAAACCCACATTTACATGGTCAATTGGCCTATGACAAAAGAGGCAAGAATATCCAGTAGGTAAGAGAATGTCTCCTCAACAAATGGTTCTGGAAAAATTGGACAGCTACATGCAAAGGAATGAAACTGAACCACTTTCTTACACTATACACAAAACTAAACTCAAAATAGATTATAAGATCCAAATATGAGACATGAAACCATCAAACTCCTAGAAGAGAACATAAGCAGTTATTTCTTTGATAGCAGTCACAAAAACATTTCTCTAGATAGGTGTCCTCAGGAAACAAAAGCTAACTATTGGAACTACACCAAGAGAACCATCAACAAAATGAGGCAAACTACCGAACAAGAGAAAATATTTGCAAATGATATATCTCATAAGGGAGTAGCATTCAAAATATATAAAGACCTTATACAACCAACTCAACTCCAAAAACCAAACAACCTGACAACTAAAACATGGGCAGATGACCTATATAGACATTTTTCCAGGGAAGACATACAGATGGTCAACAGACACATAAAAAGATGGGCAGCATCTCTAATCATCAGGGAGATGCAAGTCAAAACCACAATAAGGTATCACCTTACACCACTAATAACAGCAAGAATAAAAAATTGTGTTGGTGAGGATGTGGAGGGAAAGGAACCCTCATATAATGTTGGTGGGAATGCAAATTGGTGCAGCCATTGTGGAAGACAGTATGGAGACTTCTCAAAAAATTAAAAATAAAATCACCGTATGAGCCAATAACTTCATTACTATTTACCCAAACAAAAACATTAATTCAAAAGATGTATGCTTCCTTATGTTTAATCCAGCATTATTTATAATAGCCAAGATATGGAACCAATCCAAATGTTTTATCAAGAAATGAATGGATAAAGGAGATGTGGTATATATACAATGGAATATTACTCAGCTATAAAAAAAGAATGTGATCTTGCCATTTACAACAACATGGATGGACCTAGAGGACATAATGCTAAGTGAAATAAGTCAGAGAAAGACAAATACTAGATGATTTTACTCATATGTGGAATTTAAGACATAAATGAACAATGAAAAAAAGACAAAAAATAGATTCTTAAATACAGAGAAAAACTTCTGGTTGCCAGGTATGTGAGGGATGACTAAAAGAGTGAAGGGATTAAGAGTACACTTAGGATGAGCACTGAGTAACATACAGAACTGGTGAATGATTACATTGTACACTTGAAACCAATATGACACTATGTTAGTTGTACTCTAATAAAATAAAAGTAAAACTACAAGAGTCTTTGCCATGGTGTTAACAGTGTATCCTGGGACTTTTAGTAACCTCTTTTTACCCATCTATCATTTCCAACTTTGTGAATTATATAAGCGTCAACTATTTTGTAATAACAAAATCAAAACGACAATAAAATCAAAGCAACTTAAACCTCTTACAAAACTTTAGAACAGAAATGTGTGATAATGGTTGGCTCATTGGTAGTTTAAAAATCTGAAGGTGAGTTTGTTGTTGTTGTTGTTGTTGTTGTTGTTGTTGTTGTTTTAATCATGTTGCCTTTCTAGCCTGTGGATTCCAAAAGACAGGAGCTGTAGAAATTTATTTGGAGATCCAAAAAATCCAGTATATTATTTTGTTCTGATTTAAAAAATTACTGCCAGTTGGAGTGTAAAAATAACTGAGCGCAGTGTGACTTTGTTCTCTTGCGCAGGTAACCTGTCCAAGCTACACCACCTCCCTGGAGCTTATACCTGGCTTCCCAGGCACCCAGATCTCATTCAGCCTCCCCTCTCTTCTGGTTCCCACTCTTGGCTTTGCTATTTTTTTCTGATGGAGCCACAACTCCATCTGTCACCCAGATTGAATCTTGATATCAACTCTCCGTGTTTCCATCCCCTATATTTAATCAACCAACAAATTGATCCTTCCAGTAAAAATGTCTCTTCTATCCCCTTCAGATGCTCTATAAAACTGTCAGATATATTTTCCTAAAAACCATTTTATTATTACCTCCAACTTTACAATAATAGCAGCTCCCAGAGCAAAGCGAGTCAACTGTGGACATCTTGGCTTGGTATTCAAGTCTCCCAACACCGCCATCATTTACCACCCCCCCCTCCACACAACCAAACTCCTCACCTACCCCAAACACACTGGGTTATTTCCATCCCAGTCTTCTAGCCATCTCTTTCCAACTGAAAGCCTCTCTTACTTGCCATCTGGCCCAAACGTGGTTATTCTTCAGAGCTGTATTCTTAGGAAGATCATTTATATTCAGTAGCATTTGTAAAATGGTGATATTAATAAGAAACAGGCCCAAAGTAGAGTCACTTAGGTAAAGTCCCACCAAGACTTAACACCTAAACTAAATGTAACTTCAGCCTCTTCTAGGAGTGGAATGTTCAACTGGAATTTCTCGATAAGCACTAGTGAGGTCATCTGTATGATAAGACCTCCTGCCATTCCCCCTGAGGAAAGGAGACCAAGCTTGAAACAATCCTTTATCTTCTTTTGTTAATAATGTCCTTGTTGCCACTCCCCTCATTTCTGCTTATAAAAGCCTTCCATTTTGTAAAACTCCTGGGAGCCTCTTCTGTTTGCTACATGAGATACTGCCTGATTCATGCATCTTTGAGTAAAGCCAATTAGATATTTAAATAGACTTGAATTTTTTTCTCCAAAATATATTTTTTCAGTGTTACAAGATTCATTCTTCATGCACCACACCCCATGCTCCATGCAATACGTGCCCTCCTCAATACCCACCACACCCCCCTCCAAAACCCTCAGTTTGTTGCTCAGAGTCCAGTCTCTCATGGTTCACCTCTCCCTCTGATTTCCCCCCATTCCCCTTTCCCTTTCTTCTCACAATGCCCTCCATGATTTTATGTTCCACATGTAAGTGAGACCATAAGATAATTGGCTCTCTCAGCTTGACTTATTTCACTCCACATAATCTCTTCCAGTCCCGTCCATGTTGATACAAAAGTTGGGTATTCATTCTTTCTGATGGAGGCATAATATTCCATTGTATATATGGACCAT
>CM053604.1:151462621-151478477 GCA_028646535.1 Procyon lotor
CTGTGTGTCTGGTCGGATGTTAGCATTTTCCAGTCCAGAACTTTAAGTTGGGAGGAGTGGGTGGGGCACAGGACATCTCTTTGATGCCCGGTTCCTCTGAAAACAATAAATAGCCTTCCAGAGAGAAGGGAGGGCTTCTGGCTTCTCACTGGACCATAGTGGGCGACAGCTCACCCCACCCACAGGCAACACAAAGGGAGAGCAGCCCAAGCCCGGACAGCTGGCTCCAGGCCAACCTAATTCTTTACAACATCGCAAAGGAGTGTGGTCTGGAGGACATTTTTAATGGAAAAGAAATGGATGTTAAGTGTTTATAAACAGCAGAATCCCACTGTCCAGAATGAATCTGCGCAGATTTTGGTAAATATTGTAATATTCTAATGTTGTATTGAGCAAGATGTCTTTTTTTTTTTTTTTGCCTTGCTTTATTTTATGTTAGTCAAGTAAACATAACACAAAATTGACCATTATAATTACATTGACCATTTTTAAGTACACAGTTCAGAGGCAGTAAGTACTTTCATATGGTTGTGCAGGTTTCTATTTAATTCAAACTCACTTTCCTTCAAAGCTCATTTTGCTATATTTTCTGAGCAGAACAAATGATGAGGTTTCTTGAAAATTCTGGGGCTCTCCCTTGGCTGTTGGATTTACCTGGATGTGCCATTTGGGTCCAAATTGCAGTGGGAAATAGAAGCATATATTGCAACCAAACTCTGATGCTAACCTTCAAATGAATTTCTAGCCCAGAAAACAGTTGAATTAAAAGTAAATAGTTGGGGCGCCTGGGTGGTTCAGTTGGTTAGGCATCTGACTCTGGATCTCAGCTCAAATCTTGATCTTGGGGTTATAAGTTCAAGCTTCATGTTGGGCTCCCTGCTAGGCGTGGAACCTACTCAAAACGAAAAACAAAACAAAAAACAAAAGAAAAACCTCACCCAGCTCTACAGGTACAGCTTTCTCTTCTCAGACTCAATGGCGCCAGTGCCAGGTCTTCCAACATTTCCCCAGAGGTGGATTGGTGGGGGTGGCAGGATACAAGACTTCTCTGGGCGTACTTAATGTTCTGACAGTGTTCAGGTTGTGGAAAAACACAGCCCTGCAGTGTTCAAGACACGGGTGGGGAGGGCAATAATAGAACGAGCCGCATTGTGGTGTTGTCAGGATGGAATGAGGTCATGCAAGTAACGCTTGGCATACACAGTAAGCCATCTCAATAAAGATGAGCTATTTTTATGCAGAAGACTGTAGAAGAAAAACAGCCAGTTCCTCAGGAATTTTGTCTTTAAAAATTGTCGTAGTCATTTATCTCCATCTTGTACCAACTCTAGATGTCTGTAATGCTGTGGAGTGCTTGCTTACACTCAGACTCACAGTCCTGAGTACTTGGAGATCCAGCTACCCCCAGTCTACTAGGCATTAAGGTGGAGAAATGGGTTGAATGAATTACACAGTCTTAGGGAAAATGTTTCCTGCTCTTACTTAAAAAGAATGTTTTGTCAACCAAAGCATTTAGTTTCTCGATTCTGATAAGGCTGGGTTTGATTATCCCAGAGGTGTTGCATGGTATTAAAATATAGTAAGATTACAGTAAAGTCGAGTTAATGCATCAAAGCAAAGACACTATAGGAATATCTCAGTACTACTTTTGATGATAATTTTGGAGACTCTGTTGCAAAATGGGGCATTATTTATAGGATGACATTAAAGGATTGCCTGTATTTTACGAATGAAACCCTGCTTTAAAAAAACCTGTATACCTACCACATATAAAAAATGTAGGTACGTGTGAAATCTGGGATTTAATGAGCAAAAACTGAAAGTGGATGTTAACATAGCATGATCATCTGCCAAGTATTTAAATATGTAAAATGTAAATAAAACCATTTTGAAAGGTATGTTAGAGCAGGAAACAAGAAAAGGGGAATAAAGGATAAACCATGAGGTGGGTAATTTTATGTTCGCTGGTACATAACTGTATAGAATGGCACATTATAAAAACCAGCTAAGCTGAGATGTTAGAGCTTTGCCTCCAGGTTTTGGGCTCATCTCCCAAAACAGCAACACCCTCTAGTGTGGCCGCTGGCCACAGGTGGGCAGGTGTGAAGTCACTGCACTTAGGAATCTGCCCAGATCCTTGACTGTCAGCTCCTATCACTCTACATTTCCAGACTATTCACTTAGCCCTGTGGCCTCAGGATCCACCCCTTGCTTGTGTTTTACTGAGCAGATCCTTTGTTCATGTGGTCTTTGGGGCTTAATCTTGACTTTGTCCTGGATTCTGCCTTTCAGATCACATCCTACGGTGGCATGCCTTAATTCTGACCCCACCCTAACTCCTAGTAGCCAGGTTCCATGATGCCTCACTTGCCTCAGAGGGAAGGTCTGGTGGTGCAAGCTCACACTTCCCCATTAGAACCTTGCTCTTCTTTATGGACTTGACATTGTAGGTGGGACCTTGTGTACCAACCAAAAATGATATGAGACAAAATGCCCTTATACATTTATTTACATAGGTGGCTCCTGAAATGGTATGAGACATTGTGATCAGCTAGTGGCCATCCTGGGGGGAGATGAGGGACCACAGCCATATGTGTAAAAGCAGGAGGGGTGACTAGAGCACGTGTGTCGCAGCTTGAGACTAATAGGTGTTCCGCTGAGCAGAGTGTGTGCCAGATAGAATTACCGGTAGTCTAATTTATAAAGATGGTACCACTGTGTCAGGAAGGCATATGTGAAAAAAACAAAGCAAACAGAAGTGGTCCAGACCACAGAACCTTTTGAACTAGTGGGATAAATGACATGCATCCCATATATAATAACACAGCAACTATGGACGGTTTGTAGTCAAGTGTGAGTATGTGGGGACTGATGGGAAGGAGAGAAGGTAACTGTCAGCAAGGGCTAGAGTAGCAAATCAATTCACTGATTAATTATTTGACTGCAGGAGACTGGCCTTGAGGATAAGACAGAGAGATGGGGAAAGAAGAGCTTAAAATCTCCCCAAGGGATCAGCCTGTGCCATCAGCTTGAGGAACCCCTGATTCAGCCCGGATCCTACATTTTATAAATGATTAGGTTAGATCCTCAGAGGTTAAACTAGGCTTGACTCCAAGTCCCTATGCCCCTCTAGTCTCAAGAAGGCAGTCTGTGTGTTCAGGCTTGCCCAGATTCACCATCCACATGGCATGAGTGTGAGTGGGCACCTTGAAAACGTTAGCAAGACGGGAGATTTGGTGGGTCCCTCTCTGCTGTGAATTCCTCATGCAGGGTATGAATGGAGCCTGGCCCATAGGCTCTGCTTTCACTATTATAACTTGGCCATAACACATTCACTGTGGCTGTACGCCAGCAGATTAGTAACCCCCAGCTTGTTTTCCTAGCAAGGGTGGTGGAGCCTGGCTCCATTGTCTTGGGCTCCGCCTCTTCCAGGGGCTATTCTTCCCTAAAGATGTGGCCTTGACCGCTGAGCTAAGCAGAGCTGGTGGATCTTTTTCTCATGCTATGCAGAGAAGTGCTAATGGGCTGGCTTGCTCTACCCAGTATGATTAGAATTGCCAGAAATAAAGTAATGTGAATTGTTAACCTAAATAACCTATACCCCAGAATCATTCGGTTGCCAAGTCTGAAAGATGACCTGGTCAGAATGACATGACAACAATAATTCGCTATTTCTACAAGTTTCTCTGTATGGCGGGTGCACATCTGCTAAGCTTATCCCCTACCATCATCCATCAGCTTCCTCTAAGTCACACATGTGGTCGGAATTTGGTTATGCATTGGAAATAATACACAGGTTTCCTTTCTAGTGCACAGTGGAAAGCATGCCAAATTTTGTTTCCTAGGGAGTTCATTCCCTCCCAGCTCTGACTCTACCTGGCTATGTGACCTTGGGTGAGTCACTTGATCTCTATAAAATGAAGGACCCAACTAGATGATTCCTAAGGTACCTTGTAGTTCAAAAATGACTTCTGACACTTCTACTTAATTCAGGGCAGACTACACAGGACCAACAAGTAAGAACCTTGAACTCAGTTTCACTCATTGAATTCTGTTCCTTTCTGCTCAGTCACCTATAACTGTCGTCTGAATAGCATTATGCCAGGCAGAAGTCTATGGGGAATATAGACAAACATGGTTTCTGGTTAGGAAGAGATCACTTCAATAGAAGTAACAGAGCATTGGAAGTTACGTGCTGCAAATGCTATGTGAAAAAGGCATTAAGTGTAGGATGTGAGAAGCTTAGATTAATGTGTACTGGGGCCACATCAACAGCTCCTAAAATTTGTGAGCACTTAGGCTGTGCCATTCCTTCTAGAATCTCATACATTTATTAATTTAATTCTCATAACCCTACAAGGTAGGGACTATGATTACCCCATGTTTCAGATGAGGGAACTGTACAGTAAGATTAAGTAACTTGTTCAGGGTCACAGAGGTATTACCAGGTAAACTGGGTAGATCCTAGGACTTGGGGACTTGATCCAGACAGACTCAAAGGAGTTGGCAAGTTTTGTTGATCTTGTCACAAGAATGAATTTAAGGACAGACATGCAACATAGCACAGTAGATGAATAATATGAAAGGGAAAGTTTATCAAAGTGAGAATTACACTTTGAAGATAGACTGCTTGAGACAGAGGAGAGAGAGAGTGCGCACGCGCACTGTGCCCACAGGGTATGGGTTTCTATCTTTTATCAACAGTTGTTGTTGACTGGCGCCTGAATAGCTATGAGAGCAGGGAAGCAGAGTTTTGCACTTCTTCCTGATTTGATCGAGGGTTTCCTCTCATGACATCTGCCATTTTGGGCTTGTCTGGTTTGACCTGGCTTCTTGTGGAGTGCTGCCGAGACAGGCCTCTGACCTTCTGGATAGCTGGCCATGACTTTCCCATTGCTAACATGTGGCTATTCTGTTAGAGCCTAACTGTCTACTTTAACAGAACCAGTAGTAAGGGGTGGAGGCAGGATTTGAACCAAGGAAATCTGACTCCTGAATGCATGCTCTCAACCACTCCTTAAAGAACAAAAATGCAGGCAGCTTTTTATAGGCAGAAGGGCGTGGCATAGGAAGCTATTAGCAAAAGAAAAGAAAGGATTTTGGGGGGCAAGGTCACCATCTCTTGGGGAATGGCAGAAGGTCTTATCGTACAGATGACCTCACTAGTGCCCCTCAGGAAATTCTAGATTCATTAGTTAAAAATTCCACTCCAGGAAAAGACAAACTACGGTTAGGTTAGGTCCTAAGTCTTGGTGGGACTTAACATAAGTGACTCCATTTTGAGCCTTTTGTTTCTTTTTAACAATTCCCCCCTTTTGATCAAACTCAGCCTGAGAGATGGGATAAAGATTTAAGGCACTAGCACCACTCTCAGCCACCATGTTGTAGTTCTCAAAACTTCTGGTGATCCTATTTTTGCTGAATCTCTGTGATATTCACAGGTCATGACCTCAGGCTCATAGTGTTTTCGTCAATCATCCTCTTCATACCTTTTCTGACATTCCAGTCTTAGGGAGATTTTTGCTTGGTCATTAGTGGCTGCAAACGTGCATTTAAAGCTTTTGAGGGAATACAACATGCCAGAGAGATTGTGATGATAACTGGACGCAGGTTTAATTCCCAAAGTTTGGAGTGCACTTTGGGTCCCCAGGACTCAAACTAAAGGGAGGAGACCTCTGTAGAAGGAGTTCCCCTTTGAAGCCTAGTGGCTTGCTCGGTGATCTTATGTAACTGAGTTTCAGCATCCCCGGAAGTGTTAACCTAGACACTGCAGGTGCTATTGGCTACAGCACACACACCTTACTGCTCAGCTGAAAGATAATTATGTTACCAAGAATAACACTGGCCAGAGAGTCTAAGGATCTTTATTGGACCATTAATGTCTTGGCAATGGAATTTGAAGTGTCCCCAAGAGTTAAGGAGAGGTTTCTGATCATATTCTCATTTGTGTTTATTCCTAAGCCAAGGGTCAGTTAGGTTTTTAGTGCATATGGGAAGAGAATCTCCTATCCTGAAATAAAGTCATCCTAGGTGCCTCACAGAGATGGGCTAGTGAGATCTCTTGAAATTAGTGGGGGCAAATCGGATCTGGATAATCGTGGAAATGTGGGGGTACACGTGTACTAAGATTTACATATGTAAATATGTCTAACTGGAAACATACTTTTAAGGTGGGTTGATTGTAGTTTGCAGCGACATTGGGAATAGAGAAAGTGGTCACAGGAAAGACCAGGGAATCTTATACCATGACAAATCCAGCAATCCGAAAGATTATCCCATTAGGATGTAGCCCTGGGAGATATAGATGAGGGTATTACCTCTCAAGGCTAATGACAGAATAAAGAAAAAGGAGGACTTCTTATTGAGTTAAAGTATGAAACCTTGATCTGGCATCTTGTGCAGAAATAGTCTACTTTGATGTCAGCTACTTCTCTTCTTTGTCAGTTTCATTTGTAACATCTCTACAGGGCCAAATATGTCTATAGGCCAAATAAAGAAGGCCAGCTGGAGACTTCTTTAGCTATAAGATGAGAATCCAAGGCTCAATGCCTTCTAGTTTTGCAGCAGTGTCAGTGGTCAGAAGCCCTTGGTAAGGTCCCTTCCAACGAGGCTCAAGGACTGTCTTCTGTTGATACTTCGAGAATACTCAGTCATCAGGCTCTAGACTGTGACCAACAGGATCCTTGGAATTGGGAATCAGGAAAGCTTCCTAACGATATTAGCTTGAACATAAGACATTAAAGACATGCAGTAGGTGGTCATACTAGCATGAGAGAAGAGGGATCAGAAGAAGTTGTATACCAATAGATGTTGGTCTGCTAATAACTATCTTGTATGGAGTGAGTTTATGTTTTTAGAGGATGTTCTGTGAATGGTCAGCAAGACCAAAGGCAATACCATAGGCCAGAGGAGTCCAGTAGCTTTGGAAAGGTCAGAAATTTTAAATTTGAGAATCCCATGAGTTCTCTTGACCTTGCCTGATGATTGAGGATAATAGGGACAGTGATAATTCCAGGAAGTATGTAAACTTTTCCTTAAGGCTTGTATGATTTTCCCAGTGAAGTGGGTGCCTCAATTATTGGAAATTGTGGAAAGCATACCCCAAGTGGGAAACACGTTTTCTAACAGTTTCTTTGCCACTATGAGGGATTCAGCTTTGCAGTAGTGGAAGGCTCCAACCCATCTGGAAAACACATGTACAATAACAACATATTGCTAGCCCACACTAAGTGTCAGTCAAATGAAGCCAGCTGAAGCTGTTCAAGGTGTCCAAAGGGGGGAGGTCTGAAGCCTCTGTGAGCAAAAGTTCTTTTCAGGATTATGGTTCTTTCAGGTCAGACAGTGCTGGTAGACTGTTTTGGTAATTTTATAGACATCTCCCTGTTACAGATTTGGGTGTCGCCTTAGTGCTCAGGTTCTTGGTCGTGCTGCTTCAAAGAATGAAGAGGCAGAGCAGACGAAGAGTGGCGGGCAGCAAAGCACAGTTTACGGAGTGAGAGTACAAAGCTCGCAGCCAGAAAGGGGAACCCTAGAGGATTGCCCTCAGAATTTCTAAGTTTGGGGGCTTTTAGGAGCTCTTTTGTGGGAATATCTTAGGCAATCAGGGTGTGTTGGGTCGTGCCAATCAGGGCTTTGGTCATGTACCTGTCGACATTTTAGGTTAATTGTCTTATATTAGAATGTTTTGCAGGAAGTCATTTCTGCAAAGGCTGCATAGCAGAATGCTAATGTGGTTCTGTCTAAGCTGCAAAACAGGATGTCAGTGCTACTTTATTTGAGCTGCCCTGACTCCACATTTTCTTGTCAGGGACCCCAGCCTGACCACTTAACTGTCCACCTCACTCCTAATAGCGTTACTACTGTCAATTCATAATTTGAGTCATCTAAATGCACTATGGTGGGTGAAGAAATGCACAAACTGAAAAATGAGGTTTGCTAGAGAGCCAGGAAGAACCCAGAAGCCATCCTGGGTTTCCCATAGTTCTAAGTGGTCATTTACTTAACAATTATCACTGACCCATCTTAATTTCTCTGGCTCAGGAGGAGGCTGTTGCCACGTTACAAAATATGTTGCAAAACTCTGTGATGGAGGGTCATTTTTGCAAAAGCAGAACAGACTTGATGGACACATACTACAATCTTTATAGATTCTGTTCATACTGCCACTGCATGAAAGTCGGCTGGGGTGTTTCCCTGCTCATCAGGTTCATTCCCTTTAGTGTAAGCCTCAATTTTAATCATAATTTCAGAAAGTAAAAGAAGAGCAGTAAGAAGATTTATTTACTTGTTGCTCATTTTTCCCTGGGGTCCCAGGGAAGACGTAAGAAAACCCCTTTGTTGCCATACCATCCCCAAGTCACAAACAACCTCAAAGGCACACAGGCTGCCCGTGTAAATATTAACAGTCTTCCAATAAAGGCATGCTTGGGGGAGGCCATGGAGCCCTGCTTGGTGGGCGGTTTTAGCTCGCAGGAGATTTCCCCTTCTGAATAGGTCATAGTAATAGCTTAACTAGCTTGTAGATTCCCTCGTTCCTTCCTGCAGTGTGACCCATCAACAAGCAAAATTAGGTCAGGAGTAGTTAGAGGGCTATCTCATAAATCAGTGGTCACAAAATGGGACGCTGTTCCCCCACAGTTCTGGGGCTTGCCTTCCTCAAGTACAGGGAGTAATATGGCAGGGTTACGGATGAGTGTGTCGGGTAGAGGGGGTGGTGCGGAAGGATCTCATAGAAGGTAATCTACTTACAGAGAAATAGCGAATCGACTCAGAGTTAAGACTTTGGAGAGCGCGTGGCATTTGCAAATAAACGCCGTTTCCTAGGGTCGCGTGTGCCGAGTCCTCTGCTCACTTTGCAGCGATGGCTGCAGCTCTAAGACAGCTGGGCAAGGTGGGTGTGAACGACTCCATCAGGCTGTATGCTAGCGCGGGCAGCAAGCCTATGTTTATTACCACGTTCTTGCTTCAGCATTCCGCGGGCTGGAAGATCCCTCTCCTATGCTTTTGAAGAGTAAGCCCCAAGGCGAGTGGTTCGTAACAGCGCTCATATGAGCCTCATGAAAGCCTGCGCGTGTTTGTCGTCCCAAGGAAGGGACCCAGGGATGGAAACTTTAGTACATGGAGTGAGGAAACTAATAGAGAAAGATTAGGAACCCATAGTCTGCAATAACCAGCCGGGTCCAGAAATCCATGAAGCTGTTGCTTGGTTGTGGATCCAGGAAATTCCTGAATTAGCTTCATTCTTTTTGGAGACAGCTGAATTCCTTTAGCACTTAGATCATGACCTAGGTAATGAACAGTGTGTGGAGGTAATTGTAACTTTTCCTTAGAGGTGCTATGTTCCTTTCAGCTAACTATTGCCACAAGTAAAAGCAGTCTTTAAAGGATGCCTCTTTGGTAACTGAGCCAGGCCAAAGGTCACCTCCACATTCTAAAAGGATCAATTTCCCAGGGAACTGGAAGGGGCCTACATCTTGGCTAAGTACTTGAGAAAATAAGAAAGGCCATAACTGTCTAGGTAGATTGTCTATTGTTCCAAGTAAAGGCAAACAGTGGCTCTCAGTGTCTACAGGAATGCTGAAAGAGACTTCACAAAAGTCTGCAATAGTGAAGCATATTAAGTCTGATGGAACGTGGGACAGCCCAGGGTGGAGGTTGGAACTAGTGGGAGAGTAACTGTCTTATCAAAAGCTTTCTAATCCTAGACAAATTATCATCCCTACCTATGAGGTCTCTGGGCTGGCAAGATCTGCCTATGGTGGGGACTGGTACAGGGAATGATTAGCCTCTGGGTGATTAAGTCTCCTCTCTGGGTGTGAGGCCTTATATGGCCTCAGGCTTTAATGGATAGTGAAATACTTTTGGGAGAGGCTTAGTTTTATCTGTCCGACTATTTAGAGATTCTGTACTTTTTATTTTTCCAATGCCAGTATTAGAAGTAGCCCATAGATTTTTGAGCACCTCAATTAAATTAGAAGACTTGGGAAATTATTCTTCTTTTATGACAAAGATAGAATGTAGAGAACATAAGAGATCAGGTTGGTCAGGAATTCTAAGGTAAGGTTGTCATTGGCCATATAATATATTAGCCCCCCCCCCTTTTTTTAAAAAGATTTTTATTTGTTTGACAGAGATTAAAAGTAGGCAGAGAGAGAGGAGGAAGCAGGCTCCCTGCTAAGCAGAGAGCCTGATATGGGGCTCGATCCCAGGACTCTGAGATAATGACCTGAGCTGAAGGCAGAGGCTTTAACCCACTGAGCCACCCAGGTGCGCCTATATTAGCCCTTTTAATTTAGAAAGATGTCTACCTAATAGACTGGTTGAGGTTGTAGCACATAGGAAAAAGGAATGTTTTTAAGTCGAAGGTCCCAGAGTCATCTGTACTGGTTGAGATAAAAATTCTCTCTGAACTTTATGAGATTCCCGCCCTATGGAAACCTCTTTTTTACTCTGAGGCAGATGTTCTCCTAAAAGGGTGGGGTTTAAAGTAGAAAGCATAGCTCTCGTAGCAACTAAAATTTGGCAAATGTTCCCGTTAGTTTTAATGTTAGTTTCCCCGTGGTTGTTTAAGACAATTACTGCAGTAATAATGTACTGGTAAATTCCTAAGAGTCCCATCAATTGTGGGAGTTTCTATATGGGAACCTCCTCTAGAAATAGGTATAAGGGCATTTGAGAAGAATTTGCATATGACCTTTAAGAACAGTCTCTCACTGTTCCTTCCAGCTAATTGTAGTATGGGCTTCAATCTTCGGACCTGTTTTTTGGTAGGTCTCTGGCCTTGGAGCTGCTGTATCTGTAAATCTAATAGCCTGGAGGATTTTTGCTTGCAATCTTGCTCCAGGGTCCTTTCAAAATGCTTAGTGTAGGGGCACCTGGGTGGCTTGGTAGGTTGGGCAACTGACTCTTGATCTCCAGGTCCGAAGTTCAAACCTCATGTTGGGATTCACACCAGGTGTGGAGCCTACTTACAAAAATAAAAAATAAAATGTTTTGCTGAGACACAAGTTCAATTAGGCGGGGTGACCTCCTATCCTGTTTGCTGTCATTTTAGAGCAGACTGAGTGAACCTATTTATTGTAGGGAACCCTGAATGGCATAGACAAAGGACTTCCAAATGGGTTTTAAAGTATGCCACAGAGCTCTCTTTTTTGATTGCACGTCTAAATATTAGACCAATCAGTGAAGACAGGGAAGACTCTAGGAATGGCTTGTAGAAGTTCTGTTGCTATTTTTCAAGCTTTTCCCGGACCCCAAGATGTTAAAGATTGAGGATCTCAGATGTCATCCTGAGGGTTTTGCCATCTTGCTTCTTGCCTCCATTTTGGGTGTTTCCAGATCCTACCTACATGTGTGCAGGCTGATAAAGATCTGGCAGCCTGAAGACACGGGCCCCAATGACTCTAACTTCTTCAAAAAACTTTTGGAATTTCTCCTTAGGCTTAGAAAATTCTTTCACTATGGCCTTAATTCAGTCTCTGACCAAGGATTGACGGATACCTGAGGAAGTTGGTCTGCAGCCTCAAGTAGTTTTATTTTAAAAGGTAACTGTCGAATAGTGTCTTCAGAGTGAAAAGGCAGTTCAGACAGAGAATTAGTAAAATGTGTGTACTCAGGGGAAAAAAAATAAGAGTAAGTGGGAGTCACATTCGTCATCTATTGCTTTAGGTCTCTTGTGTCTTCAATTTTTCATTAGCCTGTTGTAATGGATCCTTTAATGATGTTATTTTGGGATCTTGAAGACTTTGGGAAGCATACCAATTAAAGTAGGTATTCTGTTCCATTTGGGATCCCCTCCTGTCAAGTACATTTCTTAGGTAAGCAATCATGTCTAATTGAAATGTTCCTCATAAAGGCCATTGCAAGTGTAGGTTATTTTTAGTAAAAACTTGCCATTTTGCTAGATAACTGTAGCTTCCAGGACAGTAGTTCTTAAACATGAAATCATAGGTGTGCCGGAAGGTGGTGCGCTCAACTCTTTGGATTGAAGATTCCATTTTTTTTTTTTTTCTAAGATTTTATTTTATTTTATTTATTTGACAGAGAGAAACACAGTGAGAGAGGGAACACAAGCAGAGGGAATGGTAGCAGGAGAAGCAGGCTTCCTGCTGAGCAGAGAGCCCGATGCGGGGCTCGATCCCAGGACTCTGGGATCTGACCTGGGCCGAAGGCAGACGCCTAACGACTGAGCCACCCAGGCGCCCCTGAAGTATTCCATTTCTTTTAGCTAGGTCTTTCAGTTTCTCAGCCAAACACACACCTAAGAGAGTCCATCATAAGAATCTTCTTGAGGTACATGTGCTCTAACAACCTTTATATGCTTGACCCATGCTCACCAATATTTGCAGCTTTTTTGACTTCTGAGATTCCCATTAGCAGCTAGCCCTTATGTAATATTCACTAAGGCCTCCCACAGGACTTAGGTCTGCCCAAATTGGACCCAATCCCGGACCCAATTTGGTTTTTTAAATTTGAGCCCATCCAACTGAAAGCCCAGATCCTAGGCCCAGTCCAGTTTTTAGGTTGGACCCAGTCCACTGGTGGCTGATAACCACCAATGTGTTGTTCCTTATGTGGAATTATATGGAATCCAGGTATTAGGGGAAGGATTGAACCAGCAGAATGCAAAAATGGGGACTGTGGACTGATTCCAAACAAATGGGGAACTGCAGCGGCCACCAGCAGTGTGAAATGTGGAAACTCAGGATAGAACCAAGGGCTCTACAGGAAACTGTGGAAAGCCAATTAGATCAGGAACTGGACACTAAGTGAGGGGAGGAGGTCAGAACCAAGAGGAACCTACCCATGGCCCTCAGAAAGGGAACTCAGAGTGTTTTTGGCTGCCACACCTGTGTTTCTTGTTTTCCCCAAAGCTGAAGTAATGAAGGATAGTGGGAGGAAAGGCATGCAGGGACAAGGAGTCCCATTCTGAGGAAAGCTACCCTTAAAAGGAAAAAGAGCTCATCCTATTATTCTAGGCTTTACTCAGTGTCCTAGGTTTAAGTCTTCCTACTGGGAGGACTTAAAACTTGTGACAGAAAGAAAGGGAATAGCTTTGGGTGTCCCAACCCAGGCCCAGGGGGTCAGCTCAGTAGCCAGTGGGATATCTACATGACTTGATCTCGTGGCCTGAGGCTGGGTGGCACACCTTAGGGCAGTGGTGGATGTGCTGTCTTGATTCCAAAGGCTAGGAAAAACCAACCTGGAAGGAGCCCGCCACCCTTTCCCAGGTGAACAACTACCTGATAGGTAGATGAGCTCGTGGACAAAACCCTGACTGGGTGACAGGTGCATGGAGGGTTAATCAGATTAGAATAGCCCACACCAAAAAAGCCCATAAAAACCCCTAGATTTAAATGCCAAATTGGCAACCTGCTTGGGTGCCCTCCATCTTTGAAAGCTTTGTACTCTTGCTCAACAAACTTTGCTTTAAATTTGCTTTGCTGCCTACCATTCTCCATCTGGTCTACCTCTTCCTTCTTTGAAGCGATGTGACCAAGAACTGTGGGCTCTAAAGGGAAAGAAATCCTGCAACAGAAGTCTCTGTCAGTCCTTCTGCTGCCACTAAATCTGATAAAGAACAAAAATTCAACCAAATCCAAGGTTGTTTAACTTATTGGCATATAGCTGTTAATAATTTTTGATGATGCCAATAAGTTAAGCAACCTAGAAGAAATGGATGCATTCCTGGAAACCCATAATCTCCCAAGACTGAAACAGGAATGACAACCTGAATAGACCAATATCTAGTAATGAGATTGAAGCAGTGATCAAAAACCTCCCAAAAAACAAGAGCCCAGGACCTGACAGATTCCCTGGGGAATTCTACCAAACATTCAAGGAAGAAATAATACCTATTCTCCTGAAACTGTTTCAAAAAATAGAAACAGAAGGAAAACTTCCAGACTCTTTCTACGAAGCCAGCATTACCCTGATCCCCAAACCAGGCAATGACCCTATCAAAAAGGAGAATTTCAGACTAATATCCCTGATGAATATGGATGCCAAGATTCTCAACGAACTCCTAGTTTATAGGATCCAACAGGACATTAAAAAGGTTATTCATCATGACCAGGTGGGATTTATCCCAGGGATGCAAGGGTGGTTCAACATTCACAAATCAATCAATGTGATAAAATAAATCAGTAAGAGAAGAGAGAAGAACCACATGGTCCTCTCAATTGATGCAGAAAAAGCATTTAACAAAATTCAGCATCGTTTCCTGATTAAAACTCTTCAAAGTATAGAGATAGAAGGAAAATTTCTCAACATCATAAAGTCTGTCTATGAAAAGCCCACAGCGAGTATCATTCTCAATGGGGAAAAGATGACAGCCTTCCCTTTGAGATCAGGAACATGACAAGGATGCCCACTCTCACCACTTTTTTTTTTTTTTTAAGATTTTTTATTTATTTGACAGCGAGAAACACAGCGAGAGAGGGAACACAAGCAGAGGGAATAGTAGTGGGAGAAGCAGGCTTCCTGCCGAGCAAGGAGCCCAATGCGGGGCTTGATTCCAGGACTCTGGGATCATGACCTGAGCCGAAGGCAGACGCTTAACAACTGAGCCACCCAGGCGCCCTGCTTGGTACACTCTCACCACTCTTGTTCAACATAGTGCTAGAAGTCCTAGCGACAGCAATTAGACAACAAAAAGAAATAAAAGGTATTCAGATTGGCAATGAATAAGTCAAACTCTCTCTCTTCGCAGATGACATGATACTTTATTTGGAAAACCCAAAAGACTCCACCCCCCAAACTACTAGAACTCATACAGCAATTCAGTAATGTGGCAGGATACAAAATCAATGCACAGAAATCAGTTGCTTTTCTATACACTAACAATGAAACTGTGGAAAGGGAATTAGGGAATTGATTCCATTTACTGTAGCACCAAGAACCATAAGATACCTGGGAATAAACCTAACCAAAGAGGTAAAGGTTCTGTGCTTGAGGAGCTACAGAACGCTCATGAAAGAAATTGAAGAAGACACAAAAAGGTGGGAAAACATTCCATGTTCATGGATCAGAAGAATAAACATTGCTAAAATGTCTATACTGCCCAGAGCAATCTATACTTTCAGTGTCATCCCAATCAAAATTCCACTGGTTTTCTTCAAAGGGCTGGAACAAACAATCCTAAAATTTGTATGGAACCAGAAAAGACCCCAGATTGCTAAGGAAATGTTGAAAAAGAAAAACCAAGCTGGGGGCATCACATTGCCTGATTTCAAGCTTTACTACAAAGCTGTGATCACCAAGACAGCATGGTATTGGCCCAAAACAAGACACATAGACCAGTGGAACAGAATAGACATGGATCCCAGACATGGACCTGCAACTCTATGGTTAAATAATCTTTGACAAAACAGGAAAAGATATCCAGTGGAAAAAAGACAGTCTCTTTAATAAATGGTGCTGGGAAAATTGGACAGCTATATGTAGAAGAATGAAACTCGACCATTCTCTTACACCATACATGCAGATAAACTCGAAATGGATAAAAGACCTCAACGTGAGGCAGGACTCTATCAAAACCCTAGAGAAGAACATAGGCAGTAACCTCTTTGACATGAGCCACAGCAACTTCTTTCAGGACATGTCTCCAAAGGCAAAGGAAACAAAAGCAAAAATGAACTTTTGGGACTTCATCAAGATAAAAACCTTCTGCACAGCAAAGGAAACTGTCAACAAAACAAACAGGCAACCCACAGAATGCTAGAAGATATTCGCAAATGACACTACAGACAAAGGTCTGACATCTAAGATCTATAAAGAACTTCTCAAACTCAACACTCAAACTGATAATCACATCAAAAAATGGGCAGAAGACATGAACAGACACTTCTCCAAAGAA
>CM053604.1:151478977-151494362 GCA_028646535.1 Procyon lotor
GCTTTGTTGAATTAAGAGTGTTCCCCCAAAATATGAAATAACAAGACCTTTGGCTGAATAATTTCATTTTCACTTCACTTCTTCTTAGAGAATATTCATGAGCATCAAGAAATTTGGAGCACAATAATTACTAAGTATTTCTTGTAAAAGAGTTTTGTAACCAACCAAACTAGTTATCAACAGGACAACAAAGAAGCTATGGGGCATTTAGCCTTTGGAATACTTCAGAGCTGGCAGGAAGGGGAGGGGACACGAAAAGTCGTTTTTATTTCTTTTATCATTCTCCATCCTGTATAATTCTGTGGAGGTTTTAAGTATCTTTAAGCGGGTTGAGTAATTTTGAACAAAAACTTTGTTTAAATAAGAGAAAACACAGGTGGAGCAAGTGAGTGCAGCCCCCCATGCCCGTTCTCTTCCTCTGTGGGGCCATCTGGCTGCTATTCCTCGTCAACAACCCGCAGGGGCTGGTGGAAAGAGCTCCTGAGTGATTCTGGACTCTTCTGGGGTCCAAGGCTTCTGGGGGATTCTCCACCTTCATTCCAGTCTGCATTCAGCTTCTTAATTCATTATAATGATAGCTTAGTTCTTCTGATGGCTGCTTTCCTGATCACCTACTGTTGGGGCTCCTACAAAAGGGGGAGCAGGGTGCGTGCTTCCCCTCTCTGTGGAATGGTGAGCAATTCCCCTCCTCTGGCTGCCTTGCCGTCTTGTGCAACATGGAGGCAAGTCAGAGTGTATTCACCTGTCATCTCAGGAGCTCAGGGGAGACCATTTAGTGGCATCTCCAGTTTATAGGTCAGGCAGCTTCTATCCATAGTGATTTCAGCAGCTCATTTTAACCATTAGAGGGAGGGGTTAGAGCCACAGATCTGGGAGTCAAGCGAGACCTGGATTATGACTTAGCTACAGCTTTAACTTTGGGCACCCTCATCTATAGAAGGGGGAAGAGACTAACAACAGAGCCTCCCTTATAGGCTTGTTGATTGGATCAACAAGAAATGGTGATTACACACTGCCTGGAACAGAGTAAGTTCCTAACCAATTATTACTTTCCAGAAACTGGTGATGGAATACAAAATTTAATAAGATACAATTCCTGCCTTTGAACTCCTAGAATAGTGCAGGAGAAAGAAGCATAACCAGATTCACAACTATATTCTGCCTTTTGTTCTAAATGCTATGATAGAAGTTTCCGTTACCAGAGAGGGGCTAAGCCCAGCTGGGAGGAGGCAAGATCTGAGCCAAGTTTTGGAGGGCAAGGGAGGCCAGGATTTGGGGTATGGTGAGAGGGCAGGCAGATGCATAATGGGAGGGGGCTATTTGGGGCAGAGGGATGCCCCAGGAGCAGAGAACTCACAATGACAGCTGGCGTCGGGCGAGGGCAGCATGCGGTTAGTGTGGAGGGCATGACAGAGTGTGGCACCAAGAGCAGCAGCCAGACAGACCAGCAGGGCTGTGAACTTGGGAGTCCCAGCGTTTCCAGAGGGCTTTTGGAGAGTTTCAATTGGGTTAGATGTTTAGAGTATCATTTACAGATACATATAATTGCTGGAATTGTTGGGGTGCAAGAAGGAGGGGCAGGGAGACCAGCTAGGAGGCTGTGGAGTGAGGGATGACAGCAAAGGGGAGGCCTTGATGCGGTCAGCATGTAGACCAGGCAGGGCCTGGCAACTGTGCGGAGTCGGGGAGGGGAGGGGTAGACTGAGCCCAGGCTCCCATGCTGGGCAAGAGTGAGGTTGTCAATATCATGGAGTCAGCATGAAAAGGGATCTCCGTGGGGGCAGACCAGGCAGACCAACACCCCTGTGTGTGCTCCCTAGAAGGAGACGCATCCCATTATGCTGGTTCAAACGCTTGTCTTCACGCTAGTGCCCGCTCCCTACGATCGCCATGAGGTCGCCACCATCAATAATAGCAAACACCTGTAAGCACATGTGGACATAATCGTCTAGTTCCCACCCTCTTCCGAGGAGAGAGCTTAAATCCAGAGAGGTGAAGGGGATTGAGGGAGGAGTTGAGAGTTTGCAGCGGCGTCGGGTCCTGAATCCGTCTCTGGTGTTCCCAGGCAACTGTTCTTTCCGCTGCACTCGAGGAGGAGCAACGCTGGCCCCAGAGCTGATGACGGTAGGTGGAAGTCTCTGTTCCTCCCGCATGAAGTGGCTGATGAGTACAGGTCTGTGCTATACTTCTTGCCTTCGGAGTTGAGGGAGAAGTCCCTTCCTGTTATTTTGAATCGAGCTCATTTGAATAGTGACGTCGGTATGAAGTGGGCCAGAGGTCCAGACCCTGCTCCTCACTGGGGGGATGTACCTGCAAGCTCCTTTGATCATAGGGGTCTGCAAGCTCAGAGACCTATGACGCTCTCTGCAGGGGCCTCATTAACCCTAAATCCTCCACCACACCACACCATAGCCTGCCTTCCACGGCCGATATTGCTTCAGTCTCCTTCCCACACTACTCCTTTCCAGCCTAGCCAGCCAGCCAGCTCTACCCGGCCGGGTCTTGCTCTGTGCCTTGGTCCACGCTCTCCTGACCACTGGCCCAGGGATCAGAAGGGTGCACTCCTGCTGCTCCACTCCTCCTCCGCTTTCCAAAGTCAAGCCCTAGTTGGTGATTTGCCATCATTCCTCCAACCTGCACGATTTGTGCCCCCTCCGAACTTGGCCACTCTTAGTAACTTATATTAAGCCACGTAGCATCTAAAGATATTTTGGTTTGCAAAACTATTTCCTTTTCCTTTTAATTACCTCCTCAGCATGCTTTGAGAAGCATACAGAAGGGTCCATGGGGCACCAATGAACCTCTCTGGGTTTCCTAATCTGAAGGGGCTGGGGAAGAGTTTGCTAGAACTGACAGCCTCATGGGAGAATATAGATAGTACTTCTAAAAGAAGCCCAGTGCTGATTTTGACTCAGAAGGAAAGATGTTTTGTGTTTTGGTTTTCTTTTTTTTTTTAAGATTTTATTTATTTATTTGACACAGCACAAGCAGGAGTGTAGGCAGAGGCAGAGGGAGAAGCAGGCTCCCCGCTAAGCAGGGAGCCCCATGTAGGGCTCCATCCCAAGACCCTGGAATCATGACCTGAGCTGAAGAAATGCTTAACAAATTAAGCTACCCAGTCACCCCAGAAATACGTGTGTGTTTGTGTTGGGGGACCAGAGACACTGATGCTATTACTTGGAACTGTTTTTTTGGCACAGTCCCTCCCACACACACAAATGAGGGTCATGCAGGGCAATGGGACTTCTGAATAAGAATGCCCAGAGTTATTTCTCCAAAACCTCTGCTGGGACACTGAGGAAGGAGCTGGCCTCCTGTGGGTCCCTCAGATAGAAGGCCGGCTTCCACATTTGGGAACCCCAGGAACGGGGCGCGGTGCAGAGCCCGTCTCTGGCCAGACACACAGAAACCGCAAAACCGCTGAGGGCGATGGTTTTTTTAGCCCAAGTGGCAGACCTGGGGGTAAACAAATACTTTGAGGGCACTTTTTACAGAGCATTCCGGCTCTGCCTGAGTGCTGGTGACATTTGGATAATCACGGTGAAATATGATGATTACACTGGGCCTCGCTCAAGTCATTAAACCTGGTGAAACGCCCAGGTGGAGAAATTCAAGGAACGACTCTTAGAATTGACATCTTGCCCTTAGTCCGTCCTCTCCGTGCACCAAAAAGCGCCTCTCCCCACTGCTCCGCCAGGGGGCAGGAGAGGTCACATAACACAGAATAAAAAAAAAAAAAAAAGAAGAAGAAAAGAAGAAAAACTCAACTTTTCCCCCAAACTGGTTTCCACCTCAGGAAATCGAATCCTCCAGCTGTGGCGTCCCAGACGCCCGCCCCGACACGCCCCTCGCCCGTCGCCTCCTCCTGTGCCCCTGCCTTTGCTGGTGCTCCACCGACCGCGGTCCCAGCACCTCTGCCCTCCTGCCCTTTGCCCTGAAGATGAAGGTTTGGCTGCTGCTTGGTCTTCTGCTCCTGCACGAAGCGCTCGAGGAAAGTGAGTGACCCTGGGTGGGGACTACCCAGTTTGTGCCTTCGTTTGGCTTTGATCCCTAACCAAGATGCTCCCGCAGCGGACAGTCCTCCAGCCAACTTTCTCTAACTTTTGACCTTCCAAGGCTCAGCTTTGGCCCTGCCCCGTGCACCTGCCTCTTATCTCCCCTCCACATCCCCTGGGCTCCCCCGGGAATAGTGGCCACTACCCCTTCCCTTAGGGTCCCCCCTAGGACCGCCCCCGCGCTCCCGGAAAGCCCTTGGCGGGCAAACCGAGCATCCCCTGCCAGCGCCTGGTCCAGCCCCCAGTGTCAACGTGTCTTTCTGGGAGGTGGCGGCGGGAGCAGGGAGCCGTGCCTCGCTGCCACCTCCGCGCGCGCGCGCCTTCTCCCCGGATCTCCGCTTCTGAGGGCGGCGCCACCCCAGCAAGGCGATTGCTGATTCTTTGGCAAAATTCAAAGTCTCCTCCTCTGCCCCCCCCCCCCCCCAGTCGCAATCCTTGATTTATTTTTCGTATACCACCTTGGGCCTGAATCTTGCAAGATCTACCTAATCAAAACCCAGCCGCTGTTAGCACTTCTTAACTGATAGGGAAAAGATGGAAAAAATGAATTTTGTACAGCGTAGGGGCCCCCTGGTGCCTCTTTACTTTTTTGAGTGTGGGCCTGTCCTGGGCTCACCCTGTTGTTTAGACTCAAAACCACAGGGTCAGGCTTTATTTGTGTGTGTTTATTATTCTTGTGTATATATGTTTATATATGACTTGAGATTTTTGCTGGGTTGGCCCCGTTATTCAAACAGTGTTATTTATTTGTATAGTACACTTGGTGCCTGGGTACATCCTGGTATCCTGGAGCCTCCCTCGGAATTCCTCAGCTACAGCCGCGATTTGTTGCTTAGTTTTGCTTGAAAGCAGCTTTTGCTGTTATGCAATCTCACTCTGGAACCACCTCAACCTGGCTGACATTTCATCCACTACTCAATCTTCAGCAGCTCCTGTATTTCCCTATGAACCTGGAAGCCTTTGCCCCCCCGGAAACCGCATTCTAGTTTGCAAAGTCCAAGATGGTCCTGGGGCTTGAAGCTGAGGCGAGGACCCCCCAGCCCTAGAGACTTGCTGAATCAAGGCTGGGCAATGTTTTTGTCCCAGGAGCAATGGGAACTCTGCCTAGAGAGGAGTTGGCATGAGGTCACCTTGTAAAAGGCACTATTAAAAGGCTCCTGGCAGGTCCTTGTATGTGACTGCTCAAGTGCCAGAAATGCAGAATCTGGTATCTTTTTTTTTTTTTTTAATGGGGCAGGGGATGGCCAGACAAAATAACTTCCAGTAGCCCACTCGCTTGGTTATACGGTTCACCCACGATGCCTCCTTCCAAGGGCCAGGAGGCTGGCTTACCCACTGCCTCCCGGGTCTTTGCAGCCAATATGTGTCCAGACCATGCAGATGATTGCAAACATCTGCCTGAATCAGTTAGCATCTGCTTAAGTCCAATGTAATTCATAAAAACAAAACCTTTACGAGACAGAAAGCTGAGCACAAAGGATATTTTACAAGAAATAATGGATACGTTCTAAGTATGATGATAGTACTGTGGCTTTGTTTTTAAAAGTATAGGTAGATGGGTGATCAAGAACATATTGAATCTGTAATTAGAAAAGTAATCTGCTTCATTAAATTATGTAATGTTTTCCTAAACCCATTAAGAATATTTTTGTTGTTGGGTTTCTTTCTCTTTTGAGAGATCACGTGGCTGGCTGGGTCAGGAACCGGCCAAAGACAGAGGCCCATACAGAAGCCATTCCAGCGGCCGATCTCTGGTGGGGAGGGTTGGGGGGGGGGGTAGACTAAGCCACACCCAGTCCATCGCAAAGCACACACTACAGCCACAAGGCCCATGACTCAGCTCAGGCTGCTGCCTTTTGTTTTTTCTGATCATTTCTAGAAAAGGTCTTCTGACAGTAGAAGGCTTCCCTGCAAGCACATATTGGTTCTACATCTGCTCTACCCTAGTGACATTTGCCTTGCCTAAATCTGAAATGGGTTGTTTACATTTTTAGAAGTAGTGTTATCTTCTCTCATGAAGAGTGGGAGCCAGAAAGGGACCTGCTACTCAGGGAGCATGAAAGTGAGACGCGGAGACAGTTGGTAAACAGCCCGGATCCCCTTCAGAGTCAGGCCCAGCGTCCAGCTCGGGATTGTCAGCATTTGTATAGAATGTATGCCGCTAGGTTTCTTCACACAGTGCTGCTGTTTTTTACATACTAAAGTACAAAATCCCAAGCCCTTACCAGTTTTTCATTTACATAAATATTTACATAAATCCTTAGTTTTAATAAATATTTCATTTATTTAATATATACATAAAATGGATTTGTTCCTGTTTTCTTGAACTTACCCCAGATCTTTGGTCAATGCTAATGTGATCTTCAGTCTCACATGGGCTTGTTTTGTA
The DNA here is from genome assembly GCA_028646535.1 of Procyon lotor. Taxonomy (NCBI): domain Eukaryota; kingdom Metazoa; phylum Chordata; class Mammalia; order Carnivora; family Procyonidae; genus Procyon; species Procyon lotor. The sequence continues at coordinate 151,485,422 of CM053604.1, forward strand.
TCCTGTGGAAGGTTCTCTCTCGCGGTAGACTGCAGGGATTTGTTGTGATCTGTGGGCAAAGCAACCAGATCTCTAAGGAGGCAGGGAGGGAGACACGGCCCATAAATCTTCAATCAGGACTCCAGCATTTTAGCGTCTCAGTGTATTCCTTGGAAAAGGAGTATAAAAATCAGTTCAGAAATCCTTAAAATGAAAAAAGAATTGTAAAAATTCTCACCATTTAGCAGCGCAAATACTGTTTCTAAGCATGTGGGATCTTGGCCCAAATGTTTGACATACAAAATAATCTCTGATCCTTAGAGTAAAAAATGAGAACAGTTTGATGGCGACAGAGAGGGCAGTGGGGTGGCTAGGGGGTGAGTCCTGAGGCCTGCCGCATCTCCCTGGACAGGCTTGAGAGGCCCTGACTCTGTGGTGCCCATAATCTGATGGGGAGGACAGAAAGGGGACCAACAAGAAAAGCTAAAAATAGCAGGAAGTGCTAAGTGGCATGAAGAATGGATAACCCCGATGTATGCGTTCCCAGGGCTGCTGAAACAAAGTACCACAGACCAGGTGGCTCAGGACAACAGAAGTTGAGTCTCGCCCGATTCTAGAAGCTATCGGTCAGGAATCAAGGTGTCCACAGTCTCATGCTGCCTCTGAGACGCTGGGTCTCCCTGCCTCTTCCTGGCTGTTGCAGGTGGCTGTCCTTTGTCCTCCTGAGCTTATAGCCAAATCACCCTGATTGAGGCTGTGTTGCCACAGGGTGGTATGCTCCCTATGGGTCTCTGACTTCACGTGGCATTTCCCTCTGTGTGTGTGTGTGTGTGTGTGTGTGTCTCTTTTTATTTTTTTAAAGATTGAGTTATTAGAGTGGGTGAGTAGGGGGAGGGGCCAAGGGAGACTCCTGAAGCAGCCCACCCCGCCTTCACTGAGCACTGGACTGGATCCCATACCCCTGAGATCATGATCTGAGCCCAAAGCAAGAATCCGATGTTTAACTGACTGAGCCCCCTACACGCCCCAAGTGTCTTTTTATAAGGACAGCGGCACATTGGATTGGATCCCTCCCGAATCTCATCGTAACTTGGTTACAACCACCAAGATCCGATTCCCAAATAGGGTCACACTCAGTCCTACCAGGGGGTAGGACTTCCGTGTGCCTTTCTGGGGCCACAAGCCTACATGTAACACGGGGTCAGAGGATGGAAGGGGGGCATGGAGGCAAGTGAGAGCATGGTTTGGATAGGTGAGTCGGAGGCCTGCCGGGAGAGAGGACTCACAGGCAGCAGGTGTTGGGAAGAAGAGGTGCTCAGGCCAGGGGTAGCGGGGAGGTGAGGGGTGTGGAGGGGAGTAGGCAGCAGCTTCCGGGTGGCCCCGTGGCCAGTGCAGCCAGAGGACCGATAGGTGGGAGACAGGAAATGGCAAAGCCTAGTAAGGCACAGGAAGACTCAGGAGTTTATTCTAAATTAAATGGAAGTCACTGGAAGGTCTTGAGCAGAGGAGTGCCAGTGATGCGATTGATGTTTTCAAAGGCAGGAGTGCTCAGGAGGAAGTTGGGAGGTTACATAGGGAGCGGTTTTAATAGTCCATGTGCAAAGTGGCTTGGTCTTGCATGGCCACTGTGGATGTAGGCACTTCTTCCTACAGACTAGGAGCGGGTTCTATGAAGCCAGAAGGATTTGCTGCTGGATTTGATGTGGCCCAGGAGGGAAAGGAAGAACCACGTGGGACTCTGAGATTTTTATCTTGAGCTGCTGCGTGAATAGAGTTGTCATATACTGATAAAGGGACACAGGGAAAGGAGCCAGAGGGGAGGGGCCTCCGGAGGTCAATTTGGACGGATTCAATTGGAGATGCCTGCTAGCTTTCCAAGTGGCCGTGCTGAGCAAGCGACAGAATACTCAGATCTGGAATTTCAAGGCAAAGTCAGGACAGGAGGAGGCAGGAGCTCACAGCCAAGTGGCTGTGTGAGGCCACTTAGAGATTGAGTGTCCTAAACGATTGAAGTAAGCTGCAGGGACTGAGCCCTTGGGACTCAGGTCAGGCAGGAAAGGAAGATGAGGAAGGGCTGCCAAACAGACTGAAAAGGAGTTGTCAGTGATGGAGTTGAAAACAAAGTAGAAACTAAAAGCAAAGCTCTGTGTTTTAGGACCCAGGCAAATAGAGTGCTTTAAGAAGAGAGTGCAAATATCCCATCCTTGTGTTGTACACCCGAAACTAATATACCAATTATATATTTTAAAAAACAGCGATCAACCCTGTTCTAATGAACATTATAAGGAATATTTCGAAGTAAGGTTTTTATTATTATTGAAATACAGTTAACATACAATATTCCATTAATGTCATGTGTACAACACTGTGATTCAACAAGTACACTCCTCATGACATGCTCTATAGGCACTATACAAAGTTATTTCAGTAGTACTGATTATATTCCCTATGCTGTACTTCACATCCCCGTGACTTATTTATTTTGTAACTGAAAGCTTGTAGCTCATACTCTCCTTCACCGTTTTTACCTGTTCCCTGCCCCCCCCCACTCCTACTTTGGCAACCTGTAGATTATTTCTTATATCTATGAGTTTCCTTCTGTTTTATTTGTTCATTTGTTTTTTAGGTTCTACATATATGTGAAATCATATTTGTCTAACTCTGACTTATTTCACTTCGCATAATACATCCTAGGTCCATCCATGTTGCAAATAGCAGAATTTCATTTTTTATGGCTGAGTACTATTCCACTGTTATATGTAACACATCTTTATCCATTCATCTATCAAAGGACACTCAGGTTGCTTCCGCATCTTGACTGTTATAAATAATGCTGCAATGAAGGTAGAAATATATATATTTTAGAATTAGTGTTTTAATTTTCTTCAGATAAATATTCAGAAGTGGAATTCTTGTATCCTATGGTATTTCTCTTTTTAATATTTTGAAGAAGCTTCATACTGTTTATTAATGTATAATGTATTATTTGCCCCAGGGGTACATGTCTGTGAATCATCAGGCTTACCCATTTCACAGCACTCACCATAGCACATTACCCTCCCCAATGACCATAACCCAGCCACCCTATCCCTACCCACACCTCTCAGCAACCCTCAGTTTGTTTCATTAGATTAAGAGTTTCTTATGGTTTGTCTCCCTCCCCATCCCATCTTGTTTCATTTTTTTCCTCCCTCTATGAACCCCTGTCCTGCCTCTCAAATTCTTCATATCAGAGAGATCATAGGATAATGGTCTTTCTCTAATTGACTTATTTTGCTTGGCATAATAGCCTCTAGTTCTATCCACGTCATTGCAAATGGCAAGTTTCGGGGGTGGGGGGGATTGATGGCTGCATAGTATTCCACTGTGTGTATATATGTGTGTGTGTGTGTGTGTGTGTATACACAACCTATATATATGTGTGTGTGTATATATATATATATATATACACACACATACATACACACACACCCACCACATCCTCTTTATCCATTCCTCTGTTGATGCACATCTAGGTTCTTTCCATAGTTTAGCTATTGCTTCTATAAACATTTGGGTGCACGCGCCCCCTTTGGATCATTGCATTTGTATCTTTAGGGTAAATATCTAGTAGTGCGATTGCTGAGTAGTAGGGTAGCTCTATTGTCAACTTTTTGAGGAACCTCCATACTGTTTTCCAGAGTGGCTGTACCAGCTTGCATTCCCACCAACAGTGTAGGAGGGGTCCCCTTTCTCCACATCCTCACCAACATCTGTCATTTCCTGTCTTGTTAATTTTAGCCATTCTGACTGGTGTGAGGTGGTATCTCACTGTGGTTTTGATTTGTATTTCTCTGATGCCAAGTGATCTTGAGTGTGTCTGTTGGCCTGTAGGCCATTTCTTTGCCGAAATGTCTGTTCATGTCTTCTGCCCATTTCTTGATTGGATTATTTGTTCTTTGGGTGTTGAGTTTGATAAGTTATTTACAGATTTTGGATGCTAGCTCTTTATTGGATATGTCATTTGCAAATATCTTCTCCCATTCTGTCAGTAGTCCTTTAGTTTTGTTGACTATTTCCTCTGCTGTGCAAAAGCTTTTGATTTTGACAAAGTCCCAATAGTTCATTTTTGCCCTTGCTTCCCTTGACTTTGCAGATGTTTCTAGGAAGAAGTTGCTGTGGCTGAGGTTGAAGAGGTTGCTGTCTGTCTTCTCCTCAAGGATTTTGATGGATTACTGTCTCACACTGAGGTCTTTCATTCATTTTGAGTCTATTTTTGTATGTGGTGTATGGAAATGGTCCACTTTCATAGTTCTGCATGTGGTTGTCCAATTTTTCCAACATCATTTGTTGAAGAGACTGTCTTTTTTCCTTTGGACATTGTTTCCTTCTTTGTGGAAGATTAGTTGACCATAGAGTTGAGGGTCCATTTCTGGGCTATCTATTCTGTTCCACTGATCTCTGTGTCTGGTTTTGTGCCGATACCACACTGTCTTGATGATTATAGCTTTAAAATAGAGCTTGAAGTCTGGAACTGAGATGCCACCAATTTTGGTTTTCTTTTCAACATTCCTCTGGCTATTCAGGGTCCTTTCTGGTTCCATATAAATTTCAGGATTATTTGTTCCATTTATTTGAAACAAAATTGGTATTTTGATAGGGATTGCATTAAATGTATAGGTTCCTTTAGGTAACAGACATTTGACAATATTTGTTCTTCCAATCCATGAGCATGGTACATTTTTCCATTTCTTTGTGTCGTCTTCAATTTCTTTCATGAATACTTTATAGTTTTCTCTGAGTATAGATTCTTTGCCTCTTTGGTTAGGCTTATTCCTAAGTATCTCAGGGTTTGGGGTGCAATTGTAAATGGGATCGACTCCTTAATTTCTCTTTCTTCTGTCTTGCTGTTGGTGTATAGAAATGCAACTGATTTCTGTGCATTGATTTTTATATCCTGACACTTTACTGAATTCCTGTATGCCTTCTAGCAGTTTTGGAGTGGAATATTTTGGATTTTCTACATAAAGTATCATATCATCTGCAAAGAGTGAGAGTTTGACTTCTTCTTTGCCAAATTGGGTGCCTTTTATTTCTTTTTGTTGTCTGATTGCTGAGGCTAGGATTTCTAGTACTGTGTTGAATAGTAGTGTAGATAGTGGACATCCCTGCCATGTTTCTGATTTTAGGGGAAAAGCTCTCAGTTTTTCCCCATTGAGAATGATATTTGCTGTGGGTTTTTCATAGATGGCTTTGATGATATTGAGGTATGTACCCTCTATCCCTACACTGTGAAGAGTTTTGATCAAGAAAGGATGCTGTACTTTGTCAAATGCTTTTTCAGCATCAATTGAGAGGATCATATGGTTCTTGTTCTTTCTCTTATTAATGTATCACATTGATTTGCAAATGTTGAACCAACCTTGCAGCCCAGGAATAAATCCCACTTGGTCGTGGTGAATGATCCTTTTAATGTACTGTTGGATCCTATTGGCTAGTATTTTGGTGAGAATTTTTGCATCCATGTTCATCAAAGATACTGTTCTGTAATTCTCCTTTTTGATGGGGTCTTTGTCTGGTTTTGGGATCAAGGTAATGCTGGCCTCAGAAAATGAGTTTTGAAGGTTTCCTTCCATTTCTGTTTTTTGGAATAGTTTCAGGAGAATATATATTAATTCTTTACATGTTTGGTAGAATTCCCCTGGGAAGCCATCTAGCCCTGGGCTCTTGTTTCTTGGGAGATTTTTGATGACTGCTTCAATCTCTTTACTGGTTATGGGTCTGTTCAGGTTTTCTATTTCTTCCTGGTTCAGTTTTGGTAGTTTATACATCTCTGGGATTGCATCCACTTCTTCCAGATTGCCTAATTTGTTGGCATATAGTTGCTCGTAATATGTTCTTAAAATTGTTTGTATTCAGTGTTGGTTGTGATCTGTCCTCTTTCATGATTTTATTAATTTGGGTTGTTTCTCTTTTCTTTTTGGTAAGTCTGGCCAAGGGTTTATCAGTCTTAATTCTTTCAAAGAACCAGCTCCTACTTTCATTGATTTGTTCTACTGTTCTTCTGGTTTCTATTTCATTGATTTCTGCTCTGATCTTTATTATTTATCTTCTCCTGCTGGGCTTAGGCTTTCTTTGCTGTTCTTTCTCCAGCTCCTTCAGGTTGTAGGGTTAGGTTGTGTATTTGAGATCTTTGTTTTTCCTTGAGAAAGGCTTGTATTGCTATATACTATCCTCTCAGGATCGCCTTAGCTTTATCCCAGAGATTTGGAACAGTTGTGTTTTCATTTTCATTTGTTTCCATGAATTTTTTTAAATCTTTAATTTCCTGATTGACCCATTCATTCTTTTTTTTTTTTAAAGATTTTATTTATTTGACAGAGAGAGATCACAAGTAGGCAGAGAGGCAGGCCGAGAGAGGGGGGGAAGCAGGCTTCCTGCCAAGCAGAGAGCCCAATGTGGGGCTCTATTCCAGGACCCTGAGATCATTACCTGAGCCGAAGGCAGAGGCTTCAACCCACTGAGCCACCCAAGTGCTCCAGACCCATCATTCATTAGTAGGATGCTTTTTAGTCTCCATGAATTTGCGTTCTTTCCAACTTTCCTCTTGTGATTGAGTTCTAGTTTCGTGGCATTGTGGTCTGAAAAATATGCAGGGAATGATCCCAATCTTTTGGTACTGGTTGAGACCTGATTTGTGACCCATGGTGTTATCTATTCTGGAGAATTTCAATGTACACTAGAGAAGAATGTGTATTCTGTTGTTTTGGGATGGAATGTTCTAAATGTATCTGTGATGTCCATCTGGCCCATTGTGTCATTTAAAGCCTTTATTTCCTTGTTGATCTTTTGCTTAGTTGATCTGTCCATTTCAGTGAGGGTGGTGTTAAAATCTCCTACTATTATTGTATTATTGTTGATGTGTTTCTTTGACTTTGTTATTAATTGGTTTCTATAATTGGCTGCTCCCATGTTAGGGGCATAGATATTTACAGTTGTTAGATCTTCTTGTTGGACAGTCCCTTTAAGTATGACATAGTGTCCTTCCTCATTGCTTGTTACAGTCTTTGGCTTAAAATCTAATTTATGTGATATAAGGATTGCCACCACAGCTTTCTTTTGATGTCCATTAGCATGGTAAATTGTTTTCTACCCCCTCACTTTAAATCTGGAGGTCTCTTTGGGTCTAAAAGGAGTTTCTTGCAGATAGCATATCTAAGGGTTTTACTTTTTTTATTCATTCTGATACTCTGTCTTTTGATTGAGGCATTTAGCCCATTTACATTCAGTTTATTTTTTTCTCCTTTCCTCTCCCCCCAGTTTTTGGTCATTGCTACTCTTTCAGTATTTTGTGGATAAAATACTGAATAAACACACACACACACACATACACACACACATATATTTGTTTATATATACACATAATTATATATTTACATCTTTTATATGTGTATATAAATTTATATAATTTATAAATTTATAAAATTATATAAATATATATTTATACATATAAATATATATGTGGTTAGAAGAAACTACCTTCCAGCATCTTAAAGAAAGAAAAAGTTACATATGTACAAAAATAAGGGTAAACACCATGAAAGGATGTAATATGACTATAAAGATGAAAATTGAAAAAGATTCTAAAAGTGGAATTGATAAGAAGTTGGTTGAAAACAAGGAAAAAAAAAAAAGAATGTGATCAGGCTGGAGACTAGAACAAAGCTGTGCACTAGATTTAGGTATATTTTGCAGGTGCCTGGGTGGCTCCATTGGTTAAACAACTGCCTTTGGCTCAGGTAAGGATCCTAGAGTCCTGGATCAAGTGCTGCATTGGGTTCCCTGCTCAGCGGGGAATTTGCTTCTCCCTCTGACCCTTTCCCCTCTCATGCTCTCTCTCTCACTCTCTCTCAAATCAATAATTAAAACCTTAAAAAAAGATTTAGGGTATATTTTGATCTATTAGAAGAAACTCTATCCCAAAAGAAACCTATATGATACAAAAAATAAAGGTAAATACAACGAAGGAATAAAATATGAGTATAACAATGAAAATTAAAAAAGATTTTTAAAAAGATACTGATAAAATAGTTAAAAAACATTAAAATAGGAAAGAGGAAAAAATTAAAAATAGAATAAGAAAAAAATAAAATAAAGAAAATTTAACTTTGAAAGACTAAAGGATCATGGGAAAAATGATGAATTCTATGTGTTACTTTCCCCTAGTTCTGGAGTTAGACAGTTCTCATTGATCCATGAACTTGGTCTCGGCTGGACTGTGTTGCTGATCTTCTGGGGGAAGGGCCTATTGCAGTGATTCTCAAATGTCTTTGCCTGAGGCAGAGTTGCACTGCCCTCGCCATGGGCCAGGCTAAGTAATCTGCGTGGGTTTGGTCTAGATAGCTTTTGTTCCCTGAATGCTTTCTGTATAGCTTTGGAAGACTGGAATGAAAATGGCAGCCTCCCAATCTCTGGCCCCATAGGAGCCAAGAACTCAGGGCCCCACTCCTCAATGTGCCCTCAGAGAAAAAGTAGTCAGTCCCTCCCATCTCCCTGCTCTCTAGCTGTGCTCACCTGGCCTGTGACCCAGTGTTTTTATCTCTGGCTTTCGGCCCCATTTGGAGTTTCCAAGCCCAGCCGATTCCTGCAATATGCTCCCAAACCACTCGTCCCAGAGAATGAAGGAGGGGGTCTCTGTGTATCTGTCACTTGTGGGGTCCCTGCTTGAAGAACAGTGGCCCGACTGTGCCTTGGACCACGGTTAATGGTAACCCCAAGCTGAGAGCCACTCCTGGCTCCATCTCTGCAGCTGGCTTCCCTGTTCTGATACCTGGGAGCTCTGCCACACTCAGGCACCCCTGGTCTTTCTGTGACCTCATGGCTCCTCAGAGCACACTGTCCCCATGAGTGCTCCACTCCCCACTTAGCCTCTGGAGCGACCTACCTTAGTGGAGCAGGCTTCTAAAAGTTGTGGTTTTGTGCT